>CM073776.1:63971928-64364428 GCA_037158775.1 Hetaerina titia | reverse complement strand
CTGCTTCAATATCCGCCGGAGTGTGGGATAAGTTTTCCCAGGCCTTAAAGCAAAAACCATGCCAGCCATGTTGATGGTGCGAAAAAAATTCTCAAAATTTTGATCTCGGTACTCATGCACCAATCTCTAACGGAGAGAATAAAATAATCTCCTGCTTGAGGAATACCATTGGGAGAAATAATAATTTATAGCTTCGTTGGTGGAAATAACTAACCCTTGCCCGTTGGGGGGACACTAACCCTTCACCCATCTCCCTTGAATGAAAAAATAAGCTTAAAATCACACATGAAAAGTTGCTGAACATATTAAATAAGATACTTATGACTTCTCAACATTCACGATGATAAGTGCATAGATATACATACGAACTCCTCAGAATAATGGTAAACAAATCAAACAGGAATAGATAAATCGTCACAAGTAAAACTGAGCTGAACAAGTTAGGTCTAATTACAATTTAAAATTAAAAAAGAATAAAAGTATTTAATCAAATCAATAACATTGGAACGAAAATAAGAATTGTGCAAATATATCATTTTTTAGGCATGATGGCATGGAGGTATAAATAATTTGTAGCATGGTCTTTACATCAGTACTCTTTATTTATCTTTCCACCCCATTTTCAAAACGTGGTCTCCCTTCGTAGATAGTAATTTCGAACAATTGGTAAATTATTGTCTTGTTAGATACACCATTAAGAAACTCATATGTAGGAGCACAAATTGGTTCTCAGATACATGACATTACTTGCTAGGATATCGCAGTGTCCCTTGCTGAAAACTAATCCAATATTCAATTTCGGTCACACTTATTATTAACTATGCACGGAATACAATATACACGATATTCCCATGTAATTACGGGTTTTGTGTGGAAAAATCTAGGCTTAATTAGAAGAGAATTAGGAAAATGCGAAGCGAAAAATGAAGAGCAATGTTATCTTTCGCTAGTTAGACCTCATCTAGAGTATGTTGTTCGACACATGGGATCCCCATATAATTGGATTGATTGTCGAATTATTATGTCGATTGCATGCAGTGCTGAGGAGTTAGATGTTGTTGCGATAAACTGAGTAGCATAACAAAATTATTAATGGAGCTAGATTGGGAATCACTCGCTGAGCAAAGATTATTTACTGATTAAATTTATTTCATAAACTGTAGGGAGAATGCAACAATTTTAGATTGAACAAATCATTCACCTTGACCGGAATTCGAACCCGGATCTCCGAGTTCTTCAGCCAGTTAAGCTATAGAGGCGTCTTTTTAAACTTTGAAATTTTGAGGACTTTTTATGAACAAGATGTTGTGACGAAATACCGTACACAAAAAGTCACAGGTATTCGAAGTCGTGCGCGACGCGCCTAAGTCCACGAGGTTAAAGCCAACTTTAAACACTTTTTTGCCTTGGTTGTTTTTGCCTCTGTAAAATTCCAGGAAACTGCGGGAGATGCTGCAACAGTGACTCTTAACGGGGTCATTTGCTAAATGATCTTTACAATGCAACAATTTCTGGGGTTGTAACATATTTCTTGAAAATTAATAACTAAGAAAAACTTAATTTTTTTACATCTTTGGTAATGAATCACCTACCCACGTGGTTTTCAGGGTATCATTCAGATGTAGACAGATTAATTCCTAGCCTCCATTTTTGGATTAAAATATGAACTGAACTAGGAGTTTAGAAGACAATTCATTCCATATATTCAACCGACAAGTTATATGACAGATAAGAAGAAGTCGAAAACGCCACCATAGTCAATTAAATTTTATTCCGTGTCAATATAGCTTCTATTAGTAATAATATCACTTTTTATATAGTTCCCATTTCTATTTTCAACGATAACCACACATCAACAATACCGCTCGCCAAGTGACTCACATTTTCCGTAAGATGTTACGATTTTTGTTTGCCTTTACCAGTTGACAAAAGAAAAACGAAGTCCGCAACCGCGTTTCTCGTGTTACTTCTTTTATCACTCTTACGACCGATCTGCCCAGGTCTATCTGAAATCTTAGATTGACTCCTCAATTAAAGTGAGCTGACTCTTCTCTCTTTCAGCCCGATCTGGAAGTAAGTTAGCTTGCTTTATTAAATCAATCTCACTTGACTGTGCTGACATCTGAGGTCGCTTGGTAGGCGTAGTAATAATTAAGACCGACGTAATCCTCAACCGTTCGGATGCTGTTTTATGATTAATTTCCGATTTCATTTGAGATTTCAATTCAAATTGACTCATTTTGATAGCCATGTGATTGAAATTGGTTAACTTTAAGTTACGTTAACGTGATAGTTAAACCGAAATCAGTTGCCCCTTACACATAGATGCTGAATTCAAAGATTTTCCTTAGCTGCAACATAAGCCTCGACTTGAGTTAAATTTTACTCTAATTAGCTCTCTTTTTTGTTAGTTTGATTTCATTTATTAACAACCGAATAATTTCATTATCATATTTTGTAACTATAAACGATTAGAAAAATATGAACAAATGTTATGTAAATCTTATATTTTGTTTAGTTAATTTTTTGATCAGTCTCGCACAGTAACTGAACATTATAAACCAAAGGATTCGCATGCGCGATTTTAACTTCATTAAGATCTGGTCGCGACAGGTTTAAGTTCCAAATATTCCATCGTATTTTGAGCGGAAGCTGGAATGCAAATTCCACCGTGATCCAGCCATCCCAACGAATTCCCACGTAGGTCGTTCTTTTAAAGGTTAAAGGGCAGTAAAATTCCGGCGTTCATTTGCTCATATGCATGTTCGGATGAAACGCTGGTTGAAAGCGTTCGTGCTTCAGTAAATTGCCGAGTGCATTTCAAAATGCAACCGTCGACACAGTCTATTTTCCAGTTTTGTCGACGCCGATGAGAACAGCCCGAAGGTAGCTAAGTGAATTCGCGAAGAGAGAGAAAAAAAGTTTCGAACGGCCATTTAATGACGGAATTATTAATAGTCTCCCCAATAGTTTTCTGTGGAATTGATTGCCTCCAGGAATCGAAACGTTTCCTGCGCCAAGTGCCGTCTCCTTTATCACTGGGTCAAAATTTTTGGTGGAATCGCAAAAATGTCGTACTGTAAGGGTTAACCTTTTATATCCATTAGCGTATGACATTCAAATTCCTTGGGGCCGCATTGTAAGAAGTCCGCAAATTCACGAAATACTTTGAATTTCGGTTACAATTTGACGACAGAATTTCATCAAATAAATCCTGCATTAAACATCAGTTTCATTGTAGAAGCAAATACTGCGAATCGTGCAAAATCATGAAATATTTCGGAAGACAGTCCAAACACAATGTAAATTAATTAAAATTACATTTAACTATGTATCTTGTTATTCAACTCATTGAATCTATGGCGTCTGTGAGACCCGCTCTCAAGCCAGCGGTTGATTTACTCAGCTAAACCAGAAGGAGTTTATTTTAATAATGTATTTCTTTCTTTCATTATGTAAACTAAGTACAAGCACAATCACAATTGCATTTTTTATTTCATTTTTGTAAAAAATATATATTTTAAATTAATAAATTGATTACATTAATGCCTCCGGTTTCAATTCTAGCATTGCAATTTAATAATTATAATTTTCATATCACCATGGTAGTTCCAAAATGAATTACTTCACGTAAATTCATTGGCGCCCATATTTCATTGTGCGATTTTTATGAAGAAATTGAGTACAGAGGGAAAAATCTTGAGTAAACAAGTGCATGCAACACATGCAGATTAAATCTTCAAATCAAATAGCAAGATTTTTTTATATTTTTTAACTAGATTAGAATAATTATTTCCACCAAAGTAACGAAATGAAGTGTAAATTAAAAAGAGAGGAAAGATAAAGTTCTTCTCCAATTGAGAAATTCCTTAATTGAAAGTATGTTAAGCTATCCCGTAGATATACATTAATTTTTTGTGCCAAAAATTTTCGGGTACGTCACAGCTTTAATCCCTTCATCATAATGTAAAATCAAAACTAATGCCAATGGAATGTGTACAAATCATTACCTGCAGTATTCAAGGCCCCCAAGACCACAGGTAGACACTGCAGTACCTTGTTAAATGATGTGAAACCTAGATTTTATTGGGGTACCAGCGTTAACAAGCAGTCTTCCTTACACGCTCTCCTCCTGCACTCTTTAAGGCAGAAAGCCTTTTCGTGAAAAGTCATGTTAACTACAAAAGTTACAGAACTCTGGCCGAAGAATTCAACAGGAACAGTAATTGGATACGGCCATGCCTAGCATAGAGTGCAGGCTCACCCTAACTGCAGCTCAGCGAGCCGACATTCGTGCTGATGCCGAGACTTGACCTCCTTCTTGTGTCGGAGTGAGCCGAAAGAAGCAGTATTACAAACACCGAATTCTATTCAATAATATATATTTAGCCACAAGGAAGATTTGAGTTGATAAAACATTAATTAATAATGATTAATTGGCAACATATCATTTCGGAATGGAATGAGACGGAAATGGTTGAAAATAAAATCAAGAAAGCAATATGAAATGAACAATTTTTCAAATGTGACGGAGAGAGATAGATGAAAATTTACCAATCTCTTTATTTCTAATAGAATCTCCAGTCATGCTCCACATACGATTCCCTTAAATTTAAGGAACATGCACAAATAAAAAAAACTTGCAATAGGATAATTACTGTTCCGAAAATATAGAAGGGGTATAAAATGTCGACAGTAAAATGCGTTTTAATACTGAGTACGTCTATTAAACAATTTAATTCAGGAAAAGGATTGGGAGCAATTTTTTTCCTCTAATCACCCAAACTTTGAAAAAATGAAAAAATATAATTCTGTCGTTACCTCTTACATTACTGCGATCGAGTTGATTCGATACCTAAAATGTAAATCGAAAGGTACGCAAACTTAAACCCCTTATTCATTAAGTTTCATCAAGGAACTTAATAACCCAGTTCATCTCCCAAACAAAGGATTAAATCTTCTTTATCGACTTTCAATCATTCAACCAACATTCCTAAATGCGCGCGAAAGCCTAATGAACTTGGTATAGCCCTGAGTGAAACATGTCAGCGTCTTTAAAAAAAAGTATCTTCCATTGAGATTACTAAAATCAATTTCTGTATTTTGAACCACATCACTGACATTATTTCCCACCATAAACACCCATCCGTTTGAAAATTTGAGCATGATTTGAATACTACTATCGTAGCGGTATTCTTCCATCCAAAACTGTTTTATAAAATTACGTTAAAATCTTGAGGTGAAAAATATAATGTCTAAATATTTCGACCGATCAATACCATTCCCTTCCAACAAGTAACGTATGAAGACATTCATCATTCTCTGTCACGGTTCAAATTTCACAATATCAAAATAAAGGAGAAGGAAACAAAAATCACCAAATGGGTGCGTGGTGAAAAATTTCAAAACATTCACAGCGTGCATTAATAATTCAAATTAAAACAAGATCAACACATATAGTCGATAAAAGGCTAAAACATTATACACTTGAACAGAATCAATCACACGATGCATGCTTGAAATTCCGCGACAGGAAGCACTCGAGCAAAGACAATGAAATTTTGATTTTGCAATTCCTGCGGTAGAAAATACTTTAATAATTCCGTGCGCAAACAGAAGAGCGGTGAATATCTTTTCTTGGGTAACTTCAACGCAATGAAGAATTTGTCTCGTCATTTTGCTGTACTCCTGGATGGAAGAGAATCTTTTCTACTCCGAAATGAAAATTTTTACAAGGAGATCGTGAAACATTTTCCAGTTGATTAAATTAAGCTACCTACACGAATATGTAAGAGGATATGTATATATGTGCCCGGATTCTAATACGACTAAAATTACTTCGTGGACTAAAATCTCTCTCTACTCCCTTTTCTCTTGTCACTTAAAGAGTTTATTTTATAAAACTGAAAATGGTTCAGCGTGCTCAACCCAAAACAGAAGTCTCTGAAAGGGCTGGTAGAGACAGAATTTCACGTTTTCAGTTAAATTGAAAAAGAGTATTCTAAAGAATTTTTAAGTTGAATTAAATTACATCACAAGTTTCCTTAAGCCCGCTTGAGGCATTGCAAAAATATTCTCTCAATGAAGGGAAATATGCTGTTTAACAAATAATCTTCAGATTCACTTCAATGCCAAAAGAGACAGAGTAATTGAGGACTCTACATCCTTCATTCCTACTGAGTGTATAGAAGTTAAATTATCTGAATCTGCTCCTGATTTTTTCAAGATTACCAAATCCCTATGGTATATCTGGCGAGTAAAAGAGCGAGGATTTTATTTTTTTCTATGGGTCAAGTAAAATACTGATAAATACTGTTAAACAGACTTTCATCCGTAAACATGTGACCAATGAACGTATTAACTCATTACAACTAGTTTTACAATAAATAATAACTAAGGGAAAAAGATGAACTAACTCAATATCTCTTTCTGTCAACGGTCCCAACAACAGATATTTGCCAAGTTTTTTTGCCCACTAAAGTAAATGTTTTGCAATTATGAAAAAATACTCCGTGCAGTGATTTATTTTACTAGTCGGTACAGATGAATAATATTAATAAGACATATTAAATTAAATTTTTCCACTGAGCCATCAATATTGTTGAATAGACACGAAATTATTCTTACATTTTAAATCTCGTTTAGTTTTCAAAATATCAACAACTACGGAAGCAGGTCGCTTAAAAAGAAAATTGCGAGAGGTTCACCCGTGGGTCACAGGTCGCTCGTTACGCAACAACACCTATTTACAGCAGAAGTCATGGTAAAAAAATTATGCTTGCTTAAATGCTTATAAGGTTCTAAGTTCTAAGAATATATCGCCAAAGACGATTTTTATTCTCGTTGACATATTACTACGCTTATCCATAGAATCTCATATCGAACTTATTTTTTTAACCACCACGCGTGCAGCCAGAGATTTACAAGCAGAGCTGCAAAGGAGATTCCATGCAGGCTTCCTCTTCGGAGAGCTGGAGATTAATTAATTTTTTTTAATTTACCGGTTGTGTACTGGCGAGTCACCCAAGGGAAGAACAGATACTCTCGGGGAGTTGAAAAAAAATTCAATGCGTTACTCGAAAATTATTGGTTAATCACACGGACAACCACGCGGGAGACCAAAAGTGAAAGGCAAGTTCCCCGGAGTCGGAACAAACCTTTTCAAAGTTATGGCGAACCGTTTCCGTTTCGAAAGATTCACGAGAGGAGACGCGCATATATTGCTTTGCACGCCCTCGCAGGCGGTCACGGCTGTCTGCGTTGTTTGGAGAGCGAGGGGTCGGTAAACTGCGAGAAGGAATAGGGAGGCGCAGCTGAATGCCGGTTCTAAGTGTAGACGGCAAGGAATATGCAGGCATGCGATTCGACGCGTGGGAAGGGGAAAAAGGGATAAGAATTAGTTATTTCGCATAATTTTGTAGTTTAAGGAGGTTAAATTGAATATTTGTCCGTCATTTTGATATTTTCCTCCATTTATAGACCTAAGAACACTCTATCAAACGAGGATGATAAAACAGAGAGTTACCACGTTAGTTCTCAAAGAGAGTGACAATAAATATACTATTCAAGATTTTGTACGTGTTCTTATGGCGGTGAGGAACTAAAACCAGGAGAATTAAGCGTGGATTAATATCGGAGAAAGGCATTGCATCCTCATTAAAAAGTGAAATTGTGTGCACAGTTATATTAGAGGTATAATACTATTAACATAACTCCACTCAATTGCCTTTTAAATGTAAAAATTCATGATTTGGGAAAAACACAGCTGAAATTGCACACTTTCAAAAATTGGCTCCTCAAAACTAGTCTAAATTAAATTTCATGGGCAAAAACTATTAAGAACTTAAGTGTAATTAAGCTGTGTTGAAGGATGTGCATACATTTCATGACCCTTAACCAAACACAAATGCATGGGTGTTTCATTATTTTTTAACACTCGTCATTTATGCATAACCTAAGGTGACAAATTTACTGCTACAGTCATTTAACCTCCTTAAAAATGCAGAAAACCCTACGCCAAACAGAAGTGAATTTTTAACCTTGTGAGAAGGATTAAATCATCTTTATAATGAATAGAATGAAATAAAAAGAAGAGAGATAAAGTTTTGAGAGGTATTCGGATGTTAAATGTCGCTATGGAATGGAGAGCATTTTTTAATGCGGTCAACGATGATTGTGCTCCTATGCCTGACGGACTAAACAAAGCTTGATCATTTACAAAGCTGATTTTTTTAATTCCTCACCTACTTTCATTCCTGCCTCCGGCCCTTCATATGTCTCACTCGCTAAATATACTACAGCTTATATGTTGAACATAACAGGTGAAAATTGATATTCCCCTCTTACTCCTCTGCCTAGAATTGCATATCCAGATCCTCCATCCTCCATACGCACCTAAAAAGCAGGTTGTGTTTTTAAAGACACGAAAGTTGACTTGAAACAGCCCGCTTACGAATCAGGAAATAGAAGCAAACACGCATTTTTTTACGATCAGCAAAGGTGAATTGCCATTAAGAAGTCTTTATTCTACGGTTATTTTTCCTAGCGTTCTGTTTATGGAGATGGCAAAAACCGTGGGCCAGTGAACGTAAGGCATACTGGCGGTTTAAAAGCGGTAATGCACCCCGTGGGATGGGAATGGGTCCGTCCGAGATCGGGATTAGACCCCCACCATCCCCAGAGGCCTCGGGCTACTTGGACCACGGGAGGGAGAGAGGGGGGGGGGGGGAGGGAATAGGGTCGCACCGAATCTCGGATTTGTAGGAGGAGAGTTTTGGTTCGAGGGAAGATCGTTCTTCTGAGCAGGAGATAGAGACGAGGGGTTCCCAAGAAGAGAAGATGGGAGGTGTCGACCCCCGAAGGATAGAGTGTGGTCAACATCCAGCGCTCTCCATGAGTGGTGCGTTCGAATGTACTGCTCGTTCAATGTAGGGCACCTACCTACTCAACCCACGTGGGACCTTAAATCCTGTCGTAAAAAATAGGTAACCAATTGACAAAGGCTACTACCTCCGACCCATGAGAAATCTTTCACCTTAAAATAAAACTAATAATAGGATAATTCGGAAAATAAATGACCTAATAAATGTATTTTTATAAAATATTTACCCAGCTCCTGACGAGTTGAACACTGCTCTGAGAGGGACAAGATAGTATGAATGTTATTGTCATGTAAACGGTATTAATTTATATAAATTTTTATACATATTTGTTTGGCTACTTTGAGAGATATTTTTTAAATATGTATTAACAATTTTACTGCTATGTTATGACAAACAAAACAGTTTCAGGTTTAGCAATGTGAAATTCCTTCATGATGAGGGTAAAAAAGAGTCTTTAAACTTCCACAATAAATGTTTTATCCTCATATTATGTCAAATCTACTGCTCATCAGGGAAATAATAAAAGTCCCACAAAGTCGAACCTCAAACTAAGAAGTTCAAAAGAAGAGAAGAAATTTTAAGTAAGGATCATCAGATAAAAACTCATCACCACGACCTACAATCCAATTTTTTAACTATCACTGTCTAGTATTATGAATTATCCAAGACGCGTGGTACGCTCTGTGTGACAATAGGAAGAAATATTATTCTTCGAGGTGCAATTGACATTGAAACCTACAGGTATATTTACACAGTATCCTTCAATCTACCACGAGGGATTGTCATGCCATTTGAGTATTTGGCGTTTGGTGATGAATGGCTTTCCGAAAATGCAAATTGCCGTACAAAATATTCCCTACTGTTGTGTTCACGATTTGTAGGTGGGAAAAAGAATTGCTTAAAACGCTCTGTTTTACGGTACACTTCCATTAATTTCTCGTAGTGGTCTTGCTTATCAATGCATTGCTGGACTTCAAAAGTTTCCTATGTTTTACGCTTAAACTCGACCTATTTTAATGGATCTGAATTTTTTACGTCATCTTTCCAAAAAATCGTATGGCTTACATTGACTTTCGAACTGGAAACCGCTCCCTCAAAGTTATTTTGAAATATGTCAATAGTTATCCACAAATAATAGGATTAAACATTTTAAAATAGTTTTGAAATACTAGCATCAGTCTCATGTGTAGGTAATATGTGCTTATCCGCGCGAAAAAAAAAACTGAGGCATGTCAAATAATAAAATAAACTTTGTTAGTTTAAACAGGTCAGTGTGACTTTTATTAACTGAGGAATGAGTACGCACAAATGCCATTAATGACACAGAGCAAATTATCCTGATACCCAGATGCACCGAATCATTTAATGTAAAATATATTTATGTAAGTGAATTTTTCATCCAATTAATTACACAATATTAGGTTCCTAAGTTTTACGCAGAGTTTGCTTACAGTTAATACGTAATGCATAAAAAAATCCTAATAAATTCACAACTGTTTAATCATTAATGATAATTTCCATTATTTTTCAGTGTCACTTGATAACGCATATTTATTAAGAATCCCTTCGAGCTGAAACCTGCGTCAATCACAATTCTATTCCTCGAAAAAATGTACTATGGCCGAAACTGAGAACAGATTGGGATCCGCGGAAATGCTACAACATCGGAAACCGACGATGATCAAATGCACGGATCGAATCGAAGCAAGGGGTTTGTGCGTAGGAGAACATGAAAAGGGAGGCACCAGTGTAGTGAACAACGAATAGTAGATGGGACGGAATTATTGGGCGTGCTTAAATACGCCTCATTTCACTGCATGATACAGTACTACGTATAACGGACACTGAACCGGATAAACTACAGAAAGCGAGCGTGGATGAGATATCGACGAAGTACTTTAAAGCGTGCGTGAAATACGAGGTTGAAGCATTAGGGATAGAAAAGCATGAAGAGTGCATGAAGACATGTGCACCAGGTTTTAAGCAGGATTGATGGCCAACATTGCTGTTGATAATGAGGAGTTTAACTGTCTGATGACTAGCTCTAAGCGCCAACCAATTCTGCCTAATAGAGTGGGTGAAGAGCATAGATAAAACGTTATAATTGTTAGAATTTAGTTTTCCAATCCCTTTTTTACATATCTTACTCAGACAATTTTTTGGTCCATACAGTTTAGATCATTCGCTAATGAGAAGAAAATATCAAAAATAACAAATATGAAGTTCTGCATAAGTTTGGAGCATGAAAATAATAAAACAATTTCAAATTTTAAGGTCGAAATTACTCGTATTTGTATCCTTCTCATGTTATGCATTTCTTTTCATCAATTTCCCTCCCTGGATTTTTCCGAGGTTTTAAAATTCGTCGGAAATCTCCTGATTTCATCTTTCTCGTTACATCTCTTACGTTGATAAATATTCGCTAAGTCATGTTGCGATAAAGACAAGCGTTACTGCGAACCCTATTTTTGTGAAACTCGCTCCTTCTAAGCATGTGCCACGAAGCAAATCATAAACTTCTCGGCGATCGTTTGCTATCCTAAGATTTAATATTGATCGAACGAATCCCATGTTGTTGTAAAGGATAACAATACTATGTTTCCGGGAATGAAATATTTGCCAACTAATTAGGAAACAATGAGACAACAGAAAATGCAACGACCATTAAGACAATGATGCAAGGATTTCATTTTTTTTTGGCGATAAAAAGACAGGAAACGACAATCGAAGAGCCAAATTTCAAATCCATACATGATTAGCTCTCACACATGAAATACTATTAATTGCTTGGTCATATAGCAACATATATGAAGGAGAAATTTTCCATGATATTAAATGCAAACATAAGATTGGAATGAATGAGAATATGATGAGCCTAGGACCTTTTTACCACGAACGAGAGATATCTATATCCATTCTAAATAGTAGTATGTAGTAATAGTCACGAGTAGTATGTACTCGTGTGGTGTACACCTAATCGTTGAGTGATAGTAAAGGAGAGGTTGGTAATCTTAAAAGTGTCATTGAATATACGAGCATTTTGTCTCATATCTGTTCTTCTTGTGTGTGTATGTATGTGCATTGTAAGAGTGACCAGTGATCACACTGGACCGTTGCCATCAGGAAAATTGCCTAATTGCAACGAAGTATGTAAATAAATAAATAAATAGCTCCATAGAGACTGCACGCTCTTGATTACCCCCATACCTTCTTGGAAGACCAAATGAAATCAAATGCATTTCAAAATTTGTATTGCGTCTTTCCTGTCACCTTTCGTTCCATCCAACATGTCTGTTCTTCCGTCCGAACTCGTGCCGTACTTTACGACATCAACATTAAAGAGTTCACTAGGTATTTTATTGCTCCTTTACTTATGTTCCCAGTCACTAACTCTTAGTAAAATCTCCTTCACCGAACGTTATTCTTCTTCCACTTTCATTACTCCTTTTCTCACATTCTTCCAAAATATTTTACACTTGGATGTACCGCCAAAATCACATCATAAAATGTAAATTTACACCAACCTACTGAGCTCATCAGCTAATAGGTATTATTATTTTCCATGTAATACTGGTACCGTATTTAATTAATTGAGTCATATCTTGTTCGAACTGTCAAATACTGCATTTTTGCAATTGCGATTTGATGAATTACCTCTCGGATAATTATTCTGTTTATTTAAAGAGCCAATAATCGAGAGATTCCTCTTAGAAGCAAATATCAGCAAGAGAATATCTAATCGGAAAAGTAATGGATTGAAAGGAGAGTATGTAAATCTCAGCTGATTGCACTTTCCCAGTTTTGTGATGAGACATGCACTCGCAGTCATTAGTGAAATCATCAGTTAAGTTGAACAGTTTACAAGTCAGATAAATTGCGTGGTCCAATTATTATTAAACATCCTTCCCTCTCTCAATCACATTTTCATCGGAAGATATGCACCCATTTCTTCTTAAATAAAGAGATGCTCTGCGAATTCCAAAGCAACTGGACAGACTCCCCACTTTCTATTTCCCTTCGCCTCCTTCTCTTGCCCTCGTCCCCTTTACCAAATCCTTAAGGCATTGCCGTCGATAAAGGAAACCGCCTCGACCTGGGGTCCTCCGCCAAATTGATAAGCGCCGAACCTCGTAGAATGGCGGGAACAACGACTGGGGCTTACTGTTCTCGTGGAATAGGCGAGGGCTTTGGGGTCTGGGGGAGAGAAATTGGACGGAGGGGGTGGAGAGAAAGCCGAGGAAAGGGTCGGAGTAACACGCCTGGTTTACTAATAAGGCCGGCAAGGACTCCGCTTTACGACCCCGGTCGCAGGAGGGAGGGATGAAAAGAAAAAAATAACACAGGGAGAGAAAATTGAGAATGATGACATGGGAAAGAAAACGTAATAGGGAGATAATCGGGAAATAAATTGGAAAGAAAATGGAGCGATTTGAAGAATGGAGAAGGAAAGAGAAAAAAATCGAGCAAAAAAATAATTCACCGACGGCAAAAAATAACAATGCAATTCGCAACACAAAATTCTTTCTGTAGTAGATGCCACAGGGACAGTAATCGTAACAAAATATAGCATTGCTCATGTGCTACAGCAAAAAAATGTAATTCTTATTATTGTTATTCTGACACTTAAGGCTTGTTTTTTAACTATAGATAGGTATCCGAGCAACGATATTTTTTTTACTATCAGCTAACAAAACCAAATCTGACACTCGACTCTTGCAAGAAACCCTTCTGCAAATTCTTCCTTCCTCACATGATTTTGTCCAGCACGTCTATCCTATTTATACCCTTTCCTCGTTTGCATAACATTCTGCCGTCTTCACACAGTCTTCGACATCCCACCGCCGATAAAAATACTGTGATTCCACCCTTCAACCCTCATTTGGATTTCTCCCTCCATGTCTAACACTTTGTTTGTTTTCCTCTCTGTCCATTTCACCTATTCCATCCTCCTCCTCACACTAACTCGTGCCTCAAAATCTTACAATCTACGCCTATTATCTTACTTCAATGACCATTTCTCTACCCCGCACAAGAAATCACGCTCTATGATTAACTTGTAAAACAATATGAGTGATAAAAATTCAGAAGTAATGTTATCAAAAGATTGATCTATATTTTTTGTAAAATAGTCCTTAAGATCATTAATTATGTGACCGATTCGAAGGTTTTAGGGTAAAATTCTGAGCTTAATGCTAATTTCACTGTTTCAGGGATTTATTTCAATTTCTTCCGTTGTTCAGGGACAAGATGTTATTGCCCTACCACAGCGACTCAATGTAACTATGCAAACAATCATTCTGTTCCTGAAATAATACCGGAATTGACGCATTTATTCCTCAGTAATAAGATATTTAAAAATCAAAAGCAAAAATTAAAATATGTACATATTAAATACCGATTTAAAAGAAATTATTATATGGTATTACAAAATATGAGGGTAATTTTTAGCTTTTCTCTTTACATTATACTTCATAAAGCGTATCGGTGCTAATGAGGGTAATTACTACTTTAAATCCGATTGAATTACGTCTTCTTGATTGCAGAAATTGCTCCGTCCATTACGATTCTCTTAAAATTTATTCATATTACTAATTTACATATCGTTATTACAAATCATGTTAATATTCAATTTCAACTTTGGATTGTGAACTCTTTTCGACAAATTACATCGACATTTACGAGGTTTAATCGTTAATACTTAAAGC
Organism: Hetaerina titia; assembly: GCA_037158775.1. NCBI lineage: Eukaryota > Metazoa > Arthropoda > Insecta > Odonata > Calopterygidae > Hetaerina > Hetaerina titia. Next base: position 64,349,841 of record CM073776.1, on the reverse strand, counting down.
AAGGGCTTTCTATCGAGTTTCAAGTCCGGAAATATTAAAAAAAAAGTTAATATTTACCAAGAGAATATTCCAAAATGAAATTCTCGATTTAATTTCAATTGCTTTGTGTTATTTAAGGATATGTTGGAGCGAGTGAAATTTTTATGTAAATTTGATTCACGAATAATCCATTTGTTGCTTTGAATCATGCAAAACACGCGGGAAATAAAAAATATTTGCTAAATTAATGCCTTTGGTGGATATGCTTATGCAGTATAATTTGACATAAATTTACTTTCAACTGTAATTTCATTAAAGAATTGCACTCCACTCGAATATAAAAGGGCGGAGTCTATAAAAATTTTGAATGATTTCCTTTAGGACTGATTTTTTTATGGAAATGCTCCAAAAACAGACTTGTGCAAACATATTTAAACCAGAAATAAATTACAATTTTGCATGAGAAACATTTTTATGGTATGTTTTCAGTAAACTGAGTGAAATATCTTTACACTTCATGATTAATTCCATTTAATTATATTTAATTATTAATATTTATAATATAAATTTGTTGTATATTAATAATTCAAATTTCATTATAATAGTTTACTTTAAAACTTCAAACATTAAACTCGTTAAGCGTCACTTCTGGTTCGTTGATTTTATCAAAATAAGAGTTAACCTGAATAAATAGATTCCAATGTTAAATTGCGCGTTTATCACAATCAGATGAGCTATTGCCTCATAAAATTCCTAATCACACTCATCCACTCATGTTGGGCTCAGCTACTGAAAAATAGTTGATGCCTTTTTGAGTAAACGTATTAAGGCTTAAAAATTCTACGCGGATTTTGTTTCCCAGAAGTAATATACACTTGGCAGAGAGAGAGAGAGAGTACAGAATAAGCTTATCATTATCAACACACGGTTTGGTTTGATAGATTTGAGAGAAGATTTCCTTACTTTAAGTTCCCCATCGACTCCCAAATCCAAAAATTGTTATATTTGCACTTGCGGAATTTGGAGACCATACCCAAAGCCGCCTGCGGTATCAGAAAGTTTTGTTACCAAGGAAAAACCCAAGGCATGCATACACTCCAAGTTTAGAAGAAGCAGCAAACAAAATGCTCGTGGCATCCAGGGAAGGAAACGTGACATCACGACCGACCTATACATTTCCACGATGTAAAATAATATTGGAGCCGAGGCCGTGGTAGCTAGAGGCTATAAAGGTGACATCGCTAATCTATTTGGTCTCCTAAATATTTCAGGTTTAACAACCCACGTTGCACATAAAGCTTGAGAACAATTTATTACGCCTACAACCCTCTGGAAAGCCATTAAGTATGGAACCTCTATAATTGTCTCGGTTGTAATTTTGATGGCTATTCGCATGGTGTGGAACCAGTGCTACAAAGAATTATTTTCATGAGAGTTATTGCGGAACAAAATTCTGATGATTAAATTCAAAACAGAGGTAATTAATATACATTCAATATTTTCCTATATAATCTATTGATTCCAATTTGTTTCAACTGTTCATGTATTTTATAAAAAACATAAATATCTAAGTTAGTGAAATTTAACCACAAAATAATATTCTAGGGCTTATAGTTATGATTATGGCTTATGCTTCCATTGCCTGCCTTATAAACAAACTGATCATGCTGTCTACTGTTTGCGCAACTCTCCTCGATTTTCACCGATAAAAATGTTGAGGAACATATTATTAGGAAATATGATGTGCAATTTAACAGCTGAAATAGCAAATGGACGAGCATTGTATCCAAATTCCAAATTTCAGTGTCCTTGATAGTGAATAATATAATAGCTACTGTCCCTAACACATCGATCATGCAGAAACACTTGATTTTCGTATGCTTGACTTATTTTGTGCCAAACGTGTGATCATGACACTTGTAAGGTTTCTCTTATTATTTTTAATAGCCCAAAAATCATTAATTATATTCAGTGAAGAGTTACTATCGAAGAAACGAATAATTAACTGGCGTCATCGAAGTTGTCAAATTGTTTCAAAGATGGCGTCTGCGTTTGTAGGAAGCTCCGTATTCATGTTCAATGTTAATTATTCACTTTATATTCACGATAAGAAGAGTTAAAAAAGATACCATTCTCTCATATGCCTTATGCTCAAGGGGTCAAATTTTAAGATCGTGTTAACTGGTTAAATTTTAATTTGTAAAATGTTGAACATAAACTATATCATCATTTCGCTGAAGGGCAATGCCAATAAAATTACAAGGAAAACATTTTGGAATATGCATATTTTTGTCAAGCAAAATATGAGCACCATTTACTTTTTTATGCACCGACGAAGGATAATATTTTGTAAAATTGAGGTTTCTCGTCCGGTGCTTTTAATGTAGAGCCTCTGTCGTAAGTCTACTTTGCTTGCGTTACGAAATATATACCATTTATTTATTGCCCGTGTTCTCTCCCTCATTCAAATGTCCACTTGTTTCCTTTTAAAGAACTGAATTTGTTATTACTTAGCCACCATATTCCCACCGAATTAGCTTATTTAGAGTTTAGATCGTTAATCACTGTTGGGCGTGGTTCGGGAGTTTGAAACTATCTCAATGTCGAGATGACGACATTTCGTCCTTAGAATAATGTCAAGGAAAATAATTCAAACAGAAAGCTTACTGGGGTGGAAAAAATTCTCACTGCTAAGGAAAGATTTAGGAACGGCTTTTATTCTCCCATCCCATGCCGAAAAAAAACAATAACATCCAATTCAAAACACAGGGTATGAGTCCTTTGGTTGAAAAAAGAAGAAATGGAAGTCTTCTTGAATAGTTTTCAGAACTATTCGACGAAAAAATAAGTGAGGCAGAAGCTCGTGAAAGATTTAAGTTGTCAATGTTTGAGGTCGCTTCTGAAATAAGCATCTTAAATTCGAACGTCAAACTGTTGATGCCATGAAGACTGAAAAGTCATATATTTCTTCCTGCAATACCCGTCATGGAAGTCCCTCTTCTAGCTGAGGATTGAAGTGGCAGTAATTCTTGGCCTCTGAAAAATTGGTAAATTTTGAAGACTCATGCATAACTTTCCTTAAGTCAAAACTCTTAGCACTCTTAGCGCTCACGAGACGTTTTCCCAGAAACAATAATTTAAGCACCGAACGAACTTAACGAATCGATGAAAGATAACGTTCATTCATGGTGAAACAAAAGATTCATAGACCTCATGCTTACCGAAGGACCCACATTTCTTCTTCTATAAGAAAGGTTGTGAGCGTAGGCAAGAATTCAAAGGGAGATTTGGTGGAAGACTTTCTTTTTTCAAATAACTCAAAAAATAATTTAAAGAAAGAAACTTTTAATTTCCTTGGATAAATTAATTATTTTCTGCTAGCGTTCTTTCCTACCCCATGTCTGGGAAGTTGGCCGGTAATGAATTAATAGAAAGGGAGGGAAGGGATAATCTCGGAAGAACAAGTACACTGATTTATTATCTAATTTTCATTTTTCACTATTAATTTCAACATCTTATGGAATACTCACGGCTAAATTCATAGGCATTAGGAATAAGAGTACAATAAATATTAATTAGATCTCATTGGTTTAATAATTCGTCAATGTTTATGTCAGATCACATCTTCCAACATGTTTTTCAGGTCGATTGGATTCATAGCCATTTTTTGTCCAAATAAAGATGCCACGTCATCAATCGAGAGATTTATATTATAGAGATTTTGAATTTATTAGAAAATATATTCTGATTATTACAATTAAGAGTAGGATATAATAAGAAAGGTAAGGTTTTACCCTAAGAATGATTTCTCTAATCTGAACGTGACAGTGAGGCTCGTACAGAGAGTCCAGTATCTACGGTCAATTTAACTTAGGTTTCTCGTGAATTTTAAAGTAAATTTAATGGTGAATTAGAAACTTGAATCTAGATCCTGGCCTAAATACCCTGGCACACCCCATATTTTTCAGCCCATGATACTTTCCACCTTCTTTCATTCAGTCCTATGTCATCCCATCTGTATCATGTTCCCCAACATTCCATCGACATGCAATATGCCCTCAACTTTTCCTGCATTCATCGAATTTCTCCCAAATGCCTTATATCCTCCCATACCATTCCCTACAACTCTTCGGCCGCTTCCTTTCTGTCAACTTTATTTTACACATTCCTTTCCGAATGTACATTTTAAAATAGGCTCCCATCTACAATTATTCTGATGCTTAAATTACCAAATAACTTTTATAGCCATTCAAAACTTAAATTTTCAGTTAACGTCAATTCTTTATTTATTTTACATCAATCCGAAAAAAGCATTTTGACCTTTTCATCGGACTTGTAACAACATAAACAATTACGTACACCCAAGCCAAAGATTGAGAAAAACCCACATAGGCGGGAATCGAACCCGCGATCTCTCGGTTGATATGCGAAAACTTTGCCCCGCCGCTCCGGGGGCAGTCAATTTTAATTTAGGTCCTTGTAATTTATTTCCACCTCTTTTTACAGGGTTCTTCAGAAAATGCTTTTCTTCTTGCTTTGATAGTATTCGCCCAAAAGACCTCCTTGTTAGGGGAAGTTTCACTCCATTTTATTACATGATTGCACCCATCACATCTAATTTATATTTCGCAAAGAAATCATTCTGCTGACTAATTACTAGCTTGAAATAACACAAGGAGTAGCAATATACGCATTTTTTTCATGTTTTAACCATGGTGGCATGATTTTCGCTTTCTAGGTAAAAAATTAACTTCATTTAAGCTGACTAATCCGTTGTACTTGTGCATCTCATTCAATTGGGAACATTGCTGGGCTCCTAATCATAATTTGCGCTAAACATTGATTATTTCCCCCTTGTTACTATGGAAAATAAAATTTACTTCATACCAAACTTCGAGTGTTGGAAATTTTGAGAGAGCCGTGAGAATATAGTATGCTTTACAATGAGAAAAACACTAATAAAATTATCACAATTGATTTCCGGGATGTGGGATATTCCCTGAGATATGCGAAAACTGAAACAAACGACTACCTGAACGTGAGGCACACACATAAAAAATTACTAGAACGTGCCAACGGTGCTTATTTCGATCGTGGTTTTTTAAATAATTAATTTTATCGATTATTTTCTGAAAAATAAAACTTCCCTCTCTTTCTCTCTTGCACCAATATTCACGTTTTTTTCCCTTACCCCGCGATTTGCGAAAGCAAATGAAGGAGATTCATATCTGTCATTTGGTTTTCCTAAATATTTGGATTTCATTCACAGTACCAACACAAAACCAACGATCATGGACATTCGGGTTGCTAATGAAACAAATACTTTCGATGTCAATATGCCGTTTGCATGTAGAAATCATAATGCTCATATTTTTCTCGTGATAGAATTAATAAATTTAAATTGCGTCATCTATATGTGTAAGAATATGTTCATTGCGATTTGAGGGATACAACCCAGCCTCCTCCTGCTTCAAAGAAATCTATGAAAAACGTTTCTTCATTTAGGAATTCGATTTTTTCTCTGCGCGTTCACATCGGAATACAATTTCGGATTCGATTGATCTGTAATGAGACTCTCATGATGTCTACGCCAGAATTCCTTATAGCTAACGAACCTCGGTAACAGATACTACTTATATTCTGGTAATTCAGACCTATGGGAGCAATGATTATCAGATGAAATTCCCAATATTTAAGTTAATTTCCTAAAACTGCATAAATACGGTCTACAAGATATGGCCGTAGGGAACAACAATATAAGAGGCAATAAAAGTAAATAAAAGAGTATTACCGTTTTATGCATCCTGTTTTCGTTTTTAAAATTTCATAAATAAATTAAATCGAAAATATTCATTCCTACTCGATTTTTTTCAACCTCTCCTACTAAAATTTTCCCTCAGAGAATACTTCAGATATTATTTTCAATTCCAATTGATTAAGATACTAAGAATTCGTAGCAAAGATACCAAGGACGGAATAAGATACAAGCGTGAAAACGGATTCAAAAGAATTAATCTTTTTCATGAAAATGTCTTTAACAGTTCAGTCAACCTATTTCTACCTAATAAAGAGAACCACAACATCAGGTTATGGAACACGTGCACCTCAAATTTGCCGGCCAAAATGCATATGCAACCCACTTTGTCGCTACTCTAGAAACCGCACGCCTAGATATCCGGTCTTGGCGAGACGCCTTGACGCTTAATTTGGTGACCACCCCATTGGAATATTCTCAGGAGGGCCGTCACACTTAGGGGTGAAACACAAAACCATTACGCCAGGGAAGTGGATAGGCCCCGCTATCATCCCTCTTTAGGGATCCCACGCATGCAACCTTCGTTCCCGGTAGGGTAGAGGGATTGTGGTCCATGCCCCAAAGACTGATCGGCGACACCACAAACCCAAAAAACACGATATCACGAATAAGCAGTGACCTATATGTACGCCTGAGATACCATAGAGTTATCCGGATTAAATCTGCCATTGCAAAAAATTGTGATACTAATGAAAACAGCAAAAAACCGTGTTAACAGCTCCCCTATGCCTTTAGGTAAATTTATATATAAATCCATTTGATGGAGACTATTCCTTTGCTTTAAAAGAGACATAATTGTACTCCCAGTTGGTCTACGCATTTTTGCTAGGTAGTCCGGTGTTTTCTTCAAGGAGATTTGTACTTGTCTACTTTATATTCAGCCCCGTATACCGTTAAACTGCATTAAAAAAGATTTAATCCAAATCGCGTAGTTTCAGGTGTGATGTGGTGTAATTTGAACATAATTATGAACAAATATTAGCACTTTTGCGGTAGATATTTATTTATACCACCACCAGTTTCCATTTATTACAGTATCTTCAGGTGAAAACTGCAGTCCTGTGCCAACTTAAATACCAAATTTCACCGGGTAGGAAAGGGGAAGGAAAAATGTGGTAGAAAGAGGGAGGGGATGTAGCTGGGTTCCGCTCGTATTTCCTTCCTTTTCCCTTCTTCCGTTCAAGCCAATGTTGAAAACGATCAATTTGTCAGCTTGAATAACATTAACCTAGCACTTCAAATCTCCACGCTCTTTTTCATTTCATATAAATTTTCAATTAATTCTGATACCAATGCTTTTAATCACTCAAGACTCCTACTCCTATCTTCTGCAACACGCTTATTAGTGTTACCCAATTTACCTCACCGAACCCTCTCTCGTAATTCACGAATATATCTTTGTTATATTTTATATTCATTTCTATCATTAATCTCATTACCGCTATGACAACTAGCGCACCCCCCGACTCTTTCGAAACCCAAATTGCGTTTCCCAAAGTAATCTTTTAACTTATTCCCCATATTTTTACTGATGATCTAAAGCTAGTCTACTGGCTTCTCGCTGAATACCAAGAGAAGAACAAATCCTGGGTTTACTCCGACGGGGAACGGACTTTTCTTCCCCCTTCCCACAGACCCTTCCTTGAGAGCAACCCCTCACACAGCGGCTTAGTCCCGAGCCGACGTTGAGGGGCACCATCCTCCCACTCCCTCCGGCCGCGAAGCGAGTAAACTGTCGGCACCCGGAAGATCCCCAGCGCACACAACCGATCGGCCAACGAATCCTAACCAACGCCAGGCTCAAGGACTCCTTCACACGGACGATAAGGGATAGCAACTGCAGGGTTATAGATAGCAAAAATGCCACAAAAATGTCACCCTCAGCGTCAAGGGAATAATTAGGTCTACTCAATTGCACGCACTTTCACTAACCTCGTGTGTTGTCAAAACCCTTCCCGCATGACCTCATTAGAATGCTATTAAATAATGTGCTGGTCTTAACAGTACTGCTTGCTCTGTCTTGTATGTTTTTAAATTTCCCCTTCCGTCCCTCGTCTCTCTCTGTGGGAGAACCCTCCCTCTTTCTACAGCGTTGGGTCACAGTCCGTACCTGTGTCCTTGAGACCGTTGTAGTATGCTGCATGTGGCAGTGAAATTTCGCCTTCCTACTATTCAAATTCTAGCTTGAACGTTATTGGATAAATTTCTTACTGTATCCTAAGGTGCAGATAAGGTCCAATTATTTGCTAGATGATAGTATATATTATTACATGCGTGTAGAATGAAAGTGTTTTTGCATGAACGTTTACGCCACAGTGGATATAGTGTTGCATGCATGTGTTGATTTTGCATGTGACTTTGTTCCCTTTTTACGGGTGGCGGCTTTACACGCCCTTGCGGTGGTCTGCGGGGTGTTATGTAAATAGATAGAATGAATCTGTATATGCATTATTACGAGTAACTAGAAATAAAGCTTAAAAAATGGGAAGAAACAATTATATTTTCATTCAATTAGGCCAAGCTTTTCATATGTGGCAACCCAAAAGTTGTGGGGAACTTAACATGTCGTCCTCTCGAAAAATTCAATTTTACCGACGTACCGTTTGAATTTTATTCCGTTTATTGAGTTAAGCACTTAATGCAAAAGGAATAATTCTAGTGGTAAGTTTAAGGTTACACCTTAACGTAAATTAAAAGGAATTCACTCAAAGTGTTTCACTCATTTCTTTATTTTAAAAAAAGGAAAAGAATTATTTCGTTTCTGTAACAATGAACAATATATGGAGAAGTACATGCAGTAGGACATGAACTAAGTAAAGTGGAACAAAATAAAGGGTATGGGAAACCCTTGAGTTCGGTCAAACAAAATACTATTATTCTCTGAGGTTTTATGAGAAATAAAGTCCTAAGAAGGGCCCTTCCAGGAGATCAAGGACAGGTAAATACGAAGACAACGTAAAACCATCAAATTAGGAACACTGAAACGCAATGGCTCGTTGAAAGATTAATAGAAGATGAGAAATTATTAAAGAGAATGAATACCAGGCTTTCGTTATACCCTGCGAAAAAGAGAATGTGAAAGAACATAAATATCCTTAATGGAAACAGTTAATTCGAGAAATTCAAACGAATCCATTCCCATCTATTTCACCGATTTTTCGAGCTGGGTTTAGCGTTCAAAATCCCATTCTAATTGGCTGTTATAGATTTGGCTTCTGGATTAATGAGGTATACATTAGCGTGCGACATGTGAAACATGTTGAGTGCCATTGCAGACATGTTTATATAACGGTATTTCTGGTTTATAATAATGAGAGCATCCTCAATAACTTGAATAAGGTTTTTGAACGTAACGCGTCTACAATGTTGCTCAATGTCGGTTTTCCCGACAAAATAACGGGAGTAAATGCTTATAAAATTCATTTTCAACATTTCATAGCTCTTGTGCTAAATCAGAATTACTTTCAATTAAAATAGACGACTGTGAGACCATGAAAGGGAAATTAATGCGTGATACCTATCACAAAGCACAATATTTATAAAAACGTAAAGGAGTACGATCATTAATACGAAAGTGAAGACCAGAGAACGACGCAAAAACTAATCTTTCCAGAAACAGAGAGGGCGCACTAGTAGCAGGTGCGGATGGTGGAAGAAATGGAATTGGGAATCCGCCACAGCATTGATGCAATTTATCAACGAAGATGAGAAAGACGTGAGAAAATATGACAGATAGCTAGGAGATAATATTTGGAGAAATATTTTCAGAATTTCACCAATTTTAATAAATTTTATAGTAACTATAATGAAGAAATAAATTATTCAATGTAATGCTCACTTAACACCGCTTCAGCTTACTGTAAATATCTCCAGCTATGTTCCAACAATCATCAAATGTCAAAGCACAGATGACAGATTTGTCACACGCATATTATGTGTACATATATATATATATATGAAGTAATATCGAATTTTCGGTGGTCCAAGCCCCCTTTCTCAAGGAAAAGAAGGACAGAACTGAGAAAAAGGAGGACCTGGTCCTTTTCCTCGTCCTTCATATATGTTCCTATCCATTTTCCAATGTCGGTATTCTTGTGAACATATATGTGTGTGTGTGTGTGTGTGTGTGTGTATATATGAGAAAGGCCTTCTTCAGGTCTGACCTGAAGAAGGCCTCGGAGTAGGCCGAAAGCTTAAATCATCTACTGTGTGAGTGTCCTTTTACGTGTTATCTGTTTTATTCTGTGTTCTATTGTGCCGTCCAAAAGTTATATTGCTCTCGTGAGTACTTCCGCATCATCTATATATATATATATATATATATATATATATATATATATATATATATATATATATATATATATATATATATATAAACTTGGAAAAGACGCTCTCCGGCGACGCACAAACACACAAACACTAACACAAAAAACACTACACACATAGAAACATAAAAGAAGGACACTTACATTGGATATTTACGTTTCGACGGCACGGCCGTCGTCATCAGACTGATGACGACGGCCGTGCCGTCGAAACGTAAATATCCAATGTAAGTGTCCTTCTTTTATGTTTCTATGTGTGTAGTGTTTTTTGTGTTAGTGTTTGTGTATACATATATATATATATATATATATATATATATATATATATATATAAATTCACTGATAGTCATAACAAACACAGAAACCAAAACACACAAAAGAGGGACTCACTGGTTCTCGAATTTTCCGTGGTCCAACCACCTTTCTCAAGAGGAATTAGGAACAGAACTCACAGTTCTGTTCCTAATTCCTCTTGAGAAAGGTGGTTGGACCACGGAAAATTCGAGAACCAGTGAGTCCCTCTTTTGTGTGTTTTGGTTTCTGTGTTTGTTATGACTATCAGTGAATTTACATTACACGTTTGTGGGTTTTCCAAAAAAGTGTATATATATATATATATATATATATATATATATATATATATATATATATATATATATATATTAGAAAAGAGAGACGCTTCCGAGAACATAAAAGTGACTCTGTTCAGACAGCGTCACTTACTGCGGGACGTCCAATACTGGCGTTTAGCGGGGGAAGTCCCCAAAATGACGCCCCCTTCCACTAAAACCCAGGAATAAAAAACTCGGCACCTAGGCTCCAAGGCACTATGTAAAGCTTTATTCCGCACGAGATAACATTTTTGCAGGGTGTCATCTCGTGCCGAAAGCGATCCTTCACGGATTTCTTCCTCATCGACTCCAGATTGACTCCCACGTCTCCCGGAGGGATAGTCTCAGGATTGGGAGGAAGGAGGCCAGGGGAGTGGTAATATGTGAGGTTGAACCGGTCGGAGATTGAACGGTTGTTTCCTCTCCGGCTGCCGACTTCCAGTGCCGCCCGTCTAACGTGAAATCCCAGGGAAGGGGAGAAGGAGAAGAGAGGGAGAGAGAATGTGAGAAAAATGCGGAATTGGAGAGAATTACGAAAGGAGGAAAAGCCGTTGTGAAAAGCGAAAGATGATGCAAGAAGATACGACGGAGTAAAAGGTCAAGTTTGTATATCTTTCGAGGGTTATGTGATCGAGTTAAAAGCATGCATTCGAAAACTTTCAGCGATATAATAATACAGTATACGTCTGTTGCAGTCCCTGATTTAGGTGGAAAATAAGCTTCCTAGATATTCATATATGTTACAACCATTTGTCAGGCCATTATGAAGTTGTTGTTCTAGGTATGGAATAAGAATCAAAGACAAAAACACAACACATGCCGTTTTAGAGAAAAATAATTATGAGATAAACATTAATATCAGCCGGCGCAAAACTTGAGCCAGCATTACACTTTAGCTTATTTAGCTTATACGTCTATTAGACCTAAATGGGAGGTCGAAAGAAGGAATAAAATAGGAAGAACTAATGGATTAGGCAAGGATGATTTCACAAGGAGAATTGATGGCGGGAACGTTTGGATAAGGATGTTAAGAAAATGCTCGTCAAAATTTTTTTTCCAAAATTAAACGGAGAAGTATCGTGGGACGAAAGAGACACGACACGTGACACGAGACAGTCACGACAGTGTATATCTGTCTTGTTTGATCACGGATGATCGAATCCACTAGCATATTGTTGTGCCATAATAATTTCCTCGTGTTTCAATAAAATCCAGGTTTATTTATCGTATGTATATACAGGGTGCGGCAACATAACTTCCTATTTTATTTTGCTTTATAAAAAAAAGGAAGTTATGTTGCCGCACCCTTTATAATGTGATGCGCATTGAGCTTGAAGAACAGTCGAGAGACTCTAGGGACGCCTGGTAATAAGAATATGGTAAATTGCTAAAAACTAGGAACTCTGATGGAATCATCAATATCCCCCGAAAATATGGGAATGCATTTCCTTCGACGTAGTTGTACCACGATTTTTATGTTGATTGGTACTATCTCGTAATTTTCGGGCAAGAGGTTATTGTATTCAACGTTATCTTGAGTCCAGAAGACAGCTATTGCTTTCTGAAGTCCACCACTGAAGAAGGGTCTACCATTAAGCTAAGAAGCAATGTTAAGATGCCTGTTCGTCCTAAAGGGGAAATCATTCAGAGGGATATAGGCACAATAAATGGGTTAAGCAACACCCAGATAAAAATATAGGTTAGTTAGGCAGGTGGATGCACATTCCAATTAAAATCATTTTCGTAGAGGGACCAGTAACATTTAAGCAAACTTCGTTTCTCGGAAATATTCTCAGACTATCTCGCTATTCAAAAAGATAATTACTATACAGTTAAATCCGCCAAGGTTTTATGCAACCATGAGCTTGATTATTTAACGCAGGGATGGCGCTCGTGTGATTTTTCGAAAATTTGCAGAACAACTGACAATAAAGTAGATGCAGGCTTCACAGGAAAAAAGGACAAGATGTTATTGCCCTACCACAGCGACTCAATGTAACTATGCAAACAATCATTCTGTTCCTGAAATAATACCGGAATTGACGCATTTATTCCTCAGTAATAAGATATTTAAAAATCAAAAGCAAAAATTAAAATATGTACATATTAAATACCGATTTAAAAGAAATTATTATATGGTATTACAAAATATGAGGGTAATTTTTAGCTTTTCTCTTTACATTATACTTCATAAAGCGTATCGGTGCTAATGAGGGTAATTACTACTTTAAATCCGATTGAATTACGTCTTCTTGATTGCAGAAATTGCTCCGTCCATTACGATTCTCTTAAAATTTATTCATATTACTAATTTACATATCGTTATTACAAATCATGTTAATATTCAATTTCAACTTTGGATTGTGAACTCTTTTCGACAAATTACATCGACATTTACGAGGTTTAATCGTTAATATGTGATGAATGGTTGTTTCCTCTCCGGCTGCCGACTTCCAGTGCCGCCCGTCTAACGTGAAATCCCAGGGAAGGGGAGAAGGAGAAGAGAGGGAGAGAGAATGTGAGAAAAATGCGGAATTGGAGAGAATTACGAAAGGAGGAAAAGCCGTTGTGAAAAGCGAAAGATGATGCAAGAAGATACGACGGAGTAAAAGGTCAAGTTTGTATATCTTTCGAGGGTTATGTGATCGAGTTAAAAGCATGCATTCGAAAACTTTCAGCGATATAATAATACAGTATACGTCTGTTGCAGTCCCTGATTTAGGTGGAAAATAAGCTTCCTAGATATTCATATATGTTACAACCATTTGTCAGGCCATTATGAAGTTGTTGTTCTAGGTATGGAATAAGAATCAAAGACAAAAACACAACACATGCCGTTTTAGAGAAAAATAATTATGAGTTAAACATTAATATCAGCCGGCGCAAAACTTGAGCCAGCATTACACTTTAGCTTATTTAGCTTATACGTCTATTAGACCTAAATGGGAGGTCGAAAGAAGGAATAAAATAGGAAGAACTAATGGATTAGGCAAGGATGATTTCACAAGGAGAATTGATGGCGGGAACGTTTGGATAAGGATGTTAAGAAAATGCTCGTCAAAATTTTTTTTCCAAAATTAAACGGAGAAGTATCGTGGGACGAAAGAGACACGACACGTGACACGAGACAGTCACGACAGTGTATATCTGTCTTGTTTGATCACGGATGATCGAATCCACTAGCATATTGTTGTGCCATAATAATTTCCTCGTGTTTCAATAAAATCCAGGTTTATTTATCGTATGTATATACAGGGTGCGGCAACATAACTTCCTATTTTATTTTGCTTTATAAAAAAAAGGAAGTTATGTTGCCGCACCCTTTATAATGTGATGCGCATTGAGCTTGAAGAACAGTCGAGAGACTCTAGGGACGCCTGGTAATAAGAATATGGTAAATTGCTAAAAACTAGGAACTCTGATGGAATCATCAATATCCCCCGAAAATATGGGAATGCATTTCCTTCGACGTAGTTGTACCACGATTTTTATGTTGATTGGTACTATCTCGTAATTTTCGGGCAAGAGGTTATTGTATTCAACGTTATCTTGAGTCCAGAAGACAGCTATTGCTTTCTGAAGTCCACCACTGAAGAAGGGTCTACCATTAAGCTAAGAAGCAATGTTAAGATGCCTGTTCGTCCTAAAGGGGAAATCATTCAGAGGGATATAGGCACAATAAATGGGTTAAGCAACACCCAGATAAAAATATAGGTTAGTTAGGCAGGTGGATGCACATTCCAATTAAAATCATTTTCGTAGAGGGACCAGTAACATTTAAGCAAACTTCGTTTCTCGGAAATATTCTCAGACTATCTCGCTATTCAAAAAGATAATTACTATACAGTTAAATCCGCCAAGGTTTTATGCAACCATGAGCTTGATTATTTAACGCAGGGATGGCGCTCGTGTGATTTTTCGAAAATTTGCAGAACAACTGACAATAAAGTAGATGCAGGCTTCACAGGAAAAAAGAGACATGCAGGATAATTAAGAGTAGAATAAACGCGCTCAAAAATCTATTTAAGAGAAAATTCAGCCAACGTAGAATTCTTGAATACTATTTCGATAGCTATTTTCTTTTGAATAACGTACTTCAATGGCATATTTAAAAAAAAATTCTATTGTTGATTAATAATCAAAGACATATTCTAAAACATTAATTCGTCTTGTGTTTAAGGAAGTCTCTAAAATATTATGACCAGATGGAGAGATAGAGTAATATGTTATAAGCACTTTAGCAATCAAACACGTCCAATTATAGCGAAGTGGGACCTGACCATTAGTATATAATCAATCAAACTAAATTAATAAAAATATAATACATTTTCAATTTTGAACTTTTTATCGAACGTCCAAGGTATTAAATTGGAATATGTTGTTGTGAGCAGAACATTAACAATTTAATGATTTATTTCTGAATATTTTTCACAGGGATAACGGCATTTTAAAAATATTCCACATTTGTAATGGTGAATACCCACATTTCTTTGTGTAATTTGAATTATTTTATTTCTAAGTTCCATCTAAAATAAACTTTCTTCATTTTTCACCTTCAGTTTTCGTATTTTTTTCTAATTATAATCATTTTCTTACGAAGCGTTTTCGGGAATAAATTTACTTCATTCCCGAAGTTGGGGGGGACATGAGTTATTTTACTCATCAATGGGTAAGGGAACAGGGCAAAAAATATTCCGTGACTGCACGGTTTGAGAAAGAGAGAGAGAGAGAGAAAAACTTGTCGGAACTCGTTACGGCCAATTTTAGCGGATTCGTGCTTAAGTCGCCAGGGACTCAGGTGCTAGATAGGCTACATTTCTAGGGTTTGGGATGAATTCGAAAGGAAAGCACCGGAATCCATGAGCTAATGAAGGAAAGAAGGGAAAACAGATGAAGAAATAGACTGCATTCACTCAATAAACCGTCTTAGGATTGATTGACTGCTGTGACTACCGTAGTGGTGAATTGAGGTTCGTCGCAAGAGAAATAAATATATTCAAATGCCCACGCACAGATTGGTGAAAGACCGAGGAGAACCTTGGACGTCTCTGGGGGAGAATCTGAGAGAATGAGTGAGAGCCAAGTAAATTGACTGGGAAATTTGCTTATTGAGTTAGAAGGTAGTTGTGCGTCTGGCGTAAAGCGGCAATTACGCATAGGAGTTGACTTCTCTTGAGTCTCCATTCGGAAAACAAACTTCTACGTACATCAAAACCACTGATGCGTGAATTTACTGGAAATCACTAACGGGTTTGATACTTTCAGTGCAGGAAGGGTCGAAAAACGAGTAAATTCAATTATTTCGACCAAATCGTGCTCATTGCACTGGTAACGTACGAAAAGGACGACCATCACTATTGAATCCTTCTTCAATTCAGCAAACTTCCTTTTCCTCCCTTCATTCCGTCCAATATACCTATTTCTACCCATTCTTCGCTTCCCTAACGTGCTCCCCTCTATCACAGTCTTCAACTTTCAACCGCCAATAAAGACGAATTGCATCCATCTTTCCTGAATCCTTCCTCCTCCCCCACCATGCCCATGTCGTATTAATCAAGTGATATTTTGAAGAATAGTAGCTATAGTAGGGTTATTGACCTGGATCGGAGCCCGTCCAGTAGAAGACCCTTATATTATTACAGGGCAAATTCTTACCATTTTATACTTCATATTTTATATTATTCACCCAATCACAATATTAATTTGAGATGAAATAACAGAAACTAAGTAACTGATAAGCTTTAAAGAAGCGTGTATTTTGAAAGCACAAGAAAAAGAATAATCTTTATTAGTTTATACTACAATTTATACATTAAATTATTAAGGATATAATAAATAATTTTACCCCCATAAAAAAAATAATTTGATCAATTTATAAAATCAACCTTTAAAAGGGCGCCGATTGGACTCTATTGCGGGCATTAAAACTAATTGTACGACGGACCTGAAGGAGTTGAGGAGGTCAAACCGTCAACAAAGATTTCTACTTAAAGATTATGAAGAGGCTAAGGGTCCCAGTGAGCCGAAAGAGACCTGACATGTGGAGAAACAATGCATGGCGTTTCCACCACGATAACATACCGGCTCACACGGCGCTGATCGTGGCAGAGTTCATCGCCAGAGACGGAACTTCCGTGATCCCGCAGCCACCCTACTCTGCAGACATGGCTCGATCAGACCTTTTCTGTTTCTAAATCTTTTCTTTGCTAAAATCAACCTTTAAAAGGGCGCGATTGGACTCTATTGCGGACATTAAAACTAATTGTACGACGGACCTGAAGAGGATCCCAAAGGCGGCTTACCAGGCAGTGTTTGAGAGCTGAAAGAAACGTTGGCAAAGGTGTGTCGTCAGCCAAGGCGTGTATTTTGAGGGCGACAAATTCGATTAAGCTGTATCCGTCGAAATAAACAAGTTATAAAATCAGTCCTGTCTTTTTTTATCACACCTTGTAAGTAAAGCTAATTAATTATAATGCTGTTTTTCTTGCCTGTTGCGAAATCACCCCCTGCCATACTATTGGTGGCTTACAGGGAACCATGTAGATGGAGAAACAGTAATATGGCTTGTTATGATTTGCACAGCGTGTACGAATAGCCCTGCACTGTAAAGCGAATTTACGCCAAAGTTACGATTATCAGAGCAGTCATCCAAATCTTTGCTACAATACATCATATCATAATATTATGAAGAAAAAATGCTGAACCTAGGCTAGCCTGATAAGCATTTTGTAATATTGTAAACTGCATCATACGTTGCGCTTAGCAGTTATCTTCTTTCTCATTTTTTGTCCATCAGACCACTTTGGCATTAGCTCCTGGCAGGTTTAAAAGGTCTAAAATATTATCCACTCCCACCATTTCCAAAACTCGTAATAGCTACTAGCAAACTCAAGGTGTCCCATCGTAGTATAAATAAACAAATTTCAATATATACCGCAGTTGTCGACGTCTGGACCCTGCCATTAGCCGTACGTCACGTGACATTGGTGCTCAAAGACGACAGGTTGTAGTAGCAACTTCGGTTTATCTAATGTACCATCAACCCTTTCTTAGCTCCTAACAGGCAGGTGCGGTTCGATTTGCAACCCGAGACGACCAAGTGTCATGCGATTCGTTGAGAATTGGACATTTATAAGTCAGCTCCAGAGCGCATCTGTTCCCTAAGACGCAGGGAGAACATTCTCCATTAAAAAGGCAGAGGAAAAGAATGAGGACGGGGAACAGGAGTTGATAGTTTGGTTGTTTGAAGCTAAAGAGAAAAAGATGTACTCGGAGAATGACGTGAATCCCTGAAAGGACCTGATGGTGCGGAGTTGAGGCCTCTTCCTACTGCGGGAGTGTGAGACACGGGAGTCTGAGGATAGGAAGATGTGAGGAAGAGGGCCTTAGGGATAAGTGGGAGCGAGTGAGGGCGAGTATGGAGAGAGGAGAGGACAGAAAAGAGAAGAGATTTTTAGGAAGAAATGGAGAGGTAGGTGGGAGGACCCGTACGTACGTCCTAGGATTTTTTTTCACTCTTCTCCGAGAAAAAAGTTCGGTCCAGCGAGCACGAGTCCTTTTCCTTGCGCTGATCCGACGGAATTGTGGGATCGATGGGCTTCCATGGGGTGGAGGGAGGACGGGTTGGGAGAGAAGGATGAGTAAAGAAGAGCGCTTGTGAGGGTTTGTGTGAGCGTGTGTTTTGGAAAGGAAAGCGGGCAGAGAAGAGGAAGTCGTAGAGGAAAAGGTAAGGATGGACAGCATAAGGAAGGAGAAAAAATGTGGAGGTACTCCGTTGGCAGGTGAATTGGTAGAGAGGGGTTGGAAAAGGGGGAGGAAAAATGGGGTGGATAAGGGAAAAAGAACAGATAACGAGGACGGATGAATGACATAAAAGATCGGACCATTTGAAGCGTACTAAAAGAACACCACCGCGCGCGAGTGTGTGTTGTGTATGTATGTATACGTATATATATACATATACTATATATATTTTTTTATTTATTTATATATATATATATATAATATTTCTCGCAAACATGCAAGTACACACTCGTTAATTGATATAAAAGTCTACAAATTTCTCCAGCCGCCCTTCCGGGGATGTACTTATATATGAAAATAAAAAAATGAAAGGATTTTTTTATATCTGACATCTGCATGTTACATTAGGCGATTTTCGAGTCCAACGGAGAAGAAGCGGAAACAAAAATTCCACTCTCTCTTCCTCTTTCTATTTGCGTTCCTCTCATGCATGTTAAGCACATATCAAAATTCCATTTGGGCCCCATGAGAAGAATTTTCTTAGAGCTATACCTCCACAGAAATTGTAATACTGGAAAACTATCTATTGATAAATTTTCAATCGGATACGTAGAATGGAGGCTACTACGGTTTTGAGTGTCCTGTTAGGCGAGGTTTAATGGCATAACAATAATTAATTGCTGAGAAAATCAGAAACGTATCGATAGATTACATTTGGTAATATACCGAGGTTCATACTTGTCTGGGAATTATTCACGCAGATATTAAGAATTGGAATAGCCAAGGAATAAACAATTCTGTATGTAAGTCACACATATCCTCTTTTTAGGTAACACCAACCTTTAAATATTAAAATAATGAATACCTCATTTCAACTATATTTCATACTAGAAGTTTCTCAATAGCTTATAGTTTTTTCTATAAATTCATAGGCATATTAATGAATTTAATTTTTAAGCATGAATCTATACCATAAACACAGTAATCAACCCGAAAGTCGGTTTAGTAGGTGATGGTAGAGCTCACCCATGTACCAAGCCCTATACGGCGTGTGAATATTCACACATCAGGGTAGGGGGGCCAGTTCCTTTCCCTGTGCCGGTTATGGTTTCCCAGGAAGATCTGGTACCCGAAAAATCAACTAGCTTGGGTGGAGCTGCAGGTGCCCAAAGTGTCTTGCCCGGGAATCGAACCCGGGACCCTCCGGTCAGCAGTCCAACGCTCTACCCGCTAGACCACCGCGACCCGCATGAATCTATACATTTAGGCAAATTATATTTTTATCATAGATGTACATCCAACCTGCAAGGATTGTTGTAGCAGTAGATTCAGGGATCGGACACCTTGTGGAGGGCCCGCATTAGAATAACATAGACTTTTAACACTACTACCTAGTCCCAAGCTGCGTCAGATATTTTTGAGATATTGGTTATTACAAGGTGAGCATCAAGGTAGCTTTCATCTCCTAGCAAACCAGCTTTCGGGTTTTGGCTTGATTTAAACAAACCAAATATTTTTCCTTTAGAATTGTACTAATGAACCAATTATATTCCGTTTCATGTTTTTTACTTAAAAAAGTTACCAGCTTGCCTCTACCACGTGAGGAGAAAATATTTTCCCTAAAGTGAAAAGTGATCAAATTCTGTGCCATCAAAGAGTACTTCAGTTGAACATCTGTCGGAAGAAATGAATTATGCCTCCGTTGGCAAAAAATTATTTTTTATTTGCTATTCTTGATGCATTTATATTAATTATTAATTAGTGTCATGATACACTCCCTATTGTGTGAGAGTGTTTTAATAATTTGAGCTCTAAGAATAAATTTAAATTGATTAACCTACAATGGATGCTATTGCGACATAATAACGATACCTTCACAAATAAGAAAACCTGATCACTCGTCTGAATAGTACGCCGTCAGTTTAATAAAAAAACATTCTTCGAATTGTAAATGCGCTGAAAAATTACTTATTTCAATTTATATTTCCACTAAAAGTAGCGACGTGAACTAAACGGAGTAGGAATATACGAGCACGCATGAAAAAGCGTAATCTTCCAAATAATATATTCATAAGCTATTCTCAACGCTGGCCTTTCTATAAGTCATACCTAAAAATAAAATCACTTTGACATGAAAACAATCGTATACCTAGAGAACCATCCTGAATTGTTAGTGAACGATTCTCTAAAGGTAATATCCCTCTAGATTAATGGTAATTGTTATAAGTACGATCTTCTTCATTACTCTTTCTTTAAATTTCACAGATTTCCTTCAGTCTTCATGATCATTATTATTATTAGTATTATTATTAACCCATATACTCTAGGATTTGGTATTCTTTGAAAAGAATTTAATTCCAAAAACAGAGTTTTCCTTCTTATCTGTAACCTCTAAGTCATCAAGTTTTCGGAGTCGTTTCTAAGCCACACGTTTCGCCAGTTTTTATTTATTTCTCATTCTATATTCCTACGGTCTAGAATTAACAGTTTATCGCATCGGTTGCTCAAAGAAGGTATTTCCTTCTCTGTATATATTCGAAAGCAATCTACTTTCTTTAACCATTGATCTTTCCCCTTTTATTAACCTTAAGACGTAGCTTTAAAATGGACCATAACGTTATAATTTCTCCTAATTACCGCTTCAAAGGCAGAAATGTATTTTGAATGTTATTTGCTCAATCAAACAATGATGAAAAAGAAGAAATCATTAGCATAATTAAAATACTAATTGCTTAATGATTAATATGATACGTTTCTCAAAATTATAACCATGCGTATACAGGTATTTATTATTATTAGGTAATCTACCGGTTAAGGTAGGTTTTTGGATGGACACAACTATCAAATAAATATTTTGTAACTCCAAACAAAACCCAATTTAGCAACCTAATCTACATCAGGTCCCTCTTCATCTCTGTGTACTTCTTTCCTCCCTTCATCCCGTCCAACATCCCAATCCTGTTCCTACCCTTTCCTCGCTTGCCCAACATTCTCCCCTCTATTACCTTCTTCAACATTCCACCACCGCTCAACACGCCCTTCATCCATTTTTCCTGCCTCCATAGGATTTCTCTCAACAAACCCTTCTCCTCACCCACCATCTCTAGTACTTCCTCATTTGTTTTCCTTTTGGTCCATTTCACCTTCTCCATTCTTCTCCACACCCACATTTCAAAAGCCTCCAACCTACGTCTATCCTCCTGCTTCAGTGACCACGTTTCCGCGCCGTACATAGCTACGCTCCATATCAGAGTTTTAACGAGTCTTGCCTTAACATCCCTACTCAACGCCCCCGTCATCAACTCCCTCCTCCTTGAGAAAGCCTCCTTGCCTAGCGCAATTCTTCTCCTTACGTCCCTACCACTTTGACCGTATTGGTCCAAACAGGTATTTATGTATTTTAATTTGCATCAGTAAAGAAATGCATGGGGTTCTTGGCTCGCTCCGTACAATTTCACATGCATTCCTATTATTTATTATTGTTGCTTAACATTTATTATTGTTTTCTTTACAAGAGGCAGTATAATAAGTGTTCCATAACTTTTCAGTCGGTTTGGACCAATAATCTACCAGTATGCCAAGTGTTAACTTATTGAAGCTTTTGCAAACGGATAAAAAAGTTTTCGGCATACATAGATACACACAAAAACTTTTATCTTCATGAAAATAAAGTAGTGTTTGAATGGACAGAGACTATATAACGACATTTGATATCCAAAACTTAAATGGAATGTTCTTCAATTCTCATACTCATCCCTACCTTCATTTCCCATAGAATCCCTTTTCTTTTCCTCCCCCCAACCATTCTTGCCTAATATCCTCCACTCTATTACAGTCTACAATATCCCCTTGCCAATTTAAATACTCTCCATTCATATTTCCTGCCTTTGGATTTCTCTCAACAATCCTCTCACTCTCACTTCTTCGTTTCTTCTCCTTTCTGTGCAATTCACCATTTCCATCCTACTCACTCACCTTTAAAAAACCACGTTTCCGCGTCGTACAAAGCGACATTTTGTAACAAAGTTTTGATGAGCCGTTTCTTGAGATCTTCGCTAAACGTCAATACCATCCTTTTGAGAAAGTTTCCTTTCATTACTCAGTTATACTTTTAATGGCCCCACTACCTTCTCCGTTTGGTCCTGAACACTTGCCAGGTATTTACATCTGCTCTAGCCTAGCTCTTATTGTAGTATTTAACTTAGGTCTCCGCCTCCTCTTTATGATTATGATGTAATTATTAAATACAAAACAAGCATTATGTCATGTCTTCTTTCATATTGTAAGGAAACAAATGCAACTTCGAATGTCATATTTTGTCGTTTGATGGCTCCAAAACGAAAAAGGTTTATTAAAAAATTTTACTACCAAAAAACTTTGGCTAAAGTGGAGGATACTAGAGCAACTCTGTCCCAAAACGATCTTCTGGAGAAATTTCGGGTGCGAATATAGTGTGTGCGTGTGTGTTTGTGTGCATGGGGCAGAAACTTAATCGTCCCTTCTGAGCATAAATGCCATCTTAGCAACGCACTAACAAGATACGGGCTAAGTTCCCTCATTGAACTTAAAGTTCTCCCCACGTAGCAGACCAAAGCACGCTGAAGCAAACTACTAAAAGAGAACTAGGACACCTTCCTAGAAAGAACGATAAATTATTATTTTTCCTTTGCCCCAGCGTCTCAATTTTGGCTAGCGAGGTAAACTGTACTGAGAGCAGGGGATAATTCGTAGACAGGGTGGCCCCGAAAAATCAAAGTAGATAATGTCAATTAAAAAGCAAGTCGACCAATCAACCTAATTGATTAATCAGATTGATTTCGACATCCCCAGATTCAATCACCAAAATGAACATCACTGAATCAATTCTGAAAGCTGATAATTCGATAAATATCAATCTTTTGAAACTTTTTACGAATGAAATACATCTAAAAAATGAAAAGGCTGCCGGCTTGGTGAATTTTCCAAAAAACACCTACGAATAGAGAAAAATGACCTAATTAAAAAGTAATAGAGTCATATTTCAATTTCGAAGATGGATATTTAAGCCACGATGTTGAAAAAATACATTTAAATATTCAAGGATATTTAAGTGGGAAAGAGGGGTTTCCAGCACCCAACGAACTTGTAACGTCCATGGCATTTAATGAAATGGTATCAATCTTTCAAATTATTATCAACACTCTAAATTGACCGGAACAGATATGGGGAAGCATCAAGTGTAGTATATCATAAAATGAAAGAAACATGAGGAAAATAATGAATGGTCGATAAAATAAAACAAGAATGGAGAAAAACGTTTTTAAAAAATTAAGGATTGAAAATTGATCAGTATTTGGTAGTGATTTTGACAGTCAGTTTTCAATTGGGGCTTTTTGCGTGCTCTTGGATATTCAACTGAATGAGTACAAAAAATGTTTTTTCATTATATGTCAGAATTTTCATTCATGGTTCCATGACATATGCATCAGGTCACAGGGGAAAGTGTAGTTCAAGTGGGGAATATGCGTTTAAGTTTAAAAAAAACGGGAAAACAAGAAAATTATGACTAGATATTTCAAATAATTTTATTATTTTATTATTTAGACGCAGTTATAAGTATATTGAATTTTTAATATTTATCCTGTAAATTAAAAATGTATCATTTTAATTTTATTCCGACTGACATTATACTGCTATCTCGAACTGAGTAACATAAACCAACTTTAATTACGTTCCTCTTGGTTCTATCGATTTTTCATTTTGACTTTGAAGTTACTTTCCAGTTGAATTCATTTACCCAACTAATATAATGTGACTACAGTATTTAATTAAATTTTGAGCATGTTTAGTTTACAAGTTTTAATGTAACCTTCATAAAAGTAAAATTTATGAAAATGATGCATATTTTAAATGATGGAAAAAGCCCATCATTTCCAACATGTAACTTCCGACGTATATCCGAGCGTAATTTACAGTAGCCTCTCAGTCGAGGATCGGATATTTCTTTTGTTTTCATCCGTTCACCAGTTTATTCAAAAATTAAACTGAAATCACGTGCAAGACACTTCATATTCGCAGCATTGCTGGCCCTGCTATAATGCTGTAAGTTTATCATATATGATCAAGATGGCCCCGATCTATGAATCCAGGAGCAAGTTTTAATACTGGTAAGAGAAAGGGCAGGAAAAATGGCATAAGTTATTTAAAATATTGCCCCAAGAAAAGATTCTACAATTCAATGTATTAAAAGTCGCGGTAAAGAAAGGATTAAGTCGAAATAACTGCTCGTTTGGAATCTATTTACAAAAATAATCCCATATAATCTCTTTTCTCAAGAATATCTATACTTTATAAAATGTAAAAAACATAATTCCATATTCCTTATGTTCGATTAATACAAGATCACTGAATTCTGAATAAATCATATTCTTTTACTAAAAGAAAAGATATCAAGGTTTATTGGCAAAAATTTCATCTCTCGAAAAAGTTGCTCCTTCCAGGGATAAAACTCCTAATGTTTTTCCTATAATCTTTTATTTTATTTCTTTGAAGTGTTTTAATAATAAAATCAAGATCACTGTGTATTTTCGAAATATTGGCAGAAGGTGCAGGGTTGACCCATCCATCCCAGATAAAAAAAAACAATAAATCAATGGTTGTGCAATAAGCTTATGAGAAATGATAACAGCAGGAAAATAAATATTTTTTCCGCTCTAATGCTAAATATGTGAACAGTGGGTTATTTTCTACATAATTGGTGCCTAGGGGATTTGAAGAGAGCTGGATTAGGGAGGAAAACCGGAAGGAATTAGATGGGAATGGAGAGAGAATTTACCTGATAAAGTAAGGATGAATCGCGTAAAAAACTTGCGTGGTCATTCTCAGTTAAAGATTTGGGCGGTAAATCATAAAACCATAATACGGACAATAAATAATGTAGGATTTCATTTAAGGAGTCCTCTAGATACTTTTCCTATTTCAAGGACCCATTTCTCAATCCCAGAACTAAGGTATGATTTTGGATTAATAATTTCTTGAGTAATTAAGGAAAATGAGCTTATTCATCCATAACGCAAAAAAGACAAATGAAGTCTTGGATCGTGCAAGAAATCTTCGCTCCGGCCGGCGACACTTCCTTATCTGTTGGATTTATTCGCGGCGTTCCTCCCAGTGAAAAACTTTGCCTCGGGCCAATGGAGCAGATTATCAGCTCCCCTTGCAACGGTCGGAAAAAGTTTTTTTTTTGGCCATTTCTGCCAACTTCACACTGGGTTACTCCGAATAAAAATTCGTAACAGGAATAAACAAATTTTTACGAGGAAATGCTAAAAGACTTTTACTCGCACTCCATATTTTTGTCATCAAATTCCGACCGCTTGGAAAATTTTGATAAATCTCGTCTCCTCACGATGGAAGGAAACTTTATATGCATGTATTTCCTCATATCCTAAATGTCTTGATATTCGGTATGCTTTCATGTCTTTTGAATTTTAACCGGAAGCAACATTAAGGATCATTCTTTAGCAAAAATTGCTGCTCTTAAAAATCCAAGCGACATGAGTGGTTAACTACGTGTATAAACGGGAGTTGTTTGGCCAATATATATATATACACACACACCTCATTTCCTTGCCTACGCTGAGGGACTAAGAATGAGACAAAGACGGATGAAGGAAGAAAACTCGTATCGCTCTTTGCCAGGGAGAGTGAGAGAAAGGTTGATGTTATCTGGATGTTGAGGAAAAATAATGGTGAGGCCGACAAAAAAAGGTGAGGAGGGGAAAAACAATGAGGAGAAAGGAAAAGTAATTAAAAGCAAAAAGGGATGCTGGAGGTAGTTGTGGAAGTATTAAAGAAAATAAAGATGTTTTGTAAAGATTAGGGTAGCGGACCGATCAATAGTTCGAGAGTGAAAAAACTCCAAGAGATGACAGAGTAAGGCTAAGCATGGAACTTGGACGGAAGCTGTATTTGCTTTTAAATTCATCTCGATATCTCGAATGGAGATTGACGATTGAAGCGAGCCTAGCGAATTTGTGGAGAAACAACGGAGAAAATATTGGTTTTTCGGGGAACGCCAACAAAACTATAAGATTTATTGAAAAAAGGATTGGGAATAGGAAATTGGGCATACGACATTTGTCATTCTCGAATGTACTATCCAATTTTTCTGCTTTTATGTTAAATTCGGAGGAGATAGAATAAATTTTCAAGCAGAGATCGTTGACCGTAACTGAGTCAATACGGTACGTGATGAGAACATAATGGTCTTGTAAACAGTACCATATTCAACCGAGGAACACCGTTTCAAACAACGGTTCTCAATTCTGCTGATGAATCTTCTTGCGTAAAGCTGCTCCTAAAGAGTGTCATATGATTTAAAGTTAATATTTTAATCCATAAAAATTTTTGATCTCATGTACTATTGAAGGAAATCCAGTACGGTAAACGAAATCTCCCTGTGCGTTTTTACCCCGAGTTTGAAAAAAATCCGCAGTAGGTGAAAGATATTTAAATACCAACTTGGATTTATTCTGACACTGTACACGAAATTTCATCATCTCTTCGTTACAGACATCAGAGATAACGAAACGAAACAAAAATTATTCTTAGTGAGCGTATCATAACTCGGGTAAATATATACATACAAATTGACCGAGGATACATCAAGGTCATAGTAATGGGAGTATCAGCTGAGCAGATAATCCTTCCATTAAAAATTAAAGGATATCTCGTTTGTGGAAACTTAGCCGTAGAAACAAGGTGGTAATTGTACATTGGAGTCTTTTTAGATGCTGATTTAGAGAGGGTTGAAAAGGGTAAAATGGACGGAAAGGAAAACAAACGAGGAAGCGATAGACATAGTGGGGGAGGAGATAGTGTTGTTAGGTTAAATCAAAAGGAAGCAGGAAAGGTGAATTCTGAGAATTTTGATTGGCAATGGAATGTTGAAGATGGCGACAGAGAGAAGGAAAAGAAGAGGCATGTTGACGGAATGAAGGGATGAGGGAAGCATGCGGAACTGACGAAGGGTTTACGATGTCAGGTTGTATTTCGTTAGGAGAGGCAAAGAAGTTGATGCATCTTTGCTTTGTCTGTGTCTAACCAAAGCCTTTCCTTAAGCGGTAGTATATCAATAATAGCATGAATAATAATCTTATACATGTTTCACTACATTTCGAGGTATGCCTCCATAAATTTCAATATTATGAAAAGAATTTAATGATGTGGCAACTGCTAACGTACTCATTAAAATATCAATATGTGGCAATTTAAAAAAATATCACAGTAAAAAAACTGGAAAGTTGATTAAGGATAGGTAGGCCTTACCTAAAACAATGACTCTCATGCGGAATTTTGAATTCATATTCAAATATTTAGGATATTAAGTGGCCAGTTCCTTTCCCTGTGCAGTCTATGGGTTGCCAGGAAAATCTCGTACCAGAGAAAAAACACGCATGTCCACGAAATGTTCGTTGACTGCCCGAACGGGCAAGAATAAACCGGTGAGTGAAATCTTACCTTCAACGGTCATTGTACATAAGAAAGGCAAGCCATTGAAAGAAATAAGCATGACTGAAGGGGAAATGTGATTTACGAGAAGGAGAGACATAAAACTAGGAATAGAGTATGGAATCTTAACCTAAGAAGGAAGGGAAGGCTTTTTTTTGGCAACAAATGCAAATTGAGATCGTCAGTAACAGTACTGTCTGCCCTCTGGCCCACTCTGAGCATAGAGCGGTGCAAAAAGGAAACGGAGGCAAGGAGCGCCTATTTCCTACAGCGGGAAATTACGTTTGGGCAAGGGGAAGAGGGTAGGAGCAACACCGTGAAGCGAATAAAGTTGGGAGAAGCTGAGTAGGGATGGGATGGCAGAAATTCAACAAATCAAACCCGGTTCCTTCCAAACAGAAGCCGTTTTTCCGCCCACTGAGCGCCTTCGGCACCTTCATCGTAGGAAAACCATAAAAATAACCTATACTGCACGTAATTATTCACAGGGATTACTACTTTTCTTACGATTTACGAATTTATATCTTCGTGGTTCTCTCAAAACTAAATATTTCTCCTAGAATTAATAATTATGAAACGCACGCCATTCATTTATCAGAGAAAAACATATTTGGGGTAGGAACGCCTGTATTCCTTACTATAAACATATACCCTATGGTTACAATCCCATCCTTTTATCCTTTAATCTCTCGTCCTTCGCCACATTACACATCTTACATATTCATCCCATCCAAGAAAATACTTTCCCTTATTTCATCACAGCATGAAAAAATGGTCCGCGTGATAAATTTCAATTTGATGCAGATGCCAAGTCTCTTTTAAAATGAAATTGGGTCCAAAATATATTTTTATTTCGCCACTTAAGCAACCAAAAATTGTCTATGAAGCAAAATTCAATCAGGTGTGTATAATAAAGATTGTCAACTCCACTTTCTTTCAAACGATGCGCGTGCATACAATTGAGGATATCATTAACTTAATTCATTGAAGTCGTACTTATCCCTTCAATTTTAGAAATTCATAGAGCCAGCGAGCTTTAGGGTTACGATCACTACTTAATTATAGAACTAGTGCGATAAATATAATAAGTAGATTAACCATAATAAAACAAAGGTAATGGGATCCTCAAGAAGTACAACGGCTGGGATAAAGATTAATGGTGGAAGGCACAAACTAGATTACATAGCACAATTGAACTACTTAAGAAATGTTTTGGATGAGGGTAGGTTGAATAGAAGGAATATTAAAAGAGGAATTGTGTTAGCTAAAAAGTGTTCGCAAAGAAGGTGAGGTTAATGCCACGCACCTTAAGTAAATGAGTATAAGAAATATTGGCAAAAATTTTAATTAAGATTGGAATCTGATACGGTTCGAAAACTGGATTGATGAGGCAAAAAGATAAACGTAGATTGGAGGTATTTTAAAATGTGGGTGTGTAGAAGAATAGAAGAAGTGAAATGAACCGAAAAGAAAAAAACATACGATGAAGTGCTTGGTGTGGTAAGAATGGAAGAGAGAGGTGGCAGTTGGGATGAATTTGAAAAACGCAGGACAGATAGATGCAGGAGATACTGGGAGAGATAATAGGATACTTAAGACTGTGATATACGTGTTAGAGGGGATAATTCTGAGAAAGCAAGGTAGATGGAGGAAATGAATAGGTATTTTGGACGGAATTAAAGAAGGAAGAAAAGTGATTAGAACTAAAGAATGAGTTGTTGTAATATGGAGTTTATGGATATATTTTTTTCGTGTTAGTTAGGGATTGGGTGTGCAGTTTGTGGTAACAGGGTTCGTTAAAAGCCTACCGTAACCCGGTAGGATTCTACTAATAATAAAAAAAACCGTGGATCGATGTAGGGCTCGATATTTTTTGTGAAATTCACAGATGAAGTGTCTGTGGGAGTATCTATGCCGCCAGCGATTTCGCAGGTCCGAAAAAATCACATGGTTTGGATCAAGATAATCATGGCTAGGTTGAAGCAGAGAATTGCCCTGAAGCGTTGTCTCTGGCAGAACCGCGGCCCTTCGGTTCAGTACTCTACGAGAAATACTATCAGGATCTAGGAATACATGGGAGAGTTGATTGAATAAACTACACTAGAGATAAATTACATATTAAATCTCTTGCATGTATAGGAAGAAGTTCTCTTTAGCGGTGATGAAAAAACATTGTTAGCCCCATTATACTACGGTAGGATAGATCATGTAAATTACACTAGAGGGATTAAGTGTAGAAAAGATGAATTTAAGATGTCGTTTGTCTCACAAGTGATAAGAAATCAGAATAACACTATCTGACCGCAGAAGGGAGGAAAAATATTTTCCTTTTTTCATTTTAAGTAGCCTAGTATATTGTCTATATCTCGTCTAGCTTTAGTTATTATCCTGAATTTTACCTTTAGCTTCTATCGTATGCATAGAGTAGCATAGCTCACTTAGTTGCTGTAGTGCCTGCATCAAATATGATATATATTTTAAATGTACAATGAACGTAGCTATGGTCGTGAACCAATGAACACAAGAAAGCCGAGACCGTAAACTTATATGGTATATATTAATTGAATAATTGTGTAATCATCCCCTACCACACATCCTTGCGGTGGATTGCAGGGTACAATGTAGACATATAGGTAAAAAATAAAAGTTGACTCTTCAGTTTAATTTACTTTCTAGAAAAATAATTTGGCGATCTTATCCTATCCTATGTTTGCCTGTGCCATACAAAGATTGAGTGAGGGAATAACTTGAACTGAAATCCCGGTAAAAACAAAATTATCAATTTCTAACATGTATTCTGGCCTGAAAATAACGGTGATCACTTAAAAAAAATATCTCAACCAAGACTCTCGGGTTAAAAAAAATGAAATAATGGCCGGGAAAAATTTGCATCTTTATGGAACGTCATTAAAAAATGAGGGAGAGAGAGTTCATTCTTCAAAAGAAGCAGCGAATCCGAAACAGTCGCGTCAGCAGATTGATTCTCTTCTTAAATTCTTCGGAGACCAAATTAACGAGACCATCAACTCGCCGCTCTCTAGGAGCAAGGGAAGAGGGAACATTTCGAGTTTAAGTCTACCAGATCCCTTTCATAAGTTTCAGAAAACCTCCTTGGTCCCAGGCAGTAGCCGCGGCGAACACCTAATGGTCCAAACTCGAATGTATCCACTGAGCTTAAACCCACAACAATGACTTCGAACTCGGGTGTTTTTTTTTCTCGCCTTTTGGTGCCGCTCCGTCCGCGAAGGTTCTTGAAAGCGACGGTGATAAGATATATTGGACCCTCCGTAATACGATCCTTGAAGAAAAGTGTAGAGCGCTAAGTGAGTTTTGGGAGATCTATGAGGTGCCGGAGGGAGTCCATTAAATTCAAAACCAGGAGTGTCATTTGTGCGAGTGGGGCGGAGACCACAAAGCCTTATCAGCTGTAAGGCTTGAATTTATCTTTCCCCAAAATACCAGAAATAATCATAAAATGAGTAGTATTTTCAAATGTGACTATAACATTTAAAAAACCAGTTCAAATCATTCCTGAGTGTATTGGAAAATCAGTATGATAGGTATGGGATGATAATTAATTCAAACAAAACCAAGATTATGAGGTTTCCAATAAAGCCAAAAGACTACCTTAAATGATAAAATAGGAGGGCAAAAAAGAGGGAACAGTTTACCTTATTTGGCAGTGTTTGGGACAACGATGGTCAAAGTAGAAAGGGCAAAGGATGTAAGAAGTAGGATTACATTAAGTATAGAAGCTCTCGCAGGAAGGAGGGAATTGATGACAGCCACGTTGAGTACTGATATTTCGAGATGGCTCGTCAAAACTTTGATTTAGAGAGTTGTTTTGTATGGTGTGGAAACATTGTCATTGAAGCAAGATGAAATGCGTAGGTTAGATGCTATTGACATGTGGTTGTGGAAAAGGATGGAAAATGGACAGATAGGAAATCAATCAAATAAGTACTAAGCACGGTGGGGAAGATTACGTTTTAGAAGATTTTCAAAAGAAGACGGGAAAGGTATATTCAATGAATTTTGAGTAGTATTTGGAAAGCTATATAACGCCATAGAGGGGAGAATGTCGGGCAAGCGAGTTGGGGTAAGTAAATGATATTGATAATGGACAGATTGAAAGGAAACAGGGGGGAGTATGCTAAGATGAAGTACAGTTAATTGAAATCTGGGATGTTTTATTTCTTGTTAGAACGAGGCTACCAAATGTTTACATTTTTTGTATCTTATTTAAAATGAGTAAAACTCATCTCAAAACGATACTTAATCAATAATCTAATAATTAGGTGTATCATACATCATTAGAGAGGATTATGAATATATTAAACAGCGAAATAACAAAACCTTGAATACATTAAACGGTTCCTCGAGTAGAGTAAAGATATAGACAAAATTGTATTTTTTCATGCATGGGGTTTTCAAAACTGAAAAAATTTTAAAAGCAAACTATTGCATGAAAATATTCCGTCAAACTCATAACCAATTAATTATTAAACTTCTTTTACCTTTCCGATCAATATAACATCACTCTTCTCCCCCCAATTAATTCCTGAGAGTTGACCCCATGCCTTAGCCATGTATTCTAACCCCACGCAAACCCTTCCCTTCCCTATTTTCCCCCTCCCCTCTCCTCCCCTCATCTCTCGCACGCATAAGTTAGACACCGCTAAATACGAAATGGTGTGGTTGTGTTAACGACCTGTGAGAACATTTAAACCGTGAAAAGTGCTCTAATAAATTGTGGCAGAATGCAAAGTTTATTTCGATAATTTTTCCCCGAGTAATTTCTCTACAACAAAATTTCTGCCGTTCAAACAAGTCACCTGCTTGTCAATGTTTCCATTTTCAATTCAACGATACAAGGGCTACATTATCAGGTGATTGGAAATAAATGAAAATCCGAGATAATTGCATCCAAGTAATAACACGTAATAACGACACAGCAGCGACACGGGTGTCGCTGCTGTGCCGTTAGCTTTAATTGGATGTTGCTCTAACTTCAACTAGCATAATACCTAGGTGCACACGCTTCCGTAGTATAAAAAAATGGAATAATAATCGCGTTGGGCATGCTTTCATAGAGCGTA
Source organism: Hetaerina titia (assembly GCA_037158775.1). Lineage (NCBI taxonomy): Eukaryota > Metazoa > Arthropoda > Insecta > Odonata > Calopterygidae > Hetaerina > Hetaerina titia. The sequence continues at coordinate 64,316,777 of CM073776.1, read as the reverse complement.
CTCTAACTACATTCAATTAATGGCGACATCATCATGTGCCCCGCAAACAATAGCGAGGGGATAATCTTTTCCAGTCTTATGGAATGGAAATTTTAATGATGAATTAACCGACAAACCTCATTCTCAACTCTTTTATTTTGCCTTCACTAATAGCGGAAGCAATTGTCAGGAATAACGACAGAGAAGTCTTGTTTTTGAGAAGCTCTGAAAGAGCTCTCTCTCTTTCTCTCTCCGCATCTTTTCCTATCTCACGCAAGAGTTGGAGATTGTTTAGTCCTTTTTTTTAATACGCAATCAAAAATAAAATTAGCATAGCTTTAAGCAGAAGTTGAGACTTTTTCTCCCAGACCTCATCACTCTCAAGCGGTGGACTAATAATCACCAATTGACTTTAACGGTCGATTGAATTCGTGAGCATCTATCCCTGGAGAGAATGCTCTCAGCCTGCCTGCATTAACTTGATAAATTGTTACTGCATGCCTAGAGTTCACCTGAGAGGAAATCGATCAACAACTCCAGCAACAGGTAGGGCAAGAGGAAAATGGACGATATTTCCTCGACAGTAGAATATTTCGTTGAAGTTTTGATAATTGGAAAACCCACGGATTTTAAATAAAATTCGATGAAATGTTTGAATGTTTTTTCATTACTTGTGGAACCCTTTTTGTTGCGTGAATACAATCAATCGTCATATTTTCTATAACGACAGGTCACTCACGATTGAAATTTATTTTGCGCCATCAATCGACGTACTCAGTGCATGTTCGTAGATACTTGCTCTAATTATGATGGTCTTTCCACTTTTCGGTGGTTACCCTGTATTCCCAACCTCCAGTCTCCTCAGTCGTTTCAATCTTTCTCTCCCCAGCATCAATCCCTCCTTAAAACCATGTTTTCCTAAGCCGTCCACATTTTTTCTTCTTGCTTTTGGTCATTTTAACTAGAGTTCTTGACCCCATCTATCCTCGCCAATTCTTTGATCATGGCTATACCTTTGGGGAGCTCTTTTCTGGATTATTTGTACCACTGTTTCTTTCATACCTTTTACTTGCCTAACAACTTCATTTTTTTATTTCACTAACTAGAGTATCCTGGCTTCAATCCTAATCCCTTCAATCCCCTCAGCATACCTCATTGCCTCTTTCGAGTAGATTCAAATTCCAGCTCTCTAACCCACAAGTTAGTATTCTCTTTACCATTTTTTGCAAGATTCTCTTATTTATTCATACATATGACTCAACTCAATAACAATAAAAACCCTTTTTAACATTTTGATTACTTATAAAGCTTGGGGCAATCTATATATGTACATCATTTTCACACCCTATGGATTCATGAATAATTAAACTGAAATATTTAAATTTTTGGCTGCAATGATTGTCCTTCGGGGCGGATAAATACCTTTTCTATCTCCTCCCAATACCAGATAGTCGGTTTTCGGTAACCTGGATATCTACGTGGTGGTATTTTATAGGATCACGGAATGTTTACGAAATATCTACATGCTAGTAGCGTTTATTACCTACACACTAGTAGCGTTTATCATTCCTAGTAATGTTGTGATTTACTTTCGTTAAAGCAAAGAAAAAATACTTCCAGACAACGCTCATTTGATGTCAAACTGAATTTATCAACCTTTGAAGCTTTGGGGGCATTGCGACATTAAAACTATAGTCCTTTTCCATAAAATACACATTAATCCTCGATATAAAAACGTCATTACCAAGGTGTTCCGACAGATAGGTCTTCCTTTAGATTTTATCAGAACATGGAAGCATAAATGATAGTTGACAGTAGAGGTCATCATGACCTAAGCCTTGGGGCATGTTGGATCCACATATTCCTAGTGAAATTACTAGTTACTTTCTCTGAGCCATTATTCGGTTTCATTTGAAGTTCTAATGACCATAGAATCGTATCGTTTTAACAAATTAATTTAAATTAATTGAATCATTTTCTTCTAAATAATAAAAATCATTTATGCTAGGAAATGAAGGAATGGGAAAGAATGGTTAACGGTGGCTGAAGTAGCAATTAGGCGGCAAATACGTTTTAAATTTTATTAGTTCTTATTTTGATCAGAATATGTCCTGACATTTGCATTCCCGAGTAAGATGCTTTACTTATTGATTGCATACATGTAGAGTAGAGCATGTAAATTACCGCGTAATACTTCAAAATTACATCGACCGGCTTGGTGACCGGGTTACAAATAATAATATGGGCATTAAAGTAAGCAAGGGTAAGCATATAACTTTTTCACATAAAAGGAATGCACTGGTCAGACTTTTCCGTTGCTACCAGGACAATGTTGTAATTGATAACGAGATTTATTAGTAATAATAATTTAGGGAAAATTGTTTTTCTCTTCAAGTTAATTATTTTTCTTCCTTGACCTAAGATTAGGCATAGGGACCCATGCGCCTCTATTAGTATCCACTCCTGTACGCGGGTATATATAAGTTATGAACTCCTTTCATGTAACAAATAATGAATAAGCAGATATCTAAAATGTCTCTTTTTAGACAGAAACGCGGGTTCTCGTGTACGCGGGTATATGCATTTGTTATCAACTCCTTTCATGTAACAAGTAATGAAAAATTGGATACTTAAAATGTCTCTTTAAAGACCACCACAAAGTGGATTCAATTCTTGAGGAGACGATATTTTTCCAGCAAACGCTCTACTAGGTCCTGAAACGTAGTTCAAGCGAATGCACGGCCAGCTAAAGAGAGATTTGATGATGTACCGTTGAAGTTTATTTTAGCATCAATTGATAAAACTCTTTGACAGATGAGATCTAAGAAGTGAATATGACAGAATTTCACTAAGAGGATGAGTTTAGTCATCAGACGATGACTGATATCTTTCCGCCCTTATTCCGACCCACCCCCTCCCAACCCCTTATCGACAATTATCCTTCATATTTCATTCAAAATAATATATTAAAAATGAGTCTGATGATGGTTTACATTAAAAAAATTTCGTTCAAAATGAAATCTGTGAAAAATGAGAAAACATGCCTTTAGCAGAAAATTTCCTCCCATAAATTAAGACCTGAAACGGTCACATATTTACAAAAGGTATTATAATAATGATGAGTTAATGAAGGGAGGAATAAGAGTCGCGAGAATATTTCTTCAATTTCACAGCTTACATTTCAAGCACCATTGCCTGACCGACTACATTCGGCTTAGTAGATGAGCACACTGAGCATCAGAATTAACCTACTGGCATTAACTAAAGCAATACGGTTGCAAGCAGAATTTAAATTGATTCAAAATGGTGCAGCCAACGCAATATGTCTTTAATTCAGACTTAAGATAATTATTTTGCTGCTGGAAAGTTCAGCTATCTCCTTTTGAACGAGTTTCCCTTAAAATGACTGTTATATATTTCCAAACTTGGGGATTGAGGCGTAGGAGGCGAATTGAATGACCACTGGAAAAAAAGCGAGATAAGAGTTGGCCACGGGCGGTCAGAAAAGAGAGGTCAACGGGCGGAATGTGAAAATGTTGATGGGATAGATAGCATTTCTATATGGTGTACTTTGAAGATTAGCGTTTTAATTTGAAATAACCTACAGAATAGTTAGTTTGGAACGGTTACTACAGCATTGTAGGGTAAGAGACGCTTTCTCAAAGACAGCTCACTCACCTCTTCCTTTACGTCTACTTTCAATCCACCAATCACATGCCTCCTTTCGTTAACTCTCGCCCTTGTATCTCCAATTCGTTTCCACTGTTCATATTTTTGCGCTTATACTTGCTAGAAACTTTGCTAGAGGGAAAGAAAGTACTTTTCTTTTTCCATTCTAAATAGCCTAGTATGTTTTTCTTTTTCCATCGAACAAAAAGTATGGTTTATCTACTTTCTTGTTACTACCAGCTTTCCTCGCATTCGTCGAGAATTATTTCATACTTAGATACCGTAGTGAATGTGCATGCAGTTATCATTACCTACAGTATTTGTATTATTTTACACATTGATTGATGTCTTACAACTAAGCAAAACTCATTGAAATGAAATTATTCACTTTGTAATTCTACACATTTTATTTAAAACACGATCCAGGTTTCGACGTTGAGCGTCATCATCAGATCTGATGATGACGTTCTACGTCTAAACCTGGGTCGTATTTAAAAAAAATGTGTGGAATTACAAAATGAATAATTTCATTTCAATATCTTTTACAAATTCCAGAGAGTTACGCAGGAGACAACAATCGCTTTCAGAAAAACTCAATTTTTGAAGCATCATGCCTGTGTTGAATCACCTCCTGCCACATACCCTAGCGTTTCCATTTAGATTGCAATATTTCAAAGGCTTCCATTTTATTATTTTCCTTTCTATACAAATTAAGTCAAATTTTTTGAAATGTAATGCCACGCTCCATACTGGATGACACGTTCACTAATATCTTCCTTACATTTAAAACTACATCATTGCCCCTATTGCGAGTTCTCTAAATGGATGGCGAGGAATGGGAGAAAACTTTGCGGGCCCGATCTTGGAGAAAGGTAATGATATCAAGGGTGATTTAGATTGCGAAAAGGTAGGGATAAATTATCGAAACAAAGATATTAACTTCCTGAGATGTAAAATAGAAAGTATTCAGCTGATACCATGGTTAACAGCGCGCTGGTTTAACGAGGCCGTTCGATGACTAACCTCAGTCAATATAATGGCCATCAATCGATCAACACTCCATACGACTCGAGGGCTCTTATGCAAGGCTAAAGGGTTCACCGCAAACTGAGTCCTATGGCGCGAGAGTTCACGCATATCCCTGGGAAGGGGTGGGAGAGAAACAACGGAGGCAGGACGAAATGGGGAAAGGCTCCATGAACCAGACGCCGAAAAGCTCAGTAGTTAACTCAGGTCTGGAGTCTAACTAGAGTCCATGCACTGAGAACCCTAAATCATCACCAAATTGTATAAAGTTCAAATGCAATCCTTCCCGTGTCCGAAAATTTAAATTATTAAACAAATTACATCATTCGACCCGGCGAAAAATAATAAAAAATCTTTACGCTAGGGAAAGAGTTCATGACAGATTTTAGTAAAGATTTAAAGATAATATGAGTAAAAAAACTTTAATGAGGACCGTACGCGGTTTTATATGACTCAAAAACCTCGGTTGTAGAAACAAGTTGATGAACATGGAGAGGAAGATGTAGAAATATAAATGTATACACGGAAGGATAAAATAAAACTGAGAGAACTGAAATCAAACGAAGAAGTGCCAGGCTTGGTAGGGAAAGGAAGGAAGGTCGTTGGGAAACATTCAACGAATGCAGGAAAAGAGATTGCAGAGTACATTGAGTATAAATGGACTGTTGAAAAATTTGGTAGTGTAAAGAATGTTTGGTAAGCGATGGGGATGCCGGAAAAAATTACACAGTTTGTGTTAAATGAAAAGAGGCAGTAAGCTACAAGAAGTTGAACAAAGATTTGTTGAAACGCAGGATGTTAAAAATTTTAGTGCCCACCAAGGTGGAAATTTAAAGTATAGCAGCCATCAAAATCAGAGCTTCAACACCGACCAACACCCCCCCTTCCTTGCTTGTCTAAGGCTCTTCCCTTTGTATCGCAGCCTTCGACATTCCATCGTCAACTAAAATGCTATTCATCCACACTCCTACATCCACCTTTTCACTGCTCTTGGCAATAGCATTTATATATTATGCAGTTTTGGTTACATGTACGGATTTAAAATAAATAACAATCCGAACCTAATGTTTCACAAATTCATTTTTACAATCATTTCGAAAATGGCTGTTCACGAGAACTTTTTAAAAGAGTTCAAACGCTCAGTAAGGGAACTTGAGTTACACTGACCTAAACAGTAATGATGCTGAACAAGAAATGATAGTCTGTTGTCGTTTATAGCCATTCTATCTATAAGAAACATATTAAATATTTCAAACATCATAAATGTGGGGGCACATACATAAGTATCCAGATGTCTACTGTTCATTTGCTTCATAATGCACCCAGCATACCCCGGATATGATTTCTTGCACCAAGAACAAATGACCACCATTTTGAGATGAGGGGCTCCGGTGCATCTGCTGATTTTGAGTCAGGGAGACCTTTCAGCTAATATCCATTTTTTTCATCCCATATATTATCGCACTGCTTTTAATCCAAATTGCAATGCTTCCAATTTTCACTCGAAAATATAAAGTGATATTCACATTTTATTTAATTGTCAGCGCTCTTTCCAATTCTAAAAAAATGAAATACATTGAATTCAAAAAATTAGTTACTTTTCCTGAAACAATTAAAGTTTCTCTCCCCGAGGTTTGGTAATAAACTAGTTTCATAGCATCCGCCAGTCACACGTTTCGCGTGAATGATATTCATAGGTAAAACGTATATGCAGACGTGATTAAAATCGGTGAAGACAAAAATCAATAGCGGATATTACGCTTGCATTATTTATTGTTAATGCCAAACACATGCATTGGAGTCCCGTATAAAGGTTTTAGGAGTATTATTTACTTCTGTCGCATCCATCGAAAACTTTATTTTAATTCGTAAAAACAAAACTGCTTCTTAGCCTAACAAAACACATTCGGGAATATGGCCTAGTTATTCATAATGATGAGGCAAAATTTGATATGAGAGCGTTCTAATAACATAGAAACGGTAGCTGACCCAAACAACTGCTGGAAAACGCGTCGATATATTTTTTTTTGGGAAACCAAATGCAGTTTATTAGGTATATTGGAGACTCTTTTAAGTTTGTCGGGATTTAATGTTGATATTTATATTGTGACTTAAAGGGAAATTGTCGAGAGATGCGGGAAAAAATAAAGAAGACATAAGCCAATAGGCAGTCTTCGAAGCTTCGACAGCCTAGGCGGACATCTATATCTAATCAATGCCCCGAAAGCGACCGCAACGGCGTATATAGGGTTTTATGCGAATCATACTACTTACACGTGTTACGTACTACTTTACGAAACTCGTGTACTCTTGTGTGTGTGTGAATTTTTTATTTAGTTTGGCCAACTATGGACCGCAATGACCTCAAGACTTCTGGTTTTTCTTCTTTCTTTCTTCCCAGGACTTCTTTATTTTCTCCCCTACCGTTCGTCCTCGTTCTTCTGTCCACACCCTCTTTATTTTTTGTGTTGGTTGGTCTTCAGTGAATCTTGTATTGTCTAACAAAATGTTTATTTGATAGTTCTGTCTATCCAAAAACCTACCTTAAACGGTAGATTACCTAATAATAATATATATATTCAAACTTGACAATCCCGCCATACGGCGAACAAATATTATTTTCGCACAGAGAAATAGATATATAAGGAAAGGGGATAGGAAAACACATAAAAGACCAACACAGGAAAGGTGGGGAAGGCGGTTATGAGCAGATCACAAATGTAAAAATATTTTCTTACCTGGGATTTGAACCACGGACCTTCCACTTTCCGGGCGGATGCTCTACCAGTTGAGCTAATAAGGAAACCTGATTTACATTGAGATCTGCGATCTTATAAAGCGCCCAAGTGCTCCGATAGATGTTGCCCGAGAGATGGCGTTAAGGAGCTGTTTCACCCACCAAAGGAGAAATAGACGTGACAGTGGAAGGTCCGTGGTTCAAATCCCGGATAAGGAAATATTTTTACATTTGTGACCTGCTAGATTCCGCCTTCCCCATCTTTCCTGGGTTGGTCTTTTATGTGTTTTCCTATCCCCTTTCCTTATATGTCTATTTCTGTGTGCAAAAATAATATATATATATATATATATATATATATATATATATACATCATTCAATAATTGTTGAGCTTGGACATTACATCAAATGTTGATATTCAAATTTATTTACGTTGTTTTTTGAACCCTCGGCTCCGATTTTTTTACGAATGCTTATCATATGGGGTAAGAGAGATTACACGAATGTCTATGACGTTGACTATCTCTCTTACTCTCTTATTTTATCCCGGCGGTTTCATCCACCTATATACGATATACTATCTATATACTCGTATATTTACTATGCATAATATAATAACTAAGCACCTCGTACTAATTTCACATACCAGTATGGATATATAATATACATATACTATGGATATCATAATTTGGTGCGATGATAATTCCCTGTGTCACAAGGTGTCTTATACTTTTCCCTAAGTCTTTATTTCTTACCTACTCTCTTCGTGATTCTTCCAACCTGAATACCTCAAAATACCCGTCAATCTAGCTCTTTTATCGTAATATTTTTTTAATAAACATGGCGGACCTCCTCCGAATCTTATTTGTTTCTATAATTAAACCTCATAGAGGATATCCTTGGCACATTATGGCGTTGTGATCCTTTTCCTTTACCAGGACTACTTCATTATTTCCCCTTTTTCTCCATGTCATCCTCCTCGCCAGCTGTATCCACTATTTATATCTTATCAATACCCCCAGTAATCACTTCTGTCTTTGGCATCTTCATAATTACGCAAACAAACGAGCTTAAACGGTCTGATTGTGTGGAAAAAAACCACCTTCAAAGGCAAAAATATACTACGAACCACATCCAACCTCCCAAAGGTGGCCAGATCTCCGATCAGTGGCCAAATTTAAAATGGAGAAAAAGTCCAACAACCGACCCAGTCCAGAAAAGTTTCCAAGTTCAACCAGCGGCGAACTAATTTGAATAAATTAACATTTCCGTTTGATTCGCTACAGTCCCCCGCATTTCCCTCCCCATTCTTCCCCAAATCCTACTATTTCCTCATCTTTTTTTCCCAACCATTAGCCTTTAAATTTCCCAATACCTCAACGCCTGATGAATGAATAAGAAAAGGAAAAGGTTGAATGCCATCTTCAAAAGATGATGATTGTTAATGTGTTTCTGTAGCCACTCCAGTTGGGTCTGTTGCCCATATTAAATTCTCACTCATTCGGTATTCCGATGTATAATTTTTAGTGATGAAGAGTACAAAGCATGGAGTCACGTGGCACCTGAAGATGTTGCAACAAAGTTAAAACGAACATAAACTTACAAAACACGAAAAAACAATTGAGTCTACAAGGGTGGTCTGGAAATTTTCCGACCTAACAAAGACACAAGACATTTTTTCTGAAATTTGCTGAAATTTTCGGAAACTTTTCCGAACACCCACGTATTGCCATTAATTAAATAATTTGATATGTATATATGAGCCTCATATTTTCGTAAAAATGTAAGTGATGATTAATATTAATACACAAATTATATTTTACAAAAGTGGCCTATTTGACAACTGAGTAGATGGCTCTACCGATGAACCAGTCTTGTGCTTATACCACGCTGGGCAATCCCTTTGAAGATTCTCAATTTGAAACGCATAAAATGCGGGTTTTCTGACTAAACATGCTAGGGAAGACGAATGGTACATTCGGGAAAAAAATGAATCCGCTAAATTAAAGATATTTGAACGTCACTTTCGCTATAGCTTAGGTCTGGATGACGTGTACCCTCATATTTTACAAATAACCCAACATGATGATTATTGCCAGCCTTGTGGACGTTTGAAATATCAGACAATAGGTAATCAAAGATGAATCCTTTGTAAATCGATCGGTTGGTAGCACTGCGTTGAAGTATTCGCGAAATCTAAAATAATTCCATCATCTATCTGAAGGAAGAGGCGAACGAAATAATTCGTTGCGCTCATCGAAGATTTTAGTGTCCAAATTCACAGCCAGCGAAATTGTCCGATAATTTAAGAATTGAGAGCACAATTCAATTTTTTCGAGTTATTTTGCCAATGTGGAACGTTTCCTTCCTCTGTCTATACATGCCATGAAACGAAACGCATTGCACTTGTTCCTTCTGACATTGTATGATTGCTTTTCCTGCTATTATTTCCCCCTGTGTCCTCGTTTAATTCTCTGTTATTGAGTGATACAGCTCCAAACTCCATCTCCCAGTTAAAGAATCGGGTCACATGGTTGCATAAACCCCCTGCGGACTTATGTATTAATTACGTTTCCTAGGTAGCTCAGTTGGTTAGAGCATCGGCCCGCCAAGTCGGAGATCCGTTAAAAGTTACCGTACCTCCCGCAGTTTCTTGGAATTCGAATATCCGTGATTATATCCTCCTCTCGAAAACTATTTGCCACTTGTGATCAGCATTTCATCTACACAATCAATCATTTGTTTTTCTTTTGTGTTTATTTATATCCTTAATATATATCGACGGTCGAGCCGTTGAAACGTCAATACATACAGTGAGTGTCCTTTCTTTGTGTTTCTGTGTGTCGGATATTTTGTATATGTGTGTTTATATATATATATATATATATATATATATATATATAGTATATATGTATATATATACATATACAGGGTTCGTCCATAAAATAAGTGTACTGATTTTTTCCCGCCGCTCCAGGCGCGCCCAGCACCGCTCTGACGGGCTGCGATTGGAGAGGGGTATGTTGGCAAGCGACGCTGAAAAATGCAGTCGGCTCTGAGCTGTGGTGTAGTGAGGAGCTCTGTTAACGCGAACCTCCACGCTCGACCCACGTCACGGAACGCGATGCCGAAGTTTTTGGAGCAGCGTTATTCCATCAAATTTGCGGTAAAGCTTGGGAAATCGTCTACCGAAACTGTCGGTATGATTAACCAGGCTTACGGGGAGTCAGCCATGTCCAGAAACATGATCTTTCGGTGGCACAAGATGTTCGCGGAGGGCAGAGAAGAGGTCGACGACGAACCACGGCCTGGACGCCCATCAACGACACTCACCGACGAAAATGTGCGAAACGTTCGCGATTGACTGAACTCTGTTCGTCGTCTTAGTGTTCGGATGATAGCAGAGCAGTGTAATGTGCCAAAAACAATAGTGCACGAGATTATTAGGAACCAATTACAGATGCGAAAAAAATCACGACAATGCGCCGAGCAGAATCTCACCTTATCTTGAGCCAAAAATAGAAATAATTAAATTCACTGGTGATATTTGAATTGATTAACCAAAAATTTAAACTTAAATCACATCCAATAGGCTCTTTTACGCGTTTATTCTCCTCCACCAAATACAGGGTTCGTCCGGAAAATAAGTTTATGATGCTCATTGTCTTTTTTGACAAAAGGGGAGTCGTCCACTATGAATTTGTGCCTGAACGACAATCTGTAAATTCTGCATTTTACGTCCAAGTGCTCGACAGGCTTCGAAAACGAGTCGCCCGCGTCCGGCCAGCGATCAAAAACATCTGGCGGCTGCATCACGACGATGCGCCGTCTCACACCGCGCTTCTCGTGTCGGACTTCTTGGCCAAGCACGGCGTGGCAACGCTGCCGCACCCGCCCTACAGCCCGGACTTGGCACCACCGGACTTCTTTCTGTTCCCGAAGATAAAGAGGAGTTTGAAAGGAACGCGATACGGGACTTTGGACGCCGTCAAAGAGGCCGTGACGACGTGTCTTCGTAAGGTTCCCGATGTTGCCTTCGCGGGAGCGTTCCAGGAATGGGAACGCCGCTGGAACAAGTGTATCGACTCAAAAGGGTCCTATTTTGAGGAATATTAGCTTAAGATATGTAAAAGTGTAATAATTTTTTTTTCCTGAGCTCAGTACACTTATTTTCCGGACGAACCCTGTATATCGAAAGTTGACGGGATGTTGCTAAGGCCGCAAAAAAGGGAAAAGGGAGAACGCTGTAAGCTTGTAGATGTAAGAGGGGTAAGGGAGGAAGAGAGCAGGCTATATACAGGACCTGTAGACTGTGAGAAGGTGGACAGAAATTACTAATAAGAAAATTGGAGAGATAATTAATGTGGAGCAAAGAAACAGGAATTTGCCACAATCCTAAGAAACAAAAACCGGTTACGACGGTCCAAAAACTGTCCATCTTTAAAATTGGTAAAACATCGCGAAAAAATTAAAATTTTCCAATGAATTTCGTTACTGCTGAAGTATGACTTCGTCGGAAGAGGAGAATTCCAAAGCCCTTATTACCAATTACGTCCAACGAAATCAAGATTAGCAAACCGACGCAGGCAACGAAACCCGATAGCATCTTAGGCAATATTATTGCCAGTACGCACACGACAATGTTTTCAATTTAATCATTTCCGATTTAAGACTGGCATGAATGACTATACACGCGGAATCCATCAGCAATGTACAACTGATCCATCGACTCGCGCGTAACATAATAGAAAAGAAATCCAACACCTAAATAGAACCAACAGCAATACTCCCAACGGTAATCTCTTCCCAACAGGAGATTTGTCTTCTCTAGAGACTCATCTCTTCCCGTAAGGGGGCGTAGTGATTCCTTTTGTGTATGTATATATATATACACACACATATGTATGTATACACACATATATATAAATCCCATCCCTCCATCTCTATCAAAGCTTCCCCGCCCTCCTTTTCCATCCACTGGCCTCCTCTCGTCAAATTTTCTCTTCAATTCATCCTATCCGCAGAAGGTGGTTGGGTCGCCAAAAATTTCGGAAGTGTGAGTGTCCTTTTTTTATGTGACTGTCTATACTTGTGTTGGCTGACCCAATCTCGCTCTCTCGTTTGATATATATATATATATATATACAAAAATGTCTCGTACATATACACCTTTCATTCATCAACCCATACGAAAGGTGAAATAAAACCGAAAGGCTAGTGCGTGTGGATGTGAAGTTAACCAAGAAGGGAACGGGGTTGGTGAAGGGGAAGGATGGAGCAGGGGGAGGCAAAATGATGTAATACGTAATCCGAGCGAAGCCATTTCTTTCTCCTTCTACCTCTCTTTCGTTGGCGTGGGCGTGAATAGCTCGCTGAAAAGGAAGAAGAGAGAGAGGATGGGGGAGTAGAGAGAGGAGAGGGGTGTGTTTGAGGATTCAGAGGATTGGAAAAGAGGAGGAGGGTCCATTGCCGTAGTCGCTCTGCACGTATGGTGGAGTTGGGGGTGAGGTGTTGAGGAAGGGGGGTTCGAAGCGACGGCCGTGGAGGTAGGGGGATGGAAATGGCTCGGCGAGCAAGCGGAAACGGCGCTGGGATGACTGCCCTTTCCCTCTTTGTTCAAACTGATTGGGAAGCGAGATCGCTCTGCCGAAAAGGTGTCGTGAATAGGGAGGCTGTGGTCCCGCTCACACGCCCACCCGACCGACCGCTTCTATCTCTCTCCCACTCTCTCCATATCGCGATCCTCATGCCCTTCTATCCATCCCATCACCACTTCCACCTTTTCGTTTGCTCAACTCCGTCAATACGAAACCCTTAACGTGTCTTCCTACTGTTGCTCGGGTTTCCTTCCCCTTGCTTTGTAATCCCTTTTTTCTCTTAGAGAAACTCGCATCGCATTTTTTTATATCCTTTTCAGTAGGTACCTGAAAGAAGATGGAGAATTCACGCATTAGCGCTAATTTGTTGATATTAGGTTTCCTTACTTCTTTCAGCTACTGATTACTGAGAGGTTCGCGTTTCATGTTCGTCATTTCTTTTCCCAGTACTTTTCTGTATAAGGATTTACTCTAATGTCCTAAATCCTAAGCCTCCATTGACTTTTCTGCAGTGTCAATAATTTTTTCCTTGCCTTTTAAGCGTGATAAATTGATCCTGAGTAAATGAAAATGTACTTGAGTTATATACACGAGGGTAATTCAATAAATATAGAGACAATTGCTCGTATTTGAAAGCTTTCTAATGAATGTTTACCATTTTTTCAGGGATATTAAGTGGCTACTTCAGAATAAGTTCTGATAAGTTGTTTGATTATTATATTTCAACATAACAAAAATATTTTTAGTTCACCAAGGCAGGTCCACTAGAAGTTTACACCGAGAAACCTGTTGTAATTCCACTCCATACCCTGTCATTTGGTCTCAGGATCGTAGTGATGTATCCAGGCCTCGCAAATTACTATCTTTCACAAAAACTGTCTCCTTTAATTACACTTTGTTACTTTAAGCCTTGACTAATAGTAACTCGACTCTTTATGAGCACCAGTAAGCTATTTGGGAACCCAGCTCGCAAACGTTTTATGTACTTTAAATTGTAATGAATGATATTTTTAACAGTTCCAAGACTTATTGGAACATCCTAAGCTATCATTTCAGCAGTAATTCTTCCGTTTAATAGGTCCATCCATCCTTGATTCCAACGAGGGACCAGACACTTCGACTGGTCATTACACTTGGGGGTTCGACACCCACATTTATTCGGGCACTTTTAAAACAACCAACACATTTTTAAACATGTTCACGGTTCATAAAACTTTTTCCGTATTTCATCAACATTCTAGAAAGTATTTCATATGGTTTTACCCCTTTTGCGAATAAAAATCTCATAACAGAGCGCTACTCTTCTAAGATGCAATTTTCTGGTAAAATTTTCATAGTAAATTGAAGATTTGGAGGTGATGCTGACATAAAATAATTGGCCGACTTATTGGAGTTCATTTTAAGGTTTTCAACTAACACCCCTGAAAAATGGTAAAGATTCATTGAATAGTTTTGAAATGAGAGCATTTGTCTCTTTACTTCTTGAATGACCCTCGTGTGTGTGTAGTTATGCACATATATTTACATATATGTATATACAAGGGTGGTCTGAAAAGTTTCCGATCTAACAAAGATACAAGACATTTTTTCTGAAATTGTCTGAGGTCGGAAACTTTCAAACCAGCCACGTATATGTATACCTATACGTATATACACACATATATATCTATATATTATACACACACATATACACATATGTATGAATATATATACATATGTACACATACATAAATAAACATATAGATATATGTATACACGTATATATTCCTAGTGTTCATTTTCACGTCCTTCTCAATTCTAATCCCAGGCGACTAATCCAGAGTTTGCGGGTTGTTTCCCGCTTGGGTGTGATTCACTCCTCCGTTTGCTGTACGTCCTTTTAATGGTGTTTACCTCATTCTTCCAGTTTCGCCGATTCAAAGTGCACGTTTTTATCTGTAAGGTAACTCTATGGTTTAATGCAATACTTCATGGTTTTAATTTGACCTACAAAATTAATACATACTTATTATACTTTCCGCTCTCTACCATTATAAAAGATATATTGAAAATCGGCTGAGTGTCAGACGGGAATTTATGGTCTAATTTTCATCAAAATGGAGCCCTATTCAGCATAATCATATCCATCAAAGGTTAACCCCATCCTTCCCCTTTTCCTCCTCTTTCCCATTACTTAATTTGCATCTCTCATATTTTATCCCGATCTTATTTCGCCATTTTTCCATCCCACTTTTCGTCCCTATAGCATTTGGCTATGCCTCCGATCCTCTTCCCCAGAACCATTAAAAAAAATAAATATGCGCAGCAGGGAAAAAGAAGCGTTTGCTAGTAGAATCGAAACATGTAAGCAAGGTTTCCCCGGGCAGATCGTGCTGCCGGAAGAGTGTTATTATTTTTCTCCATGGACGGGAACAAAAGCCGACGGTACGTTTGTTTAAGAGCAGGGGGCTAGAGGGATAGTTCGGCGCCCCTTTGAAAAAAAATAACAAAAGGGACAACTGCCCTCCCTCCCCAACGGATATACCACCACTATCATCCTTTTGCTGGGAGTGGGTGGTTCATGAAATATCCGCGGCAGGAAAAAAATGCAATGTTGGTGTGCGTCGCTTCTTTCTGCGCCGATATTCCGCGAAAGCAGCTTCTCCGTGGAGCCCGTTGGCGTGAGCCATTTAGATCTTTCCCTTATGCAACACATGACTCACTGGAAGAGGAGTAGAGCTCCCACCATTCCTGGCGTTTGTAGCCATTTTCGACCCGAACAAATAATGCAGTCATAAGAGTTAATTTGTCTAGCGCCATACGTTATTCCACTTTGAAATTATCAAATCGGCCATATTAAAAACAACTAATTTAACTTTATTTTCATTAATGAATTTTTAAAATTTATTCAGCAGTCACTCAACTTTTGAGATTTTTATTTTTGTTAACTTGTTTTGGATTCTGGTAACTTTCGGTTCCGGATTGGCATTTGGCGCCATTTTAAGCTTCAACTCGTCTACATTTCGTAACCTTTCATAAAAAGTCAATATATACTTCCGCACAACTACTTCCTCCCTTTTTTTAATCCGTACGCAAAACCAAAACAATTTTGATTATCTGTTATTTTTTTTAAATAACACGTTATGGCAACAGCGGACGTCGTGCGCAACGCTGGTCGCATATTGTAATTCCTGGTATTTACTAAATAGGTCTGTGGGCATGGAGCAATTTGAAAAAAATTAATGGGACAGAGAGGAAGAATGAGGAAGATATTTTATGTGTAGATAGAAGGGGAAGTTGATTGCTACAATTTTGAGGAAGCTGAAAAACTGCGTCGAAGAAATACGATAGAAGTAGTGGAATGATGAAGACCTCGGAAGGCGAAACAGTTGCTTTAAGTTATGAATGAGCACGAACCGAGAATAGCTTTAGGCTTGCATAAATTACAATACAAAGTACCATTAGTTGATGAAAAACAATAATAGGGAATACAACAATAGTCCTAAGTTGCGTGTAAATCGCAAGGGATTGACCAAAATCTACACTTTGTAGATTACCCATGGCGAAAATGATTTAAAGAGTCAATACATTTTTAAATGTGCAACAGTTTTCAGCACTCCATAGCAATTTGTAGCTACCCGCATCGTGATTTTTAACTTAATTCAAAAACAAATTAACATGGGGTTAAAATTCTATGGTTTCAGGCTCAACTTTGTGGAGGTTCATTTTCGTTTAAAATGAATACACTTTGTAACTTCCACACAATTTTTATTCGTACTACCGGTTTCAACGCTTCGGCGTCATCATCAGGTACTGATGATGTTACCTGATGATGACGCCGAAGCGTTGAAACCGGTAGTACGAATAAAAATTGCGTGGAAGTTACAAAGTGTATTCATTTTAATCAGTGGGGTTAAAAAATACATTCGTGAAATAGTAAGTATCATCAACATTTTATGCACCCACGATAAGGCGCAATATGTTTATGTTGCGCTTTTGAATTACACGGCAGACAGTCTGACTTTGCCTCATTCTAGTGAGTTAGAACCGCTCGATCTATTTCCTTGTTTTAAAAGTCATTTCAACTTAAAGTTTTGACGGGGAACGCCAGGTAATCGATTAGGAAGTTGGTTTGATAGATGCTGAGTAGAACGTGGCTTGCATGAAGCCCTAAGGCATGTGAAATTCACATATTTAGTGTGGTGGGGCTGATTCCTAACTCTTTGCCTCCGGCTGTTCCTCATAAAGTTTTGGTTGGATCCCTAAAAGGTAACCACAAAGCATGCGTAAAGTTGGAGTTTACCCAAATTAACTCAGTATCCAAGCCTACCACTCTCTGCTGGTTACCAATTCGTTCCACCCGTGGTCAATAAAAATAAATAATCCGTAAAATATTTTGGTTCTAGAAGAAGCGGGGTTGGAAGAAAGTCATGAGCGAATGCGCTTGGAGAGATTTTTTAGATAGGAATATGAGCATTTCAAGATTCTTAAATAGGAGAGCGCTTATGAACCTGAGCATGAATTTATCGGAAGCAATATGAGTGGCCGCGTAAGGATAGGGTCGTATGGACTAAATAAGTTAAGGAGATTGTTTCCGTTCCTAATTTTAAACAAAGTTTTATGCACAAGGATTTATTTTTCTCAACCGTCAACATCCACAATCGTAAACAAATGCTCCACCTATTTTATCCACTTTTTTTAAGGATTATCCCCACAAATTTCACATCAATTTCCCTTCATATTTATAATAAATGGAAAAGCAGCGAATTTCCCCAGATAACATTGATATCCTAATATTATAAGCAAAGGTATGCATCGTAGGGAGTTCAACTAATAAGATATAAGGATGTTACTTAGGATAAGTTGCATAGAACCGGGAAAAAACCCCTCTCGACAAACCTTCAGTCTCATCTTTCTAAGCTTCAGTCTTTTGAGATAGGCAGAAAGAAATCTAGAGGAAAATATGAAGGAGAGTACATTAATGATCATTATAATCACTCATCTTCTCTCTAATTTATATATATATATATTTCTAAAAATACCATTTTATTCAAGCGTATTTTCTTACCAAAGCGGAATTTCAAGAGAGCATTAATAATTTAGGGGCGGGCATGGCTCCACTGCTATCCAATATGGTTGCCTTATTTACAGGTAAGTTCTTCATTTGCTCAAAGCATTCAATTGGTTAAGGTGTCTGGATGGTCCCTAACGACGATTATCTTCAAGGTGTTGGCAGAAATCTCTATCTTAATTTATTCGATATTTCTGCTTGCTTTCATGCTGTCTAATAAGTCTATTCTCTCTGCCCCACTCACCCAAAAGGCCCCTTTAATCACAGACTCCAACATCCCACTGCCTCTTAATAATTCCACAACTCATCTTTTTTCTTCCACTATCTCGTATTTACTTCTGCAACTTCCTCTCTCTTCTCTCACCTTATGTAATGCTTGCTAATTTGTCTTATCCTCTGTCAAAACCTGTTTCTACATTCTCCCGCAAACCCAAACCTTAAGAGACTAATAAAATGAAAACATTTCCTGTCTCATACATATTGATTAAAGATAAGTCTATTAAAGAATTAGACCATGACTATTTACTGTCCGAAACTATTCGGCCTTGAAGTTTTCCATACTCCTGATTCCAAATCACAATCTCGCTAAAGCTCGCAGAACACTCAACAGAAGCGATTCGACCAACGTCCTGTCTTCGGATTGGTGAGTACGAATTATTGACCGCTCAGAGCACGTTGCGTTACAGCCCCGAGATGAAATGCAGCGACTGGGGCGATGGCAAGCCCCTCAGGATCACGCGTGCCTCGCAGCTGCTCTATCAAGTTTTTCACTTGGGAGAACGAACCAAATGCATGCACAAATGCTTTCACTTGAAGCTGAAATAATTAAGACTGAGAAATAGAAGTAGCTATGGTTTATATTATCGACGGCAGAATCAATTTGCTCAATCGATAGCCTAATTTTATGGGACGTATTACTGTTGCAATTTAAATTTTAAAATGAAGTAGGGAATGCTTTTTAAAAGTAGTTCTCTTCCAGGCGTCTACTGCATATAGCAGAATATACCGAAATAGCAAGTTTAAGGTTCGATTGGGCGTTACCCATGCTCACAACCCTTCCTGGGTGGAATACATACGGGGAATGTGTCGGAAAGCTGACAAAAATTAGGATTTGTTAGCAGTTTATCTGGAAAATGTGAGAATGTTCGACAGAAGTATTATCTTTCGCTAGTTAGGACTCACTTATTATATATTCCTAGTATATGGGATCCTCATGAAGTTGTATTAATTGCTGAATTGGATGGCGTGCAGCGTAGGGGAGCTAGATTTGTAAAACGTTGTTATGATGAACTGAGCAGCCTATCGAAGTTTTTCGAGGAGCTAGGTTGGGATTCACTCAAGGAAGAAGTTTAAATTTTAGATTAAACTCTTGCTTAAATCGGAACGAGCTCTCTTTAGCAATGATTTTGTCAATTTAATACTAGTCCCAACCCACTATGGCAGGAGAAATCATGTCAACGATACTAGATAGGTAAGGTGAAGAACACATATATAAATGTAACTTCTCATTTTTCCCACGAACGATAAGGAATCAGAATAACTTTAAGTTACCACCTTGGGAAAAATAAAAGTTTTTTCCTGCCTGTTAGTGTGTCGTCATTATTTCATCTAACCTTATTTTATTGTCCTTCTTGGAATTACATACTCTTCTCTTATGAGTAGAGAAGCACATCTCACCTTCATATCACATGTAGTTTTATTTATCATTATCTACATTGTTTCAATTATTTTACATAGTTATTGGTAAATCCCAACTAAGAAAAACTTATTTTTTTATATTGTATACCTGGTTCTAAAATAGATCCGACCACACACCCTAGGAGTGGCTTGCAATGCAAAGTAGGAGCTAGAAAGTCATTCAACTAGCAATGCTGTAGATGTAAACATATTATGTACAGTAACTCCCGTGATTATAAAAAATGAGATTAAATTTATGGTCCTAATATTGAACCACCCCGGTCATTTTTTCGTAAAAATGAGATTACTCGGTTTAGAAGTTCAGGTGTGTATCCTTGAGGTTAAGAAATTAGCATAAGCAAATTCACTAGCAGTTGTTGCTGATGATAGTAGAATGACAATAGCAAAAACTTAAAGAGGAAGTTACTTCGTCAATTTAGACGATTAAAGATATTCAATTAACGAAAAAATTAACAAAGGGAAAGTGATTACTAAAACTGAAAAAGGATGATCCGAACTTACTATAAGAGAAAATTAGATTTTAGATTAAGAGAATACTATTAATTGGGAAAATCTTCAAATATATATATATATATATAATAAAATAAATGAATACTGCAACATCTATGCGTCTCAATATTAAATCATAGGTATACTATGAGAGATAGATTTATCATGAAATCATTTCATTAACATCTCTATTAATGTTGCATCACATTATCCAACTTTAATGATCAGGCAATCATTAGCAGATAAATTTCTATGGTCCCCATTCAAAACAGTGAATATTTAATGAAAGCCGGATCATGAAAATTTCAATTAGGACACATTTTTTTCACAAATCTTAATCCTCAATGTAATACAACGTTCTCTTCAAAAGCACGATTGACTTATATTTATTTCGAGCACTAAACATTTAAAGAATAGGATATCAGATATTTTATGACAGAATTAAAATTAACATATTATCTGCTGAAGCAGATAAGTTCAATCGCCAACTGTAGTTGGCATATGATTAATGGAATGACCTAATTTGCATCGTACGTATTTACCTGCCAACCTAATCACTTTGTACACTATTTTTCCTCCCCTGATCACAATCGGATATCCTCCTTTCCCTGTCATCGTACTCTTAGCCCGCAGGAGTGTACTATATACTTCCAGCTCTTTTCCTCAGCACAAAGATACCACAACTGGATTCCTCCCCATACCCCTATGAAATCCCAAATGAAACAGTGAGTTAGCTAGCTCCTTTTGACTCTTTCCTTTTTTTCCCCACCGAGTTTTTAATATCCTCCGTTTGTTTTAATCATTCTGTCATTTTTCCCCAGAGGAAGGATTAAATGCTACCTTGGATCCCGAAGCCTTCACTCACGGAATTTTCACAAATTCGTATAATTCTGTTTATCTCACTCCCTCGCCCTTCCTGCGTATATTAAATGTTTTTTCCATATATAGAAATTAAGTTTAGACTACGGGTTCTGCGTTCATTTTTCATCTTTTGCCCCGAGGTGATTTTTAAAAATAATTCACCAAAAACCCCTCGGGTGTCCACAAATTTTTTGCTGTTCCCTCTTTCATTTAAAAAATGTACATTACCAGTAATAGAAACATACGATACGCCTTAAAATTATAAACACTGATCGATCTTATCTATCTACTCCTGTATACACTTGAGAAAATTTAATTTAAAGATACTCTTACGGAGAGATATCTCAAGCTTCAGAGATAATCAATTTTTGCCTGAGTTTCCTCTCTGGGCTACATAGACTCGAAAATAGGATATGCAGAAAAGTTTGTCTTGCGACGGTGAATATTCATTTGCCGTATGACGCTTTTTCATGTCACTTAAATGAGTCGAAAAGATGTTTAGATGATTAAAGCGAGAATTTTCTCGTGAGTAATCGTATTGCGCAAATGAGTTACATCCGCTGACATTGCACTTCTAAATCATGCTCATAGGGTGAAATAAAGACCCAAAAAAAGATACCTGAAGTCTGAAGTCGATATCAACACTCGAGTTCGTACTTAGTGATTAGTGGGTACTGGGTAGATAAGCACATATTCCCCAAGATAATTTCTCTATACCCTCTTCCGAAGGTGCTCAGCTCAGTAGGGAGTACCTCATTTCCGTTCTAGAAAAAATACCATGATAAAAAGAGGTATAAACGTAATGAAAATCGCGCAAAGATTTCTCCAAAGAGATTCTACAAGCATTTCCCTAATAATCTCCATCGTTTCGTACCTACAAGCGAAAATCTAGATGTACGATTGTCTTCTGATGATTAAGACAAAATTCAGAATGGTGCATAAATCCTTCTATCTTCCTAGCTCTTCCTTTGAATTTCTCCTCTTATCCCAGGAGCGTACTCACCGAAAGCGGGCAACAATCACGACTTACGTGTATGTCATCAAGTCAAAGGCGTGCTACAATCAAATTTAAGGAGAAAACCGTTAGTTCCTGAGTACCAGATTTTGAATGACTTCTCCTTTAGTACTGATTATCTCGGAGCCACTATGTGTGTAACTTACCAATTTCAGATTCACCCAAACAGAGTGGTTGGCAACTAGATTTTTCCCACGCGATGACAAATTTTAATCTTTAAAGGGGTTGTAATTGTAAAAAAAAAATATGAAACTGTCTTAATTTAGCATTCTCAACGAACTCTTGCCAAAAAAATACAAGTTGTTTGAAAGGTACGAATGATGCACGGATTTCGAACCCAAGCACCTCGTTGAATTTGAACTTCAATAATTTGCTTTACGTAATTGAGTTCGCAGTAAACTTACATAATGTTGCATGAAAAAACTAGCAAATCAGAAGATATGTTCAATCTATCGAATCCTCAACGAATGCTGTGGGGTGAATTCTCGCATGCTCTCATGTCTCGGAGGTCGCGGGTTCAATATTCACCTTTATAGCTTTCTTTAATTTAATGTTTAGGGGTTGGAATTAATGGATCTACTACACACAGGTAGTTTCAATCTCGTCCCAAAAAAAGCCAAACGCATAAACATTTTGGTGCAGAATGTAGCCTTGCAATTCGATTCAAGTAGGTACTATGTGTACATGTTCAGTAAACCTTATTTTAAATTGACTTTTCAACCACTTTCGCTTTATTCAAAAGACAGCATGCACAATTCGCAACAAACATTTATACTATTTTGAATTTTTTTAATATTCCAAAAGTGAAATTCGAAAATCATGTCAACAGCATTCCTATCCCTTCCTCGGTATCAATTTTCGATAGCCAGCAGAAGGAAAGGAAAACAAACGTGTACCTTAATTCCTGATTAGCATGCTATTCACCTTGTGAACCGAAATGTTTTAGGGAAAGGTAAGTTCGAATTCATTCCGAAATTCGACGGGACCACGATAAAAAAATTCCTTTGATGTATTCAAGAATATCTAAGGCTTCTGTTTAAATACATGAAACGCGCAAAAAAACCTGCGCCTACTTGAGCGGAAATATGAGGGAAAATCCGAAGGGAAATATTGTTCGCTTCAACGCTGAATTGCGGGTAGGGCTACTGGGATGTTCCGATCAACCGATTCGCCGTCACTTTCCCTCGCACATCCCGTTCCCTTTATTCCATTCCCTTCTTCCCCTCACGAATCTCCCTTTTCTCCACATTTTTCCAGCTAAATTCGCGCACCCGTCTCCAACAACCCTCCCTCCTCCACCCCCATTTCCCTTCCGCCCTACTGATTCCAAACCCTCCACCGTCCCATCTCCTCTCTATCCTCTCGACCTTACAGCTTGCTCCAACCCCTCCACAGAGTTTCACACCCCCCCCCCGCCCACAACACCCCTCAACCCCCTTTCCACCTTTTTTATTAAACTCTCTTATCTCTCTACCACCCCATCCCCCCTTCACCAAACCTTTTCCTGTATCTCCCGGCGCAAAAAGGGCTCTGGTTGAGAGGAATCCCGACTCTTGAAGATTTGAAACGGAGAGAAACTTTTCTTGATTGGCATTCACTCACGCATACTCGCGTCGCCCGCAGTTTCCTTGATTACAACACCGCCGGGTTGCGTCTTAAAAGCCTCCCCTTCGGGATGAGCTAGACGCCGAGACCACACGGTCTGCGATCACCAATTACCGTGTCTGGAGAACGCTAACCCAACCGAATCCCTCCTCGACGAAAAGAGACGCCACAGACACACAGGGGCGGAATAATCTAGAAACTCGCCGGAGAGGGAGGGAAAGGGAGATGGGAGCGGTGTGAGCTGGAGGGTGGTGCAGCGTTAAGAACCCACTCGGATGGAGAACACTTTCATCTGCGAGATGTCCCGCAAACTGCACCAAGGAACGATGGTATTGGGAAGCCAGCCGTGGAAAAGGAGAATAAGAATTTCAACCTGCTTAAAGAAGTTGGTTTTTAGGTTTTGACGGCTTAAATCGTTTTCTCTCTCTGCGATCAAAATTTTTGACACTGGAAAGATGGTCCTCGTTTCTATCTTTCAAAAGATCCATTCGTCTAAATTTGAATATTAGGCAACAAAAATCATTGCGTTCTTTTTTACTGATTCCATTGAACGCCACTACAACTGTTCAACCTTTGATCATAATTCTGGAGTGTCTACGCATTTCTTGAAATATCTGCCAATATTTCAAAAAATAATTATTGCAATCAATACAAAAAAATTAACAGGTACAGAATCTAATTAAATATTCTCAAGAAATTCTGAAAAAAATTTATATAAGCTGCATACATTCAGAAGTCGAGAAAAATGGGGAGTGATTTTTTTAAGAAAAACACCATGGATAAGAAAATGGATGAAAATGAAGGAAATCGAATTGAAATATCTATTGGTTATTAATGATACTTGTGTATAAATTCAATGGTTTTTATTTCTCTATCACGTACATCGTAGGACCAAAACCTAAGAACATTGATGTAAATATTGTTTAATACCGTCATAATTTAATCATAAATTATTTATAATTTGTATTATAAAGAAGTTAGCATTCTTGATGCTGCAAACCTGAATCTTGGAAAATCGGATAAATATTAGAATCCAATGTCCAGTAAATCCAATGCCTTAACCATTTCTCATTTCTAGTAAAGGTAGCTATAGTTCCAAAACAAGACAAACTTATGAGTTTTTTAAGTAAAATTAGTGAATTTAAAAATAAATTTAATCAATAGTTCCATTCAAAATTTTAAAAAGCTTTGTGCACGTTTCATGCAGTCATGATATTTTTGTTAAAAAGGGGACCTCTTTACACTCGGGGGTTTATCAGGACCTAAACGTTGTTAGGTATCTAATGAATGCGTATATACAAGTATGTTATCATCAGTATGAATTTTTATGCACGTATATTCTTTATTATTAAATTTAGTTGGGTATCAACGTAGCAAAAATCTGACCTTTCAATGTACGTGTTCATCCAAGTTAAGACTGCCCTATGAATAGGGTATGGAGTCGTTTGGACAAATTCCACTACACCGTCAGGCAATATCACGCACTAATACCTTTGTAATGGGCTTAATCTAGCGTCGCAACCTCAAGTTTCAAAGGGCTCTTATCTCAAGACTCTAAAGCAATCGTGTGATGCTCTTGCAATCCCTTTGATTTAGTGTTTTCTGAGGTGAATTCTTAATGCTCTCAGCATATTCTAAGTGAGCTCGTGAAAGAACAGTGGCGCCCTCCCATTTTTATCATAATATTTGTCCAACTTGAGTTTCAAAAAATGACTATGTAATCATGATGAGACAGTGCTTGAACTACGTTTTTGTTCCCTTCATAAATAGTTCCGAGGTAAAATTAACGTCGAATAAGTTGATATGGTTATCAATCATTACATGCAATCCGTAAGGTAGAAATAAGAGAGTTGTCACCCCATGTCATTTTTTTAAATCTTCAATGTCACCATTTTTATATTTAATGGCTCTTTTTGGTGAAAACTAACTCGGATTCTTCGCGAAGCATGCATTGAACTGTGCATAAAAATGGAACAAGCCTTATCCACCAAATACGTCATTATTATTAGCAGTAGTTTACCGCTTTATGATATGATTTTGATCGAACCTGACACTACATAATACTATACTGCTTTGCTTTAAATAACATGACTCAAATAAACATTAAAAACCTTACTATATGTTAAAATAAATCAATCTCTCTATCTGCAGCTTGCTGCCTCTCCTAATTCAATCTACAATACCTATTATTTTCCACCCTCTCCGTTTCTCATAGAACTTTAATTATTTTAGGCAGTAAGATGCGCAGAAAATAATCATTATTAATGTGAACCCATTGATTCTTAATTTATAATAATCTCTGTTCAAAATACCCAGATGAAATGCCCTTTTAACCAATTGATGAGGCGCAACACATATCGCTAATGTATACAGAGCAAGTTCCAATGGTTAGGGTCGATATAATATATCTTCCTCTACCCGTGTGCTGCCTTTATGGCAAGGACTGCATTAATGCAGTTTAAGGCTTGAAATCACTAGAGATAGGAAGGAGAAATGGAGGAGAAACGTTAATTTTCTCTGAATGGGGGTCTTGGCTGAAATCATTGGAACCCCAATAGTCGTAGCACGTGCGAATCGACTTTTTGAATGACTGAAAATAAGGGATGACTTTTGATGATATCATACCAAAAAGTACGAAAATTAGTTTAAACCCTTTTTACACTTTAGAATTTTTTAACTGAAAACTGTCTTTCCTGAAACCCGTAAACCAAGAAAATGTGCATAAAAGGCCTAATTGCGGTGATGAATCAAGAATTTTTGTAAAATGTTTTAGGAAAAAAGTGCATAGAAATTCGAAATATTTACTCATAAAAAAAGCGTTAATGAAAATTAAATTAGCGTGACTTTTTCATTTTTATTAAATTCTATTTTATTATTGTATATGCATTGTATGTGGAGAAGAATGGAGAAGTAGAAATGGACCGAAAGGAAAAAAAATGAAGAAGTACTGGAGATGGTGGGTGAGGAGAGGGGTTTGTTGAGAGAAATCCTATGGAGGCAAGAAAAATGGATGAAAGGCGTATTGAGCGGCAGTGGGATGTTGAAGAAGGGTAATAGATGGGAGAATGTTGGTCAAGCGAGGAAAGGGCAGGAACAGGATAGGGATGTTTGACGGGATGAAGGGAGGAAGGAAGTACACAGGGATGAAGAGGGACCAGATGTAGAGTAGGTTGCTGGATTGGGTTTCGTTCGGAGTTACAAAATATTTATTTTATAGCTGTGTTGAAAACCTACCTTAACTGGTAGATTACCTAATAAATAAACATGCATTGTAGTATCGTATAT
Source organism: Hetaerina titia (assembly GCA_037158775.1). Taxonomy (NCBI): domain Eukaryota; kingdom Metazoa; phylum Arthropoda; class Insecta; order Odonata; family Calopterygidae; genus Hetaerina; species Hetaerina titia. Next base: position 64,289,766 of record CM073776.1, on the reverse strand, counting down.
TGTATTCTATACAAATCGCTAAATATGAAAAGAGCCTCTGGTGCGACAAATTACTTGCACGTGGTAACTTGATGAAAAGGTTCTCCACCATCTTGGAGTCGATTTTTTTCATCCTTTGACTTGAATATTTTACTAACATGACGTCTAAAACAAGAACCGAACATTTTAATTCTGTCTGTTAGGAAATTATTTTGAATTTACGAGAAGGAATTTGATTAGAGAAACGAGCACGAAATAGGTGATTTCTTGGATACCAAGCAATTGTTTTTTTCTTATGGCTTGAAGATTCCAGTTTTTTTCTTACAGATCCTTACTTTTTTAAACAGTCTATCTTCTCCTAAATGCTAGATTATTCCTTCAGACTGCCATGATTGTTTTTTTTCTCCCCATCTCCTAGGTTAACTGAAATTGTAATTATTTTCCTCCCTATATTTTCATTTCCTTTTGCTTTCTCCTCTATCGCGTCCAAGAATGTAGAATTCCCTCTTGGAATGATGCCCATTCCGGGCACTCGAGAGAATTGCAGCTCTCCTCGCCCCTTTCTAGACTCTCGAGGATTTCTCTTTTACCCCGACCCCTATCAGCGCATCCTCACTCCTAGTCATAATAGCCTTCTGTTTCCTTTCCCCTTTCACCAAAAAAGTTAACATTTCTCATGTCTCAAAAAATATAAAACCTCTTTTTAATGATATTCAAATATTTTCCAGAACGATCCCTCTTTTCCATTTTTTTTTAAAGGCTTACTTTCAAAAATATTTCTATGGAATGATGATAATTTTTAGACTATTGGTATGAAATACCTCTCACATGCGTCCTTTTCTCGACTTGCAAGATATGCAAGAGGGAAGGTGAGTTGAGGATACACAGGGACAAATGAATATTCATGGAGTAAGTCTAATATTGACAGGGAAAAAATAATTAAGATACAAAACATCAAAACTCAGAAAAAATTATTTTTAAAAATTGGACGGCTTTGTTCTGAGAAATAGTCCATCGTGTCAACACAACTTTGAAAGGAATCGTAGGTATTCATAATGCAGATTTCCAGTTCATAATTAGCCATAATGATATTATGCAATTAAATCATCAAACTATATTATGTGTTTATGAAGTTGTATAGATGTTGTATAGATGCAAGATGTTGTATAGATGTGTTTCGGAAGTTGGGTACCAAATATTTCATGTATATATGTAACCCACAACCTCGTAATAGACTGGTATTTTCAAATAATTACAAAACATTAAGTTTATAGCATAGCTACAAGTTTTATGTAGATGGGGGATTTTTTATAATTTTTTAAGCTTTGTAAATAATGGCACTTTAGCGAAAAAATTGGCGCGAGAGAAAACGTTTTTGTTCAAATTAGATCGTGAATGGCGGTGGAACCTATTATTCTTTAAGCAGAATAAGTTTTATCATTTACCCTTTCTCTTAGAAACGGCTGAGTGGGCGCGCATTGATAGAAAGATGCTAATGTCATCTATAATTTTCATACTTTAAGGCTTCATAAACCTATTTGAACACATCCCTCTCCACACAGTTACGGAACTAAAAGCTTGTGGAGTTCTGAAATAAGCTGGCTGATCAACATTTCCTTCTTCAGAGAAAGGGAAGAGGAAGGGAGACTGGTAAACCTCTCCGCTGGAAGCACTTTCCTCAATATCCCTTTCTCTCTTTCTCACTCCCTCCCTCTACCAATTCAGTTGCACTCCAGAGGCAATCGGCGACCCCGGGTTGACCTTATTTACGATTCCGTTTGCACGAGGGAGACCTTGCATCGGCAGGCAGAGAGGGAGAGAGATTAAAGGAGACCTTTAATGCCTTTGTGCAGAGGGTCGAAGACAGAGACACGCCGCGGTGTGCGGAGAAACATTTTATCCCCGCCCGTGCTCTTTTGTCGGTCCTTTTGAATTGAGCAGCGCTGGGAAAAGGCGGACGACCGCTATGCGTCCCTCGTGAATTCTTACCCGGCGTCAGTTAATCGCGAAAAGATAAAAATCATCAGGCCCTTTCGGTTCCCTGAGGGTAGACGTAAATTCTGTCCGCCTTACCGAAAACCGGGACCTCCCACAAGGCACCGCGGGTGAGCTCAGCGTGCGCGAGACGTAGAGTTTCGTTTTATCCGTACCTCAATTGTTTTCAAAGCTGTTTAGTGTCTCCTCGATTGTTTTTTCGAAATGACGGACCTGAGTTTCCATCGTTTGACTGAAGGCAAAATATCCTTTAAGCGCTCGCTTTCCAGTAATAAGATTTTTCAGGTCTTACAAAAACGGCAATCTATTTTAGCCTGTTTACAGGGTATTGTATGCATATGATGGTTTTATACGTGTATATAAACATGTATATGTATATTTATGTATGTGTGTACACATATATATAAATATATATATATATATATATATATATATAGTCACTTTCTTGGAAAAGCCACGAACGTGCACAATAAAAGTCACTAAATAGTCATAGCAAACACAGAAACTAAAACATATAAATAGTGAGTAATAACATATATAAATAGTGAGTCCCTCTTTTATATGTTTTAGTTTCTGTGTTTGCTATGACTATTTAGTGAATTATATATATATATATATATATATATATATATATATATATATATATATATATATATATATATATGTAGACATACAACAAATATATTTAAATTAGATTAACAGTCTTTAAAAAACGATGTTTCAGTAAAGTTTAAAAAAGTAAAATACTGTTCATTTACCGGATGGAAATATTTCCAGAATGACATAAAAAAGCAAATTGGAACCCTTAGATATGGTGCAACAGAAAAAACAATCACGACTGAGCTTCTATTGATAAGTTTAAGTGAATCATGGGGACTTAAAATTTTGTATAACGACTGCACTTTATTTCTTTTACATACTTTTCATTATACTGTTGCAAAGTTTAAAAGATCTTCGGTGTAAAAAACGGATTATTAGGCAAAATAAATATACATTTTTTTAAATTTTTTTTCAAATATAGCTTTTATATAAGTCCTTGAATTCCAGAGAATTATAAAAAAGCAGTCCAATCAAATGAGGTAACAGAAGCGTTTTCATCTTTTACTAATGGATATCATTTGACTCTAGTATAAATATAGCAAAAGAACAAATTTAAAAAGCTTGAACTAGTTTGAAACCGCATCCGGTTCTTTGAAAGGGACCGTCCGATTGACGCTATGCAGGACAAACGCTTCATAATCGGTACGACAGATTCAGCGGCCGATTGAGATTTTAGAGACGCTAATTGTGAGACGACTAAATGTCCACCGCAATCCTCGAGGGCTACAACGGGACTTTGAATTAAAAAGAACCCACCCGAAGAGTATATAATGAAAATTCCAAGTCTTTGCTATATTTTGGATGTTTTAGAACCAGAGCGTTGGAATTATCCGTACCGATTCGCCCATCTGATAAATAACCTCCATTTCTTTCAAGAAGACTTTACGTAAAGCAGATTGGAAAATTCTCATTCAGAAAGAAGCAGATAATAACTTCGCAGATATCCATACGCCTATGTTTTCAAATGGGAAAAGTGCGCTTACTCGTATTGAAGTTCAAGTGTTGAGAAAACTAACGAATATTTTACCGTGTCTCTTAATTTTCTATTATTTTAGTCAAGAACTAGATGTAATTGAAAGATTAAATAGACGTTTAAGTTGCATAAAAGTTTTAGATTCCGTGAGACTAGCTTTCCCAAAATGAAAACAACTTCCACTGTCCGCAATAGTTATTTGTTTCCAAACCAACAATGTCGTCTTTCAATAAAACGATAAAACAGTAGGGCCATAAAAAATACATTTGTGAATATACAAGAAGTTATACAAAAATACTGATTAATTTCAAAATCGAATCAGCATTTCCTATGGTTTCATATTTGCTGGAATTGAAGTGAAGGAACAGCCGTCAAAAGTTATACGGTTCTCCAAAGAAACTTTTAATTACATATGTAAATTTAAAAGGAACGGTTGTTAAATTATAATGACCGTTCAAAAATTTTTTCCATGGCTATTTTGAATAATTCACCGAATATTGTGGCAAAAAGAGGAATTTGAAATATTCGTATGTGTCCCTGTAATATAGCTTTCATGCCTTCACTAAAACTAAGAATTCATTTTATGTTCTTGACAAAAAATTTTCTTTTTTACTAGAGACCCAATAAAGCACGATAGGCAAAGTGACCGTTTCCTTTCTAAAAAATTAAATTCCTATCCCAGTATTTTCAAAAAGACATGAACAGAGTCGTTGTTAGACAGGTATTTTCTATGGTGCGATAGCACTTTTTTTACGTGAGCCTACAAAACGTAACAATCAACTTGACACGACCATTAAAAATGTTCAAAATTGGAGCTAAAATAATGCTGTTTCCATTTAAAAAATAAAATTCCTGGTAAGATAGTTACAATTATTGTTCTTTTCGTTGTTTAAAAATTGCCTAATAAATATTATATGACGTGCTTTATTGTTATTTTTATCGTTTATATTTTGCTCACCCGATTTACTTGATTAGCACACCTTTTTCGTCATTGTAGGGTTCCAACATGATTCCTTTTCGGAACTGATAAAAGCTTTTGAATATATTTAAACCTAGCTGTATTTATAAATGTAATCAATAAATATCTACCTACGTAGCTCTCACGGCTTAATTACATTTTTATCCCTATATTCCATCTGCAATAGTTACCAATGCGCGCATTCCTTTCCCTCCGTCTCTCCTCCCTCCCATTTCCACTAAAAACTCAATATTTTCGCAGCAAGCGCTTTTCCTTAAAAAACCAAAACCTCTCCACACCAAAAACCCTCCAATCTCCAATGCGAAACTCTCAGCACAGCCATTGCATTATCCACGCGAGAAAGGGTTAATCCAAAGCTAATTAAAAAACCTTGACCATTGTTCCCATCTTTCATCAGGAAGCAGTAAGTGTTCATTGATCCATACAGATCACTCTTTCCACTGGATATGAAATATAAACAACTTTGCCTATACTCATCAATTCAAGTGTACAAATTGCAGATTCAAAATGACCGTGCGACACAGGGGTTTTTAACAATATTAGTACATACGAAAGGGTTCTCATTGCTAAGGATTGGTTAACCATTTTCTTAGATTTACCTAAGGACTTCAAATATTTTTAGAAATGTTGGAAATAAAATATAGATAGAAACAAACTGCATTTCTACTTTTTTCTATTGTAAGAATAATAATTTCCCGGATTCCTCTTTTGCGTTTTACAACTTTAATTGTTTCCTATCTATCTTCCAAATTATTAACATCTTTATCATGCGTTAGTGCGTCAAACCATTACCATGAAAGCTTTTCTTTAATAAATACCTTCTTCAAATGATCCATTTGATCAAAATGAAAGCCTAGTATTATTTAAAAAAAACGCATTTAAATGTATTATATCGAAGTTCCGAAATTCATTTATTGGCACATGAACTTAATAACTTGGTACTTGATCTCTGCACGCTGGGAGCATTGAATTCCCTTACAGTTGTATAAAACGTGAAACGATGTTTAATTATGACCATAGCTCCCTCCATACGATGTTGTTTTATTTGATTACCTCTCTGTGAAATTCGTATGAACAAAAAACACACCTTTGTAATGCATTTTTAATACCACACAAAGTTGAACCATTATTTCTGCATTTTATCTTTCTAATCTTATTTTCATGGTAATTACTACGCCGTAAAATATTTAGAAAGGGGTCCTATCAAACTTTCTTGCGGATTTCCGGATGTTATATTTATCTCGTTTGATCTCATGTCATCAACTACTGCTCTTTGTTTACGGTATGGGACCTATTTCTCTGAAATAAAACCTTTGTACATTTTGTGATAACTTCCTCTTAGTTTTACCCTTTGCAACAATAGCAAGTGTCATAGTATTTCTGATAAGCAAGATGGCGAGTTTCAGAAATTCCATTTTCTATACACACGCTAAAAACTATGGGGTTTTCCTGGGTCGAATAAATAAAATATCGTAATTATACTGGCGGAAATGAAAGACCTCTCTGTAATTCAAAAGAATATACTCCGATTTCCCCAATTGGATTGGGAAAGTTAGGTTAAAACGTATGTGTTGCATTAGGAGTATTATAAGCGTTAATTAATCATTATGTCCCAGGTAGACAGTGCTGTCTCTAGATGTTTTAGAAGCATCAGTGTAGTTAATTTTTCCGATTACCAGTGCGTTCTTCATTAGATGTTATTTACCTTCTGTTCTTTCATAGAAAAGATTTATAAAGGACTCAAAATGTTAATTTCGGTTTGAAATACTTGTTTACTAATTAAAAAATCATATCAACGCTCATTAATTTCGGAAACGTTTCGCCTGTCTTTGTTTGTCCAATTTGTTTGGAAAATAGAAACCCCGCAACATACTAGCGCTGCGTCTATTTTCAAGTTAAATAAGGTCTAAAATTAGAGACGAAATCTTATCCCACCCTCGTAATGCACGTACTGTTTAAATGTGTGATGTGACATCAATGGCATCTAAATATGGATGAGGTTTTATTAAGTTTAACCATCTTTTGTATAGTGCGTGTTGGGTTACCCTTAAGGAAGTTACTATGAGTTACAAAACTAAAATCGTGACTGAACATGTCACTATAATTTTCAGATTTTAAAATAAAATGAATTTATTAAGAATCGCTTCAGCCATGGAAAACATTGGATTCAATGGGTTGAGAAGTTCAATTCTACGACGTGCACGTCTGCATATCGCATTTAATGAGTAGTGACCTAACACCTCAGACTACCTATGCTTTGCAGTAGGAAATAATTAGAAGTTATATGTCAAACCCAGAATTAAACGCTAGTTAATAGTTTAAATACTTGACTGATCATAGCATAATGTTTCACGAATGGTTGTCTGCAGCAGCACTCCGAACATGAATGATTTCAAAACATGATAAGAAGCTTGATTGCCACTGTAATTTTTCAACCAAGAACATATGACGGGATACTGTATATAGTTTTGGTTTTCAAAAGGCATGCTAATACACCAAGCTATGCAATGGGTATAGGATTTTATGAAATACTAACAGAATTTATCCACACACCTGTATCGCTGTAATCCAGCCATATACCAACAAACAATTTAAGCTAAAGCTCTGTTTCACTAATCCGGGCGGAAATAATTTGTCGATGTAGACAGAAGGAAATGAACTCTCTGAAGTCGCTGAACTATGTACATGACGTCTAAATGCCCAAACAAATGCGATGTAGACCGCAGAATGTTATTTGTACACTTTCGTGAGCAAAAGAGGGACACTCGTCTACACGTGACGTCCTACTGATCCGCAGCAGATTTTGTCACATAAAAATCCACCGCGAATAATGTAATGAGAAAGGGAGTGGGAAAAGGAATGATTCTTGTCCACCAGAAAGTTATCATGAAAATTCCGTTAAAAATTCAGAAATATCGAAATCCTTATGCCTGAAAACAATTATTCAAAAAGCGGAGACGGGAAGTTGGGAAGGAGAAATTAAGTAGTTTCATTTTAGCATGCACTTAAGCTGACGCCAAACAGGTTAGTAATGAGAGGAAATTTTCGCCTAAGTGTTACTTCTTTCACGTGATAAGAGTTGGTTATTTAAGCTTCTGCGTGAACCAGGTATACTCCTAGCGCATTTCTACTAGTTTTCCTTTGCATGGTAATGGATATTCTTCTTCCATTTTCGTTCCACTCTTATTTACCAAGTAACAACGAATGATAGAAAGGAACTCATTAAAAGGTATTCCGTCACTGCAGTATTCACATTAGTCCACATATTTACTCCTTTTCGCACACCTCTTTGTGCATGGACATCTTCGCGGTCGGGGGGAAAACCCCGGTTCCCCTTTCTCCACGGCCCTAGGAGCTGGGCGCCGCTTAGAGATTCCACCCTCAACCAGACAACCCTTCCAGCCAGCTACGAGGTTTTTTCCAGACTGTGTTAATTTTCACCTCTTCTCCTCACCCGAAACCTTTCTCCACCCCCATTGTCACCCACGTTGCCCACGTTCCTTCTTCCCTCCCTCTTTCCCCCCCTCTTTTTTCACTACCCTCCCCTTACTTGCTTTTCAGCATATATAGTAGACAAGGAGAATATTACTGTTACCAGAAGATGATGTAGTTGCATTGAAACCGGTCGTATTAATAAAGTTTTATTTTTGTGAAAAATTGCTAATTTTAATTAATTAATGACAATGCTTGTATGATTAGACAAATATGTCTCAAAACTAATAAATATATGGACATTTTCTTCCTCTTACGTTGGATGATAATTGCCTACTTGAAAAAAAAAAGTCCCACCCCTTGATCTAATCCTTTTAAACCCTTTTTCCATTCCCTTTATATCATCACATTGGTGCCGGCAGATGGAGGGATGAAGTCGTCAACACAAGGCATTGAGGACAGGGCACACAGCTCTGTCTCACTTAAACCTCTACTCGTAAGTAAAAACCTCGAATTTGCTCTGATATGTGTGTAATACACTACACTCTTGGTACCATATATCTTCTGAAGCAGTACGATAGATACCGAGATGTGCGCGAGGAGCTAGACATCATTAAAGGGAGGCATGGAATACGTTATACGTAAAGACTCCGATCGTATGAACACCAGCGGATCTATAAAACCTCGGAGAGATGAGGCAAATTATAAATGTCGAGAAAAATAATTTCAAAAAGATTTTCTGTGTAGAAAGCTAAAAACGTGTTACCTTTGAAACTAATAGCACCAATTCATAGGCAGGAACGCACTCTGAAGCAGATGATTTTATCCTCTTGGGAAAAACAGGCATTTGAAACGTATATCGAGCATTAATTAATACTAATCTTGAATTTTATCAAAGTCAAAAATATTTTTCAAAGGGAGTGGAGGGTCATGGCTTCCATTAGGCTTAGGCAAGGGTGGCTGTAGAAGAGGGATTATGGGAAACAAGACGCTCGAGAAAATTTTAAGCTATTTTTAAACATTCCTTGCTAAGCATTCCATATATTTGAGTTTGCCAATGACTCCATAGATCTATCCATTTAGCATAACAGCTAAGATCTGTGCCATTCTGAGTGAAACTGATTTCCGCAAAGACCAATTCCATATCGTCCCCTCAAAATTGTGTGTAGTTGTGTGCAATAAATCATCAATGAGTGCAAAGAAACATTTGATCTCATAAATATTTTCTTTATATGTTGGTGTCCCCGCCACACTCAGAGTGCAAAGGTAATGTCGGGCAAGTAAGTCTGGAAAATCAGGTGTTAAGCACATTTCATGTCCTGGAGCGGTGACCGTTCCACGAGATATATTTTGACATTTGCCCTTCCAAACTCTTGAGAAGAGGTATTTTTTCCATATGCTGCTGCTATTAATATTCGCGATCCCTTTTGGTCACACCTTTTCCCGTTGTGGTCGTAAATAATGAGAATGAGAAAGAACTACTTAACTAGTAAAAGTGGGCAATATTTCATAAATTTGCCCACCAGTGCGTCCTCTCAAACACAGAGTTGCGGGAGGAACTAAATAGAGCACAGTTAAGCGCCACTCGTTGCGTTGAGAGGCGTTTAATAAATCTTCGATCGCCCGTCATGGCGTTCTATTTATTTTTTTCTCATTCCTGGAATACATCTGGCCTGTATTATCTAATGCTCCAGTTGCAGTGGTAATTTCGGAGTTTAACCTTAGGGCAAGCAGCGTTGTCGTGAATGGAAGAAATATGAAGTTTTTCGAGGCACGAATGAATAGAAAAAATCATTGGTTTCTGGCACGAATCTCATGATTTTAATTACCGCCAGCCCATTAATAAGGTCAAGGTGCTCCGTTTACCAAATGCCCTAACTATCTCCTGATAGTTACGCACAAGTAATAATTCGACAATGGATATGTCTACGTTATCAGGAGACGACAAGAAAAACGTGCTTTTCTTCTTAGTCGGTATGAATTATGCTAAAACTTAAAAGGTTGCTGCATGATTTCAGCGTTCAAATCCATATTTTTTTACTTATAAACCTAAATCAAAGAGGAATTTGAATTAATAAAAGGAAGACATTCAAAAGGCCTGCATTAGAGTAGACAAACATGCCATGACGGAAAAATTGGAATACGTTTGAGTTTCATTTGTATGTGTTCCTCTGTGTTTTTTTTTGGCTACCGCTGTCTCGCTTCTCCATTTAAATTACAATTCACATCCAGGAGACTTGCCTTCAGGATATATAAGACCCTGTTAAGACCAGTTTTGGAGTACTAATCACTTGTATGGGAACCGCACGTAGAAGGATATATTACAAAACTGGAGAAGATCCAAAGAAAGGCTGTCAGTAAGTTTAAGGTAAGCATAGGATGATGGAGAGTGTGACTGAAATGTTTAAAACGCTGGACTGGGAACCTTTATAAAGTAGAAGAAAGATAAGGAGACTTTGTGGAATGCATCGCATTCTGAAGGGAAAGAAAGCTTGGGCAGAACTAAGGAAAGAGGCGGAAAATCCAAATTTTATAGGGAGAGATTATTACAAATTCAAGGTAGAATACCGGATAAAGAACGAAAACAAAAATTTTCTTTTCTTAACAAAACAATTGTTGATTGGAACACCTTACCTGCAAAAATATTCGAGCCCTTTCTTTTACAGGGTAAATACTTTTAAGAAAAGATGTAAACAATTTATGCAATAATTTGATTGATGTGCTGTGTAAAATCGTATGTAACAGCTTAATTTTTGTTTTTTTTTTCTTTCTTTCTTATTGATTGGGAAACTGATGTTAATGAGATGGGGATTTTCTTCTTTTTTTGGTGTTAAAGTTTTTTGTTTGGAAATTTTCTTTTAAGTGCATTTTTTTACTAACTCATTTTATTTATACAATTTGAGATATTCATTCATGTAATGTGATGTCGTGTTATCTTTTTTTCCAAGGCAAGTTTGATTATAATACTTGGGTCTTGTGTGCCACCTGATATTGTCTATCTGCAATTTTATATATTTATATATATATATATATACATATATATATATATATACATCATGAATAGAATAGTGAAAATTAAAATAACAAAATTGATATATGATAATTTATAGTAATTAGTGAAAGCGGGTTTGGACGGAGCAGAAACTGGTCCCTGACGTTATACAATCGTAATGAGCTGGATTAGAGACTTTTGAGTTGTAGGTGTGGAGAAAAATGGAAAAGGTAAAATAGACGGAAGGGAACCAAACAGGCAATTTAATATGGCGGGGAAGGAGAAAGAGTTTTTGTAAGGAATCCAAAAGGAGATAAGAAAGATTCATGAAGAAAACTAATTGGCAATGGAATACTGAATACTGGAATAAATAGATGAAAATCAAAGGCATACGAGTTAGGTTTGAAATAGGATTGGCACATTGGACAAAATGAAGGGAGGAAGAATGCAAGTGTAAATTAAGGAGGATTTACTGAATTGTGAGGTGTAAGATTGTGTCTCGTTGGATTAAACTAAGGAATGTAAATTTACTCTTTCTGTCACCATTCAAACCCTATCTTAAAGAAAATACGAGAACTTCCAAGTAACAAAATAACAAATAATTGAGATGGTTTTCTTTCTAGCATTTAAGCAAATCATTCAACTATATACATATGAATTTGATGGCTTGCAACCAACAACTACAGTAGCGCCCACGTTGTGCCACACATCTCTATGATATATAACATTCGTACATTTAGATCTGTCGAGATTAATTTCCAAGTCATATGATTTCTCTATAACAGCTGCAGTTTGTCAGATAAATGGTACCCTAAAAACTCGGGAGGTTAAACCGTAAATGAGGGTGCCCAGAGCCATCATCCGAGCATGAAACTCGACCGTTCGGCCAGTAACTCAACGTTCTACCCTTCTACTAATCTGACCTTTGGAATCGTTCTACTCGATATTAATCATTTAGCTTTCACACTTTAAGTGAAAGAAACACATTTTACAAGAGATATTCCAAAATCATTGTGGCACACGCTGTGACACTACAATATTTTAGAGGACACAGAACAAGGGGGCAACTAAGGAGTAAGTTCAAAAAAACATGCTTGGGCTATCTTTTCATTAGCTTAATGCCATTCTTAGGAATATGAGATACATTGTTGATTTCGACAGGGTTTTATCAGATTGTCCACCAAGATTTTAACTAACACGTGTAATTTTTTCAATGAAACCATTTTATTGAAAATGGTTTTCTTGATACAATGCCGGGCACGAAGAACGTGTAAAAAAAATTTCTTTTCTTATTGAAACAATTATTGATTGTATCATCTTATCTGCAAAACTGTTCGAGCCCTTTCCTAAATAAGTGAATACTTTTAAGAAAAGATGCAAACAATGTATGTAATTATAATGCAACCATTTCAGAGAGTAAAAATCATTCGCCTTGACCGATTTTTACTCTCTGAAATGGTTGCATTATAATGCACACATAGCGGGTGACTCCGTTAAAGTTACTGTTACAGTTTCTCTAAAATGTATGTAATATTTTGATTCATGTCTTGTGTAAAATTGTATGTAACAACTTGATTGTTGATTTTTTTCTTGTTGATTGAGAAACTGATATTAATGAGATGGGGATTAAAGTTTATGTTTGGAAGTTTTCTTTAAGTGATTTTTTTACTGACTGGTTTTATTTATTATCTTTTGTCATATTAATTAGATTTGAGAAATCGTGTTATTTTTCCAAGGCAAGTTTGATTATACAGGTAATACCTGGGACTTGTGTGCCACCTGGCATTGTCTATCTGCCCATGTAAGTTTTAATAATAAGTATATGCATATAAGAAATAAATGGATATTTGTAAAACCCCACGTGTTAATCGCGGATTACTAATTAAAAGAGTCAAGAAAAGATAAAGGCAACACTACACCGACTGTTATTGCGTTGAATGTATTAATGTTTGAGTTTTTCGAACCATTCAATTGGCAATCTAAGCATTTTCATACTAAACGTCATTTGCAGGCGCTGCGGATGGATTAGTTGTAGCGGTATTGACCCTACTCTCTCGTCTCATACTAATTCTAACACTGACCCTTATCTTCAATTCATAGCATTTTCTTCTGAGCCTTTCTTAAAACTCCTCATTCGCGACAGGATTTAAGCCAAAGTGTCCTATAAAATAGCACGGAGGAAATACTTCCTTTTTGATCCAGTATCAAAAAGGAGAAATATTAGGATGAATTCACTTTTGGGTATCACCAGAAGTGGATAGTTATAGTAATTGGTCTTCTTTTGTGACCCTGACATCAGAACGTGCATAAGAAGTAGGCAAATAACGACCAGTGAAGGGAGCAAACTCAATTCCAACTGAATGAATTGGACAGGTATTCCATCCTTTCTGCTGAAGCCATCTGTTTATTCACGGGCCTGGAGAAAAGGTCACTCAAAATCTTTTTTTTTTCAATTCCCTCTACTGTCACAAAAAAAAACACTCGACAGACGATCTGCTTGAGCTTTGGTAGTGCTCAATGCGAGTCCCGTCAATATTGACCAATCCATCGAATTTGAGTGTACGGAGAAATGAAGTACCACATGCACGTAATTGATACAACATCACGCAGCAAAAGAGCGAAAAGTAAGCGAACTAGAGCGCAATCAAACAATAAATTAACCGCAGTAAGTACTGATATCATAATTGATATCTGGAGTATAGCAGTATAGGGCTAACGCTCAGAAACCGGAAAAAAGCAATTAATTAACTAGTGTTTCACAGCAATAGTACTGCATTTTAGATTTATTTATTGCAATTTCAAAGACGTCTGCAACAGCCGCAGCAGAATTGAAACAGAGAAGCTAGTTTAGGCGCCGGCTTTCTCGAGCCGAAACGGGTTATGCAGCAGTCCACGAACGTAGGTGGGCCGTTAAAACTATTTGAGTTCCCTTTAAGGAGGCTGGAGAATGATTGAACTAGTCGATATTTTTTATTTATTTTATTTCATATTATGCAAAATACCCTTCAAGGTACCACTAGAGTGCGTGGCAGATGGTGATTACACCCCTTGTTACAGCTCATATCGTGTAAATGATCCTGCAAACGCTCACATAAAAATGCAATTACTGCATTGGTATACTTTACACTTTGAGGCTTTACTTAGTGGAATTGTTTGATGTCCGTATCAAATGAGTATGTAATTTTTACAGAATTTATTTTACAGCGAAACTCTCTGTACCATAAAATAAAGTCTGTGGAAAACTACCAAGTTATTTAATATGGACACACTGCATAGATGTTTTAAATATTTTTTAACGGCATAGACCATTCTTTTTTGGGAAGTAATCTTGAAAAAACTGACAAAAAAAGTATATTTATTGAAAGTTTCAATGGATAAACTTGTCTTTAGAGATTAGTTGGCAATATATTCTGAATATCTAATGCTCCATTCTCCTAATAGGTAGGTAATTTTCCTTTTAAATAGCCGTTTCTACGCCTCAGCATGGCAAGCAATGAAACACACCAGTCGCTCGGCACACCAACTACCAGTAGAAGTAATGTATGTACATTTTAAGACCGAGTTTTTTAAAATAAATACGAACATTCTAGAAATATAATCTCATAGAAACGTAAACAGAATAGTGTTATACATATACACCTGGCTGACAGGAAAAACCTTTCTAGTTCTTTCAATTAACACTTAAGTTTTTGCTCGTGAAGTAATTAGCTGTAGAATTTAATGGTTACAGCTTCTACTATGAGAAAATTCACGATCCCTGAATAAGTAAACATTTCACAAAAAAAGTTACTTCCCTAGTACCGGTTTCGACGCATAGACGACATCATCAGGGATCAGATATAAAAAAGTTTACATATTCGGTGCATTAGTCATAGATATATTATTAATAAACATTTATGGTTAGATCAGGGGTATATCCGTTTAGGAATGGCATTGTTACTTCTTAAATCAATTTTTCTTGGCTAGGATTCCATTTAAAATAGAACCACTATCGTTTGATCGTACAGATATATTCCTTATTTTTATTACAAATATTATTGATCTATTGAAGCAAACGATTCAATGCAAAACTTTTGCATAATATGTAAATACATTTTTGCGCGCATAATAAAATCACAAGTAAAGAGATGAAATAATGTTATGTTAGCTTTTTGGCCTTTCCACTTTTCAGTGGAACTTTCACAGTAACTTCTATCACCGAATCTTCTTGGTCTCTTTTAATCTTCCTCTCCCAAGCCTCGACCTCTCATCATAAGGGTCATTTCAGACCTCCATGTTTTCCTAGGTCGTCCACTTTTTCTTCTTTTCGCTGGTGACCATTTTAACAGAGTTCTTAACCATCTTTTCTCGACCATTCTTAAAACAAGGACATGCAATAGGAGTGATTGCCCCTGAATTCTCTTTACAACTTTTTATTTCTTGTTCATTATATGTCTAATTACTTCATTTTTCCCTTCCACTTTGAAAAACTAATATTTTAAGGATTAAGGGCTCATTATTTACGAATTGGCAGGGTGTAAATACAATGTAGAATAAGGAGTACTGCATGGGGACGTATGACGATGAAAATATTAAATTTGATTATATTCTATCCTATTGAGCGGAGAATCCTGCAAAAATTGGTAGTAAGCTCTGACTTATGGAACAGAGAGCGGGTCTTTGAGTGAGTACCTGAGAAGTGGAATGCAAGCTGTGGATATGGAGGAGATAAGGAGGGAGACCAGGATATTCAAGTAAATAGGATACAATATAATCTATATCAAAATATGGAATGACAAACGGAATAGTTCAATAAGCGTATTGGACCTTAAGGAGAATTTTTAATCATGAATATCAACATAATGATATAATGAAATGAAATACTTAACTTTGTAATTCCACACAATTTATTTAAAAAAACACGACCCAGGTTTCGACGTAGAACGTCGCCGTCATCACCTGATGATGAAGTTCAACGTCGAAACCTGGGTCGTGTTTTTTTAAATAAATTGTGTGGAATTACAAAGTTTAGCATTTCATTTCATTATGTCATGCAAATGCCATAAAGTTACGCCTGAGACAACAAATTTCAACATAATGACGCTAGAGGGGAACTCTTAAGAATATGTTGGCAGACAAAGCGAGGTACGAATTAGTATACAGAAGAGAAAAGGAAAACTATACGGATAGGACTCTCGTGCAAAGAAGAACTGGATGGTTTGGACAGGATTTAAGTTACATTTGATTATTTAGAAGCATATTAGAAGGGAAAATTGGAGAAAAAAGCCAGTAATGGAAGACTATTAGAACCCAGAGTACATAGTAATTTAAGAAGAACGCAAAACAGAAAATCTCTCAGGGGTTGAGAGGAAATTAATACTGCACAGAGAGTAATAAAACCACCATCAGACTGGCTATTAATATCAACCACTTGAATGCTACATGATGTGGAGCGTGATTCAAATTAGTTCGAGTTACAGCGTGCAGCTAGACATGGAAGATACGAAAATGTTTAATGCGGAAGAGGAATTGGTAGAGCGTGACATGAGGGTACCCTTTGCTTTTATTGAACGTGACGTGGTCAAACTGCAATCGTGCAGTGAGCGCGGAAAAACCGCGGAATATCTAACAACGCCATTCAAGATCGTTTCTCATAATTACTTTAAAATTAGAAATGTGCCCGAAGCGCTTTCAATTAACCATATAACGCTATTATAGGAAGAGGAGTTGTCGGGGGGGGGGGGGTTACTCCTTATGGTCAAAAAATGTTGCAGAGTGGTCAGTACACGTCATTTCATATTCCTTACCAACTATTGTGTATCTTTTATTGAATTTCGGCCTGTGTGGTTTTATTCTCATTTTATACCGTTGAAACAAGTACATACGTGAAAAAGAAATCTCTTAAATGCTAATAAAAAGAGACGTTTCAGGCGTGATACCAGAAGATGTTGTAGTTGCATCGAAACCGGTCGTATCAAAATTTTATTTTGTGGAAAATTGCCAATTTTAATTTTCAACAATTATTTATTTAGAAAAAAAATCCGCAATAAGCCCAATTTCTAATTTATAATGTTCAAATATGTTAAGATATTACCGTTTTGCGATGTTCTAATCAAGCTACAAGGAGCATAAAATTCAAAACACCTAATATTGAGCAAATTACAACTCTCGAACTTCACGAGTGATATTATGTTTCAAAAAAACGACAAATCTGCATTAAATGACTATGATTTAACTTTATCAATGTGTGAAGGATTTCGCATCCACTTAATCGACGCACCATAAATACGCATCCCGCATAATCGAATCAGCTCATCGCAATTCGACCTCACTCGCACCGTCATGATGAGATGAATTTTAAAAGCGCGAGATGGAATTGGATAAAATATTTATTTGAATAGATTAAATCTCTCCCTAACGGTTTCCCAATAATTAAAATATCTTCCTGACCAGAGACGACATTATCAAAGAAAAGAAATTCGTGCCTGCGAGATTTGCAAGCGGCAACGCCATTGCGTCGCGGGACGAAACGTAGGAATGCAAATTGAAAATCGTGCTCGCTAATGCGCAAACGCACACAAAAACGCGTACACATACGCGCGCACACGCATGTCTCTGAAAGCCTCATAATTTATTTCTCCGTCTTGCACACAGAAAGAAATTTCCGTGGAAATCCAATATCTTTCCCTTTTACCCCGCCCGTTACCTGTTGAGAGGCGGATGGGAATTATAACTCCTCCTATAAGATAATCCCGAAAGGAAACTGATTTTCTCCTTCCATCGGATATTTGGTTTCCAGTGCCCTCAACCCCATTACCCGCCCCGTTTTTTCTTTATCTCTCCTTCTTCACCCCTTATTCCTTCCACGAGTCCTCTCTCGAAAAGCTCTCCCATAATGCCACACTCCCGCCATCCACATGATCTCCAAAACGCAACCCAAAGCCATGCATCCACTCCAAACTCCAACTTCAACCACGTTAAAAAAATATCTACATGTACATATATATATATATATATATATATATATACATGCATATGTATAAATATATATAAAGAAGAAATTTACGAGAAAGCCTTACAGTAGGTGCCTACCGGTCGTTCTTCCAGAAATAGAAACGGTAACAATGCTCTGTGAGCAGACTTGTTTTTGCTCTTTTTGGTGCCCTCACCCCGACGACCTCGGTTTCTGCATCTCCCGGCAGTGAGACGTAAAAATATCTCCCGAGTTCCCTATGTTTTTTAGCTCTAATTTAAGGGTCTTTCCTCCCATTTTTCTGTCTCTCTCTTTAACAAACTATCACACATACACACAAACAAAACACCATTGTTGGACACAAAGAAACAACAAGCGCGACATCACAGGAAATGGCCAAATAATCAAGCCGTGGAGGAAGTGGAGTCACTAGACCATGTGTCGCCCTCATGCTGATCTCATGACCTGTGATCCTAAAAAAAAACGTTTTGCTGGTGGGTGGGAATCTCCTAGGAATAGATTATAGCAGTAAGCTTTCTGATTAAGGTTTTAATTCGTGTCTTTTAAGCGTTTTGATTTCAGTATTCAAGAGAAATTTCAAATATCTTCATAATTGCATGGAATTTGCAGAAGAAAAAATGTCTTATTAGTATCAGGCGCATACTCCTAATTTGCTCTTCCTGCGCCATTGAGTTCTTCGGCAAATAAAATTCAAATCTCACTTGAACTACCCCCCTCGAGAAATTTGCTTAAATTATTTAATGAATAGACTTACTGACACATTTTTTTTATTTTTTAAGTGCTCAAAACCATGATTTTTTACCTCAACTTGCAAAGAAAGCCGAAATAAAATTATATCCTTGATTTAAATCGTATAAACCATAAACACAGTAATCAACCCGAAGGTCGGTTTAAATAAGTAAAATGAATAGTAAAGCAGATAGAAAATTATTGATGGCGCATAAATTTCCGAATGAAATAGGGAAATCATCCCTTGGAGTAATAAATCAACAACGCAGAAACTGCACGCCTAGCTGGAAGAACTGTCTATCGAAATAAAATCTCCCTGGAAAATTCAGAAAATTTATGATTTGGAAATATCAGTTTGACAAATCTTTGTATAGATTTTTGAGTTGCGTTGATAAGCGAAAAGGAGAACTCTGATGGGATTAAAGATACGCAGGTTAGGGCATATTTTAAATACAAGGAATGCATCTGGGATCTACTTGGAAAGATTTTAACTAAGTAATTGGAAAATATTTTGAGAAAATCCATAAGATTTGTGAAAAATTTGTGAAAAAAAACAGAAATCATATAAGCGTGGTAGGTTATGCTAAAGGAATGAAATAGGATTTTTCGCGAAGAAAGCAGGCAAAACGTGAAGACTCTTAGAAAGGTGTTGGATGCCGAAGTTTTTTTTGCAAAAAAGAGAAAATTGTTATATGGCACAGAATCGCACAATACGTATACCTATGAGACCTATTAGCATATCGATCGATTCGACCTCAGGGTAAAATAAGAAGGATGGATAGCATTACTATTGGATCACGATACTTAATCGTAACCAACTCGCACCCGAGTACCCGAATACTATATTTTAGTTTAAGACTAAATATTTAAATTTAATCCCTAGTTAAACTTACTAATTTTTCGTTATATATAGGTGATTATGGAGTTCACCCAGTACTAAGCCCGATGGCGTGAGAAATTCATACATCAGGGTAGGGGGACCAATTCTTTCCCTGTGCCGGTTATGGTTTCCCAGATGGATGGATCTGCTGCCCAAAAAATCATATTGCTTGGGTGGAGCTGCAGGTGCACAGAGAGGGTTGACTGGGAATCGCACCAGACTTGGTCAGTAGTCCAACGCTCTACCCCTGGAATTCCGCAACCCACTGCAGATATAATGATTGGAACTAAAATCTGGTATTCCACTAATATCGCCTACTGTGACATTTTCCCTAAAAATTCTTTTCCCTTTAGAGAAATAACTGAAAAAATAGAATCGGGGGCTATGTATCTATTGTAGTACAAACTCTTGGGTTAGCAGGGCTGTGGTAATTCCAAATAATGGTTATGAAAACATTTGGCGTTCAATTCAGCCTTGAATCCAAAAGAATATGGATGTCCGCATCAACATTAAATACTGCGCGCTTTCTCAATAAAGATGTGAGGCAGGGGATGCAAGCACGAGGCGGGAAATGGGGTTTTCTATTGAAAAGCCACCGGACAACAAAAACAATGCAATCACTAGAAATAGGCTAGGTTATCAAATGTCCACATTCCAAAACAATGATCGTGATATTATTATCGATGGAGATAACATCCGAGCTTTTGATTGGAGCAAATAAAGTTTAAAAACGGGGGGGGTGGAGACGAAGACACCTGTGAGTCGCCATTATATTCCTTTACATAGAACTCCATGCATCAACTTCCCACCTCAATAACAAAGGGTCAAGATTTTCTTGATTAGCAACGAACATACCCTTAGAGTATTAAATGTAGAAATTATTAAAGGAGTTTTTGACCACAGCGTAGTAAACATTAACTTTTCCTTATATTCAGTATGAAAGTAGAAGCCAAGAAGAAAACTGGACTGATTTAAAAGAGGGGACTAAAAAGAGGGAGCTTTGTGTGTATGTGACAATTCATCTTCAAATTTTAAGAAATATTGTGCATGCGGAAATAGTGAGGATACGTGGAATCACTTCCCTGACATCTGGCGCCCAGAAGTTACAAGATTATTTCCTAGAAAATTTATGAAAGATTACATGAAACCCAGGCGGTAACGTGGATGTTAAAAAATTGCTCACACTTCAAAAGCTGTCCTGCCAAGGGGTATTATTTAAGAAGCAATTTCTCAACCGACAAAAGGAATAAGATCTATCATAATTAGTTATTAGATATCTAGGACGAATGCCAAGAAGGAATGTCGGAAAGCGGAAACGAATTCAAAAGGAGAGTATTAGCTGAAAATTGAAATGAGTGTCAACAAATATTTTGGTCGTATACTGTTTGGTGGAAACAGTTTGGAAAAGACCAATTAATTTAATTCCTTCCTTCAAAGCGTGTAAAACAATGTCTAACCGTCACCGAATGTCTTACTTACCAAATTGCTTATGATAATTGCGTTTCGTTTTTTCTTAATATTTTTTCAAGAATTAGTATTTGTAAGACTTCATTCAGCCTTCCGAATCATCTTTTTGAATTTTATAATGTTTCGATTGTGCAGCTAAGAGATAAACAACGGAAGTCTTGAAAAAATTCTTTTCTATTTTCAAAACCAATATGGAAAGTGAAAAGTAAGATTAGGATGTTCGCGGATGACTCGGTGACTTATCGGGAGATGAAAATCGTTTAATACTAGCAAAGGATCTCGATTGCATTACCGAATGGTGTTCAAAATGGGGATTGTCATTAAAGCATTACTTATGTTCGGTGGTAATTCTATTTAAAAGACCAACGGCATTTGTTTAAAAAATAGCTGGATTTGACCGAGAAGTAGTTGATCCGGAAAATTACGTAGGTGCTACTATCACTAAAGATTTAACTTGGGGGACCCATATGCGTAAAATCTGCTGGTAATCATTTAAAAAATTGTGGTTGTTAGCAGGTGTAACCGCAATATCAAGAAACGTTATTACCACGCTCCTTTAAGGCCTCATTTAGAATATGCATGTAGTGTATGGGATACGAGTGAAAAAGACCTCATTCAGGAAATTGAGAAGGTTCAACGCTGGGCAGCCCGTTTCGTTAAAAACTGTTACGATTAAATCCAAAAGCGTCACTAAAATTCCTCTGGGGCTGGGGCGGTATTCATTAGAAGAAATACGGTTCAATGCTAGGTTGAAATTAATAAATAAATTCATTATTTCTTCAATAATAAGTTCCACTCAAATGCTTACACTTACACTAATATCGTGTGTTTTGTTATCAAAACCCTTCCTGCATGGGACTGCCGTTCCAAAATGTAGCGTTCGTCACAGTATTGCTTTCCCTGCTTTGTTTATCTTTAGGTTTCCCCTTCCGTCCCTCATCACTTTCTGTGGGGCACGGCACCGGCACCAGGAGGAAAAATTGTGTGAATAATAAACAAAGTGCCTTAAAAAACCTGGTCGAATTGGAAGTCACGCTGGAATAACTGGATTTCGTATTCGATGGATGAAAATTATGGAAGTGTTAGGATAAAATGAGAAATTTTATAGAAAATCTGTAGAAGATAGAACATGAAGGAGAACACTTTGGAAAAGGAGGGGTAGTGGTGGGGGAGGTTGGTTTAGGCTGACTAGAGGTCTCCTTTTGAAGGAGAAGAGTAGACTGCGTATAAATTTCACTGCTACTCATTAGAGTCTCACGACAAGAATATTGCAATCAGTATTGGAGAGAAAACCTGCCTTAAACTTCCCATCGTGTTCCTAGGAAATTCAAAGCACTTCTTCAATTATTTATTTTGAATACAAGATTTTGCAAGATAAGATCAGTAATTTTATGTGATTTTTATTAAGGCTTATTTAACTGATGACTAATTTGATGCTGAAAGAACATAAATTTGAATGACGTTATAATCTACTGAGGAAACATAAGTAGCAATACTGGATGACAAAAAAAGCAGACCAAAGTACTACTCCCACATTATCAAGGAGGAACCGAAGAGTTATAGTGCTTTGCAGATCACAATGACGATTTTGCATCGTAGAACAAATTAAACATCAGAATTTAAGATGAAAGAGAGAATAAAAGAGATAAAAAAGGCTACATATCAAAACTATTGGAAGATTTAATAAAAATATTTTGGCACTTAGGCATTTCCTGTGAAAAATAATATTTATATTCTTGTTTCGTTGGTAATAATATCGATATTAATGCCGTTACACTGGTAATAGTTCCTGTGTTGTGTTAGCAACAAATTGCGCTCATGAGAAAACTACAATTTGCTACCTGAAATGTTACAACAGTTTCTATTGTTGTTGTTGTTGCAACTGTAAGAGACTGAGCAAAGAAACTAAGGTTTTAAAAAGAAATATGCCATTCTTAAAACACGAACTCTTTTATGACTAATTTTTTCTCTTAATGAATCCAAATGGACCAACTCTCTATAGGTAATGGAGAAGAAGAGAAAAAAGTATGAAACCTACAGGATCTAACACGAAATGAAGACATAGCAACCAAATTACAGATATAATCCATGAACGACAAGCCACGAAACGTTAATGAAATGAAAAAAGAATACATGAAGCATGAGTGGAGATAAATATATCAAACATCTAAGAAAACATAAGTGTTGGAAGAAAAGCACATTGATAGGGTTAGGAATCCTGAATGAGACGGAATAGGAAAAAATCCTAACATTCCAAGTAAAGAGAACAAACGAACTGGACATATTACTAGACAGAGCAAACTCTGAGAAGTAGATTAGGAGAAGAATTGAAGATAATTTCTTCCATGAAAAGAGACGTTTCAGGCGTGATATGGTGGAATAACATGATTAAATAAAATTGGCAATTTTCCACAATAATATTTAATAATTTCTTCCATTGGAAGAAATCGAAAAAGTTACCTATTGAAAATTAAGTTGAGCACAAATAATAATTTACCTGGCGGCTATCTGGATAGAAAGGATTGATTGCAGAGCAGCGGTTACCAATCCATGAATTGGAAAGCTATTACACTTTATAGAGAATATTATTCAATCATTCATAATCCTGACCTTAGAATATAATATATGAAACGGTATGCTTAAGAAGGAAGAAACTTTTTTGATTGATAATTGGTGAAACACATTTAATTGATACAACCGGAAAATTAAGTATTTAACATTTCGAGGGATCCGGGTTTGAATCCCGGTCAAGGCGAATGATTTTTACTCTCTGAAATTGTTGAATTATAATACACACATAGCGGATGACTCCGTTAATAGTTACTGTTGCGGCATCTCCCGCAGTTTCTTGAGATTTAACATTTCGTTTCGTCTCGTTTTACTGCATTGTAATCAACGTTTTTCTTAACATTACGGTTTAATCTGAAAATGTTCCATCTTCCACGCCTGAATATTAGGAAAGCAATCGTTTATTCCTTATCTGCAAACCAAAAAACTAGAAATCTCACAAATATTTATACATTTATAGAGGAAATACAATTTGTATTACCTCCAAGGATATGTATCTATAACAAACTTAGTTTTACCTTGAAAATAATTCATATTATGACAATAAATATAAATAAATCAAGACAGATCAAGAAAATTACTGAACAAGTTAATTCGACCTTCCTCATGTCGAGGCAAAGTATTTAACGCCATCCAAAACATGGTTTCAGAAATTTAAATTCGTCGAGAGTATTTTGAAATGTAATCGCAGTTTGTACCGATACATCTCATTGGACTTTTCTTAATAGGTTATTCCTAATTTTATTAATTGTTGGCTCCACAGAAAGGAAAAGAGAAGCGAGATAAAAATGTTTTATTTGACAAGAAGTACCAAACGAAATAATGCCTAACTCTAAGGATTCTTCCAAATGATGATTTTAATAATATTTAATCCCCTTTGACGGAGCCTGACTGCCATCAAAACGATCTATCACCCCGTTTATTTCGTGTCCTCTCCCTTAAACATTCTTCTTTAAATGCGTTAATCCTAAATTTTACCAATGCAACAAAAAACTAAAAAATTCAAGTGTAAAAAATCTTAGAATGTACTCGTGTTTGTAAACTGTAAATTTATGCACAAGTATTACGATAGGAAATGGCTATAATAAAGATAACACACCCGGGATCCTAACCCAAAACCTTGTTCTACCAACTAGTAGATCGTTTGCACGGAAAGGGAAAG
This sequence comes from Hetaerina titia, assembly GCA_037158775.1. Lineage (NCBI taxonomy): Eukaryota > Metazoa > Arthropoda > Insecta > Odonata > Calopterygidae > Hetaerina > Hetaerina titia. The sequence goes on along the minus strand of CM073776.1, from coordinate 64,265,037 downwards.
GTTCTGATTTTGGCTCCAAGATTTTATATGGTGGAAATTTACATCTCCTTTGGATAGAAAGAATTTCAGCATTACTTCTCATTCCTGATTCTCGTCTAGTCCATTTAGTTCTTCTATCCCGTAGAGCCCTCTTCATATGGCCCTATTTTCTTTATCTCTTCTTTGTGCTTCCTCGTACCTCACTTCGTCTGTCCATTTAATCTTCAGCAATCTCCTCCAACACCATGTTTCAAAGAATTCAATTCTTTGCAGGTTCACGTTTCGTGTTTCATGTCATTAATCTGTAGAGCACCATAAGATCGCTCTGACGGATCACTTCTTTGTTCGTAACCGTAGGCTGACTTCGCCGTCTTCTCATATTACAGTTTTTTTTAATTAAGGCCATTTTCAATTTGTTTGGACTCCTGATAGAATTTCTCAGTGTATTTCTTCTATTTTCCACGTTTTTCATTTTCTGCCTGCACATTTCCCTTATCAATGCAAATTATGAGGGATTCTATTCTCCTTTGTCCGAATTCTGTCTACGTCAGTTTTTAAGCCGTTTCGATACATTCCTTCTTTATCCTATTATTTATTTCCTTTCAGCAGTTATGTATCCACACTTCCTAGGCTTTCTTTTACTCTCGTTTCACTTGGATCTGCAACTCGTTATGAAAAGATTCATTTCTTGGAGTCTTGCATTTTCTTCTTGCCTCTATGAAGTTTCTTGTTTGGGCTTCTACCCATGGCCGCTAGTATTTCGTCGCCTTGCACAAGAGTTGACTGTATCTTTTCCTTTCCCATTCAATTTATTTTTACCTATCAATCGAGGTACATATATATAAATATGTATATATTTATATATAAAGTCACTTTCTTGAAAAACCCACGAACGTGCACAATAATGTAAATTCACTAACTAGTCGACAAAAACACAGAAACTAAAACATATAAAAGAGGGACTCACTGGTTCTCGAACCCAGTCCCCTCCCATCAAATCATCCAATTGAAATTTTTATAAACCTTCTCTTGTCCTGAATCGCCAACCCGTCTTTCCTAAAGTCCCTAAATTCTCGATCTAACCTGTCTACTACCGAATCCTCAGAGCTAAGTAACTTGCACCACCGAAAATTCGAGAACCAGTGAGTCCCTCTTTTATATGTTTTAGTTTCTGTGTTTTTGTCGACTAGTTAGTGAATTTACATTATTGTGTAAATATATATTGTGTATATATATATGCGGGTCGCGGTGGTCTAGTGGGTAGAGCGTTGGACTACTGACCGGAGGGTCCCGGGTTCGATTCCCGGGCAAGGCACTTTGGGCACCAGCTCCATCCAAGCTATTTGATTTTTCGGGTACCAGATCGTCCTTGGAAACCATAAGCGACAGGGAAAGGAACTGGCCCCCCTACCCTGATGTGTGAATATTCACACGCCGTCGGGCTTGGTACACGGGTGAGCTCTATCATCACCTACTAAACCGACCTTCGTGTTGATTACTGTGTTTATGGTTTTATATATTTATATTTAATCTTGAAAATGACGCTCTCCGGCGACGCACAAACACACAAATCTGAAGACGACGGCCGTGCCGTCGAAACATAAATATCTACTGTAAGTGTCCTTTTATGTTTCTATGTGTGTAGTATATATATATATATATATATAATGTCAATGAAATTATATGTACATAGAATAGAATATATATAAACCTCGTACATGTTTTTGCATATATAATTAAATATACATTATATATACATATATATGCGGGTCGCGGTGGTCTAGCGGGGAGAGCGTTGGACTGCTGACCAAAGGGTCCCGGGTTCGATTCCCGGGCAAGGCACTTTGGGCACCTGCAGCTCCACCCAAGCTAGTTGATTTTTCGGGTACCAGATCTTCCTGGGAAACCATAACCGGCACAGGGAAAGGAACTGGCCCCCCTACCCTGATGTGTGAATATTCACACGCCGTCGGGCTTGGTACATGGGTGAGCTCTACCATCACCTACTAAACCGACCTACGGGTTGATTACTGTGTTTATGGTTTATATATATATAATAGAATAGCTACAACGTATACGGAGAGGGGTAGCATGAGAAAACCTAAATTTACCGAGACATAAAATTCATTGCTAATAAATTAATGTGTACGGAAGGAAACTTTTTTGAAAATGGAAGGAAAATTCTTCATAAAATAATAAAGAGCATAAATAGAAAATCATTTAAATTTCAAAATTAAAATTTTTCCACGCAACAGACTCGCTCCAAAATTACAGGAAATAAGTTCACCCCGGGCAAAATTGGGACAGATCCGTAACAAATTCACGTCCGAAAGCAGGGTGAGATATCGACTGGACACCGAGCAGCCAGCAAGCCCAGGATCCGGAGATGCGGGGGTCGGAAACTACAGTTTTGTAGCGAGAGAGGAGTAACTTTCTTGCGGAAACAATGCATTAAGATAACAAGCTAAATTGTCTCCTAAACAACACACATTCATCAACAACCACTAAGTGGACGCCCTTGGTAATTTCATCACAATCCGCTTCGTTGGCGAAAGTTTTTTGTAGCGACATGCAACTTGGGCTATCACTATACCTAATAATAAAAAAGTAATAACTCTACCTAAATCATTTCTTGAAAATAAAAAGTACTTCTACATGAAGAATCCTTGATTGAGAATACTAAAGATGATATATTCCTGATGCGTTAGTTGACAACCTTAATTTACTATTATCTCGTCATCTTCGCCAAATCGCTTCTTTTTTCCCAAGAAATATGTTCGCCATTTCTAAAATAATTATTGTATTTGCTTTTTCAATCTTATTTTTTTAACAGAAACATTTTTCCATAGGTTTATGCGCTATAGATATTCTTCAATTCAGACTGAGAAACCAAGTTTACAATATAAATAATGCACCCTCGTCATCTAGAGGAGAATTTCATCCTAATTTAATACAACGTTGAATATAAGAGAGCATAATACTATATATACTCTATTAGTCTGTCGAATATTGTATAATATTGCTGTTATAATTCATTATTAAAATATTTTTTTCACATTTGAAGAGGTTCAAATAGGTCTCATTCCCTTTTAATGCCTCTCAACACTTAAGTACAGCAATGTTATGTACCTCAAACGCACTCTAATAGCAGATGTTCCATGAGGTAAGGGATATCATCATAAAATTCTCGTCTTTCTTATGGTTGATAGAGTGAAGAAAAATCTTTCAAAATTCGCCTGGATCTTTTCCTGTGATTTGAATAATGCACAACCGTGCAATTGTCTCTATGTGATTTTAAAATCATACCGGAAGAAATATTTATGAAGACCTTTCTCTTGAAACTTAAAGCCGAAGAGGCTTAAACATTTCGCGACCTCATCCCACGCTCATTAATGAGATTATGACATAAGATGATGAATCTGTAAAAGCTAAAATTTAAGCGTTCAAAATAACTGCAATCCATCAAGTATTTAATAAATTTAGATTTTCACATGTAGAAAGAAATAGTATTTTTCCACAATTTATTTGTATTAATAGTGTACCGGCTTAAGTTAGGTCTTCGATGGAGGCTGCCACTACACTATAATGCACTAATATTATGCCTAAATAACATGACACCATATATAATAAACTAACTCCCTTTATTCCATTCAAATTGTCTATTCTTTCCCTCCCTCTACTTTATTTTCCCTTCTATTACCGTCTTCATCATCTCATTGCCCCGGCATCTCCGGCATTCGCTTGTCCTGCCTCCTTTCAATTTATTTCAACAGCCCCTCTTCTCTCCTCCCCCCTTAACATGCCTATAACGTCATTGTATGATTTCATTTAAGTCCATTTCTCTATTTAAATTCTTCTCTAGATTCATATTTTGACCTCGCAACTACTTTGATCATCTTGCCTCATCAAGACCAAGTTCCTGCACCATGCAAACTTTGGCTCCATATTAAAGTTTTCCCTAGTCTTTTCTTTTCATCTTCACTTAAGGTGCCTGTCGTCAACTCTCGTATCTTTAGAAATTCTTCTGAACGTACCGCGTTTCTCATAAGGTCTCCCACTGCACTGCCCACCCTCAATTACACCCACTCACAGACAATTTCTCCTTGCATCTTTCACAAACGATTTAATTTTATTACCTCACAAAAGTAGGTATTGTGTTCCTTTTAATAGTGATTCAAATATTTTTTTGCAGCTGAATTAAATTCATATGTTAGCTTCATCTTAATGAAATGTTATATGGAAATATATCACGTTTAATTGAATATTTTTGATCCTCTACATTTCTTTCGGTAAGCATTCTCCACCTTTTGAATTTCGTTTACATGAAAGATTAGGCTCTTTTCATTTTCAGTTTTCTAGTTCATTTGCGTACACATATATTTGAGTTTACACATGCCATATTTATAAACAGATACAATACGTATTTCTTAATACAATGCTAGTAACACTTCCAATTCGTCGATAGACTTCCTCTAAATTTAAAAACCCGTCGAATCCACTTCGCTCTTTAAGACAGAAGGTATTTTTTTCTTAATGGGAAGTATTAATATTGAATTAATGAATGACATGGAAACTTAAATATTTATTATAATGCATTGTAAATATGTTAAACATGTATTTACATAAGTTTAAGTTTTACGATTTATATCATTTGTCTTTTTTTCAGAGAAGGAATATATTTTTGACACGACTACTTTAATAACATTTGCATTTATATAATCATACAGTTTTTAAATCATTTTAATAAATTATCTTTTCCTTAACTTGTTGATATATTATGTATTATACCAAAAAAATTATTTTACTCTGGAATATTGATGATTTTTTTTAACCTGCCATAATTATTGAAGATCAATCATAGATATGTCTCAATTAATAAGGTGCATAATACGACTCGTATCTTCTACGCATGATCCTTATAAACATATATTATTACTTTTATTAATCTACATCCCCGCAGGTTAACATATTCCAAGTTTAGAAGAAATGGCTCTCCAGGTTAAACAAATTTTAGGATTTGTATAGTGGAGGTTTTTTTGGTATCAATCTTAAAGCTACTCCTACCGGTACACTGGCATTAAGAAAAGCTAATACAGTTTTACACCACAAACCGAAGTACTAATTAATCTCCAGTCTATTACCAAATATTTTTAATGCATGACTTTCTTTTCCTTAAATTCGCATGGTCTATTAATCAACGACACATTGTATTTAATTTGCAAAGCACCAAAAATCCTTGGTTGCTCCTTGAGTAGGAATTCATTTCGCAAGAACATTTAGGAAAAAATAACTAACTCCGCGTAGTTTGGGTTTCTTTTTTCACGTATACGGTAATATCTATTTCCTGTGATGCTATCAGGTCTTGAAATTACGCTCTTTAAATAATTTAGATTTTGCTGAGGAGTACAGCAGCGTGTAGGGTCAGTGTCTATCAACAGCCTACCTTCAGCCGGTACACAACTAATATTAATAATTTGTGAAGTAATATTCATTTTTTTCTAATTGGTGTAAATATAAATTTAATTATATCCCGTGTGGATCGCAGCTGTCTTGAACACTTGAAAAATTTGGGATTAAGATAAGTGAACAGTGTGCAGAAATAAATGGAGACTTATTATAGTACGCTGTGTGCAATAAACGGGTTGTTTTGTCGTTCAACGCTGTGGGGTATTGCGCCGAGTCAATCGGGAACCAACTAGATTATTAATGCTAATAATAATGTTAACAAAATCCATTTCATAAAAGAAAACATCCTGAAATTTCTCTGATTTATGAGAACTCTAACGATGGTCCGAAATGAACATAAAATTCTGCGTCTCATTGCGAAGAACACGACTAAGTCAACCGAAGACTAACTTTCAGCTATCACATATGAGAGACGGAAAACTAGGCATAGCGAAACGTATATGCTAGCAAGTAGTCGAAAAATAACGTCGACATGAACAAAGAAGGTATCTTTTCATCACAGAAAATGTACTAACACTCTTTAGGGGAAAATATATTAAAGTAATCATTTCAAAGAGAGGACAAAAAATCGCAAAAGATATAATACGCTTTTACCTCATAAAAAATGATGCAATAAACACGCTTTAAGCTAAAATGCCGTAATTCATCACAAATTGTATAAGGACAAGGAAAAAAACTCAATGAGCATGGATCTTTCAAAAATTCGTCTTGAGCTGACAAATTACCATATGGTCGGTCTTGCCTATAATCATCAAACAATACAAATGGAAATAAATCAATTTTTTACTCACGGTTTCCCAACACGACGGTGGCCCATAAGGCAAGGACAGCTTGCGTCTTGAAGTTCGACATCTTCCTACTACACAATATGCACCACCACGATTATTGTCAGCGTCTTACTATCTTGAGAGACGACGCAAAACTCGATAGCACTGCCTAAACTATTCCGTGCTTGTACGTAGCTCACTTGAAAACGCACAAATCGTTATCTTATAGTATACTTTACGCCTCTCCTTCCACGATACACCACCACCCCTAATGGAGGTCGGTCGATCCTGCACCCTTAACTAAAGTTCAACCCCCTTTATGGGAACAAAACATACTCTACGCCCCCGTTCGTCTATTTTGAACTGAAAAGGCACAAACTAAATGACGAATCAATGAGTAGTTTGGACGTATGCTGCCTTTCAATTTGGATCGATTGAATTAAAAATGAAAAATATACGTAATGAATCCTTCGTTAAAATACACTAAATCAGTGCGCTAAGCAAATCTTTTCACGCGCATTTATCATGCATGCAATATCGTTGTTATAAGCTTATTTTCGTCCAATATATCTACATTGTGTTGGCGAATAGTACTGTGAGATATTGATTGGTGATATGTCCCTTCCGCTTTCTCCACACTATTTCCGATACCAGTCACATATAACTGAAATAGTTTTTAAATTATATTTCTTTCAGTTAACAGTTGGCGACTTTATACACTTGTTACCAAATAGTCTCAGCTATGATGAATGTTGAACGAATAATCGGAAGCCCCCTTCCTTTTAAATATTTTTAACAATAAGTATTCACACTCCCTTTGCAATATTTTGCAGCCCTAGATTCATGAATTCTTTCGTGGTTTTCTTCAACTATTATAATTCACATAAACCATCTCCTTTGTTATACATTTTCTCAATTTTCGTATTCCTTTAAAAAGGCGAGAAATACAGTCAGATTTTTTTGTACAGAATAAACCACAATCCTGCAAACCGTTCCGCTCCTATGTATGACGAGGATAAAGCGGTTTTCTCCCTCGGACACCCGTCAAGCTACGATGACGTGGCAGCCACAAATAAATCACCTGAATCGTTCCGCGCGTTACTCCATATTCCACAATTTACCCCCCCTCTCTCTATTTCCCTCCCGGACAAATTTTCTTTTTATCCCAATCGAATATTAAAACCCCTGAACCCTGAACCGATGGGGGGTGACTTCCGCTCTCTTATACCCTTTTATCCCTTCCCCTTCGGTGGAGACTGGACTCGGGAAAGGTGGGGAATACCAGCACGACGCGACGAGAAGGAGTGGAATCCCCTTTTTCAGAGCATCGGTCACCGTCCACGCCAGCACACAGACACGTACAAACACACAAACACACACAAAAAACGCAGCGGCGCCCGCAAGCCTGGGAGATCCGTGGAAAATGATCGTCGGATATGAAAAATCTCCGTTGGCCTGGAAAACTGTTGAAGCGGATTCCGCCCCCCTCCTTCCAGCCTTAGCTTGGGCACCGGAATATGAGTTCAAAGTGGACCAGCGAATGAGGAGAAGAGAGAGGAAAGGAAGGTGAGAGAGAGGGAGGTATGTATTCGAATAGGACGAAAAGAAAGATTTGAGGCTGCGGAAAAGGGATTTCTTTATATAAGAAGACGCCAGGAGGGGAAGGGAGGAGAACTGTGGGGATAATGTGAAGGGGGCGAAGAGCGGATGTTGAGGGATGGGGCGATTTCGCGACTGGGGTTAGAGAATAGAGGCAGGAAGAAATAAATGGACCACCACGCTCCCCCCTTTAGAACCCCCAAGGACGCGTACACTTCCGGCGGACTACTAAGTGGAGGAAGCTATTCGGAAACACTCCGGTGTGATATAATATAGATATATATGTGCATCTCCAGGGGCAGAACGAAGCACCCTCGAGGACACCACAAGGGAGGGAGAAAGAAGGGTAGGTTGTGATCAACTGAGCAATGGAAGGGGAGTGCGGAGATACCGCCCGCGTGTACTTGAAACGACGGAAAGGGGAACCCTAAGCGAAGAGGGAAGGCTCTGTATCTTCCCCGGACCGCCTTTTTTTCAATCCTCCTGTTTCTGGAGTGGGTGCGCCCCTCGGAGATTAGGAGGAGGATAAACGGGAAGGGAGTAAGGAAAAATAGAATAGAGTCTGGAGATTGGAGAGGAAAAAATGAGGACGGAGATGGGGGCAATGAAGTTATAAGAAAAGGAGAGAGCAGATTAAGAAGACAAAGATGCAAAAGAGGCAAAGAGAGGTTGAGACAAAGAAACAATTATTCGAAAACACAGAAAAGGTAAAGAAATGAAAGAGGGTTAGAGGTGAGGAGTCTAATTAGCACTGTGATGGATGGAGGATCAATATAAGAAAAGACCGGGATATGAAGTGATTATGACAAAAGAGGATATGGAAGAAAAGGGACGGAAGAAACGGAGCGTATGAGAAGAGAAGAATGATTTATGCGGATGGGGAAAAAGGAAGACGGAGAAGGGATAGTAGATATCAGAGGAAGATGAATGAGATAACAGGAAATTGACGAGAGAAGGATGGATTAAAGACAGGCGTCAAGAAGGAAGGTCAAAGAGAATCAGAACGGGAAGAAGATGCGAAGGAAGTGGAACTGTGGAGAGAGAGATGGTCAGAGCCAAAACGGTACGCACATTGTTGCGTTGTGGTGGAGTAATGAGGAATGGGAAGGAATGTGCCTCTTCTAAGGAAGGGAAGAAGACGAAGAGAATTTAAGGGAGTGGAGCTAGAATGTAATCCAAAACTAATTAGAAGGAGTTCGAAATCCTAAATTCCACACGTGTTCGGGAGACGGAACAGGAGATTTACGGGAAGGATGATGCAAGCAGCAAGATGACGGAACAGGAGATTTACGGGAAGGTTTGGCAGTTAATTCGAGGGTCTTGGGCGGGCCGTAGTTTTAGTGTGGAGGGTTTCCTCAGGGCAAAGGCAGGGTGGGAGAGAGGAAGGACGATCACAAATTCTTTTGAGGATAACACTGAATGAATCAGATGACTTGATGGGGGAGGATGGAAGAACGAGGGATTGATTGGGTTTTCAGATCTTCGAGGAATTCGGAAGCGGATGACTTAACAGAAGGTCAATAGTTGTACAAAATGTCTACAAATTCAAAATTAACAATCACTGCCTAAAAAATTCAAAAGCAGAGCTTCCCCTTCACCTCCATCTGATGTGCTCCGAACCTCGCGCAACTGTTTCACGGTTGAAGTGATTTCAACTCCCGAGTGAAATTCGCAGAAATGACGAACATTTAAAAGGCGACAGAAAAGGTCACTCTTTGAGCAACGGACTTTACCAACGGACACAGATGAGCTTCTCTAAAATTCTATTAACGTCGGCAAAATAAAATTTCGACACAAAGGGACGGGAGCGAAATAGACCGCTGAAACTACAACGTCAATACATTCAGATAAAATACGGCCACACGCACGTATTGAGAGCACTGAAATAACAATTAAATTCAGAAAGAAAGCGACGTTGAAAGAGTAGGAAAACAAAAGAGATCGGAGAGACGCGGATGAGAGAAAAAAAAGAAACTCTTGGACTGGAAATACAAAAATTAATAATTAAGCGTAACAATGAAACCGGGGAAAAATACGAAACGTATTAGCAAAAATGGCTCTCTTGAAGTAATTTGAGGAAATAATGAAGAGCGCCAGAAAAAAAACGTATCGTTCTAACGAGAAAAAAACGAGAGTAGTACACGATTTAAAAACTCAACAGTTGAAAATAATCGCAAACAATAATATCATTAGGACCGACTAAAAAATAACACGACCTCGGATATCTCTATGGAAACTCAAGCTCCGAAGGAGAATGTAAAAAGATAACAAAACAAGCAATATGGCGGCACGCACTTTTTCTCTTGATGTTCCCGGATGAAAGAAAACACTTTTCCCGAAGCGTGGAGAGCAGGAAGAGCGACCGAAATTGTAAACCACTTGAAGGGAGGTGGTTGTTTTCGTTCTTTTTTTTCGAGGTTTGGATAAGGGGAGGAAAAAGAGATTTTAGGGAGAGAACTGAAACGAAGCAGATCGAGAGGGAGCGATGGAGGTTGCGTGTCGAAGCGATTCACGCGGAACCGGAGAATGCAATCCCTGGTAGGGAGGCGAACTAGTGACGGGACCGGAGTAGCGGAGAGGAGATCGCACGTTGTGTGTGCGCGCTCCGATCCGGTTAGCAGAGCTGCGGTCTCTAAGGGGGCAAGGGTGGGGTGGGTGAGGAAAGGGGGGGTAGGAAGAGTGAGAGAAAACCGACGACTGGGGCACCCTCTTGCGGGACCTTGGAGGGTTAAAACTGACGCGCGTGAGGGGAGGAAAGAGGGAGGGGGTGGTGGGAGAAGGAACCAGAAGATACAAACGCGGATGACGGGATGTGGGTTTGGACGTGGAGGCTGGAGATGCCTGGTTCGTCGACGGGGAGAGAAAGAGAGACACGCGGGGTGGGTGGCAGCGGACTTTTCGCTGACGTCTTGTAGGATTTTTTTTGGGAGGACAGGAGGAGAGGAGTTTCTGAGGTGAGCGGAGAAGGATGGGAGGGGAGAGGAAGTGATGGGACGGCAACACGAGGTCCGCGAACTGAATCCGGTGAGATATGAGGAAGGGCGAGAGAAAGGGAGACGCGCGCGCTTGCGGGGGAGTGAGAATGAGCTGAGATTCACTCCGAGGTCTCCAGGAGAGTTTGCCGCGGGATAGGGAAGGAGAGGGTGAGTGGGGTGGACCAAGGAGAGGAGAGGGGGTGGAGGTTGTGAGAGGATCTGGCGCATGCGCGGCGGGGGAAGTCTTCACTCTCCCCCCCTTCTATCACCCCTCCCTCCCTTACCTCTCACTATTCCCCCACCTCAACGATCCCATCCCACGGCACCCACGCTTTTCCATCCTCCATATGGGAGGGAGAGGGAGGGAAAGAGGAGAGGGTTAAAGGGTGAACGGAGGAAGGGGTGTTGCCGCGCTGCGGCCAGGTACCCTTTTTTACTCGTCCGCCGAATCCTGAAAGGCAGAAAAAAGGAATAATAATGGGATTTTATTCAAAGGTGAGGCGAACAAGCGCCGGTGCTGGATAAAGTAAAAGGAAGAATTAGAGGAAATAAAGGAAGTAAGAAAGGAATGAAGACTGATTTGCTCACACCCTCTCTCTCTCTCTCTCCAATCTTCTCAGGCTGGAACAACCCGCCGAAGTCGCTCTGAGGAAAACGGAAGCGATTTTTCGCGTAGTCAAAATTAACCGAATTCAAATGAGAACGGCGTTTAGTCACGCTGCACCCTGAATTCACACCGTGCGGATAAGTCACCCCAGTCGTCAAGAGTTTAATGCACAAAAACGTGAGGGTGGGGAAGTGACGTGAATCACCAATGGTCCTAATGGTGGCGAGGTCATCTCGGGGGCGTCCTTAGAGACTGCGTTGGAATCATATTTTACGCGACCAGACGCGAAATTAGATGTCTTCGTTCACGAAAAGGCGGAAGAAACTCGATAAATTACACTATCCCAATCAACTTGGGCGGAAAAACGATGCTACGAAAGAGTAGCTGGTCTTTGAGTGGATCATTAGGTGGAACTCCTGCGTGGATTCCCTCCTAGCAGTGGCGTAAAAGCACCAACCTTCCTCTTCATCATTTGGAACTCGGCGAAAGCCTCGAAGAGATTGTATTGCATCCTGAGAAAAGGATAGAGCCTGCAGGTTAAAAAATCTCTGAGCGCTATCCTATAAAACTCTACCCCTAGGAAAGGTAATGATACCTTGATAACGACCTCCGTCTTATCTGAAGACCAAAAAAGTAAATTCTCAGAAAGGGGTAATGGTGGAAAATGAGAAATTTCCGTGGTATTCTCTTTCTGTTAGTTGCATGTGTTCTGAGATTATAATGAAGTGAACACTCTCCCAATGAAATGCATCAATTAAGTTAATTCCTGGCATATCAATAAATAGTAGTTGATAGATTATCAGCTATTGTAAAAAGATAGGATTCACACTCTTAATTTTTGGAAATGATACGGCAGTAAATAGTAAAACTGCAATTTTCCTCAGCAATGTATAATCGATAAAACATGTTTCAACGCCAATGAATGTAAATCATGTAAATTATGCAAGTTTTTTTTAAATCCGAAATGTTGCATACATAAGGCAAAATGGTGCATGGACTTTGGGGAGGAATTTGACGAGAAGAAGGTGAAACATAAAAAGACAGAGAAACCTTTGAATGACTTGTTTATTGTAAATCATTCTCCCGTTATGGTCTTAATCTTCTATATCTCAAAATTCCGACAACAGCAACCCTCGCAGAGCAAAAACGCCATTTCTACCCTCATCTCATCTAGTTCCCCCCCCCGAAGTCACTTCACCCACCCCTACATGTACGTATTCTGCCGTATTTATTCACCATTCCGGTCTTAAACAATTTTATATATTCTTTCTTTTACTTTTTCCTACTATCTACTTGAGCCAACACATAGAACTAGTTTGGAAGTAAAAACCGTAGTAAGTATTAAAGTAGTCGAGGCTAAATTTAATAATTAACGTCTTTCTCTAGTTTCATGATTTTACAGGAAACGGTGGTAGTACCCTGTGTGAATTCGTTTTTAATTCAATAAATTTTTGCAATTGATTTGTATGTCTGAAACACCTTCCCGGTGCCTTGCAGGGTATTATTATAAATGCTGACAGATTTTACTAAGATCTACCTCCTAAAATGTTCAAAACAGTTTCACCGATACCGTGCTAATTATCAGAAATATTGAGATAATGGATATCTCGAATGAAGTTAAGAAAATATTATCAATACATTGGCGTATATTCCATCACGCACTCTCTGATGTGACGCGGTAGTAATTTCACGGGAATCAAAATACAATACGAATGTGTTCTACATTTTCCCCGTATTTGTTCTACATAGATTCTTATGGGCAATCAAATGAATCTCCGTGAACGTTTGAAGCAAACTTGTGCTCTATCTATAAACCCCGCCCACTATGAGGACCCTGTTTTTTTCATGCACAAAGTAACCACCTATTCAGTAAACGGCGTAAAAACCAAAATGGGATGTTTCCACGCCCCAATAATAATTTTCAGCCATGTAAATACAGCACTGTATAAACTGGCCGAAAGTATATTTTTTAGAGGTGACTAGGACTCACTTTGTACCAAGCCGCAAGCCGTGCGAAATTTTCTGTACGTTGGGAATGGGACAGTAAATTTCACTCTTCCGCCAATCGGTTTCCCACCTATTTATAGGGATCAGGATGTCTTACAGTACGGGGCTTTTTTGTTACAAAACGTCGCTAGGGATATGAATCCATGACTTTTCAGTTAAGGTACCAAACGCTCTATCCATTAAACCAACACGTCGACAATTCTCAACTGCTCAAAATAAAATAGGTTCCTAAAATTCATTTCATAAAACTCAAACTCCAAGACGCTTATGGCAACGGTGTTTGAACTGTGCTTAAGGCGTTACGGCATTGTATCCACATACGAAGTCTTGAGACATTCATTTACTCGTAGAGAGTATAATCAAACCGTCTCACGGAATAATACCCTGGGTAAAATCAATGCTGGCTATATTAATTGAATAAATCGATGGTTGCGTGAAAACTCGGCACTATTATCACACACCGAATCAAGGAAGCCCATTAAGTGTAATGAAAACCGTATAATGTTGGTATACCTGAGTAGATTCCGCGAAATTCATACGCCTTCATCAGTACTAACCTTAAAATGTGACATTCAATGGTTCGCGAAGCAAATTAATCGTTTTCGCTTGTATAATAGATTTCAACCACATTGAATAACCATTGGGATCCCTGGAAGCAATTGAATTTTTTTCCAGTCTGAATGTATGTCGAAAAAAAGACAAAACTGAATGAAGTCATTACGTCTTTCCCAATGTCATAAGGGCATCCGCTTGCGATGAGGGTGGAAAAAAAGCATGTTTTTCTTTGTTTCATTCGGAATTTTTTCTGTGCAAGGGTTGTAAGTGTAACCTCTTTATCTTTGCAAATGAACTTTCTGAATGTCCTTTTTTTTTAATTTTAAAGCATTTTGCAGGATATTTGATTACGGTTATGATAAAGCCTCAAATTGAATCTTGATCAAGTGAGCGAAAAATGACGGAAATTGAGTCATCTCTTTTACAGGAACATTCTGTTTGCAATTTTCCTTACCAAAAATCTAGTTATCTACTAAAAAACATCTGACATTTAGACAATGCGTCCCAAATATGATTAAACAAGAGATTTTTTTACGCAACATCGGGAGAAAATAGTTGAAAAGGAACGAATGTAATCTCCCAGGAGGAATTTGATTATTCTCAACAGTTGTAACACGAATATTTTAAGATATAGTATACGAATGTGAATCTAAAGTAGGCAGCAAAGTAATTGTTCTGCTCTTCAAGTTAGAATATTTTGCAATTGTAAGTTGATATTTTTTTAAATTATGTTTTGAATTATAAAGAAAAACTCAGAAAAAAATCGTCTGTAAAATATAATGAGAATGACAGTCGCTCAAGTAGTAACCATTCAACTACAACTACTAACAGGACATCCGTGGTGAGATGATATGGTGCCGACAGGATAAGGATATTTTCGAGAGCTTCCAGTAAACCCACCCGGTGTACTGATACCACAATTATAAGAAACTCAAAGTTAGGTTCTGAAAGTTGAAGGTAAAGCTCTGGTCATGTGAAGCACTACATGGCTAATTTCACTCATTAATGATATTTGCACATTTATTCGTATTAAATACTGGTATCTAGAAGAGTCACATGGATTTAATCCCTGGCTATAGTGGTCAATAATCGCAATCTCTACACAACAAGCAGCCTTAGTTTTCCTTTGAATATTTGATATATGATTATATAAGAGCAATTTTTTCATGTGTCAAATGCTGCAATACACGATTTGTAAAATTCTTTTTGAGTTGCTAATAATTTTCGGTTCCCTCATACATGAAACTAAGCGTAAAGTGGCGCAATATTTTTGATAACTCAGAATAAATCTTGAAACAATCGGCAAATATTACACATTTTATGTTTGAATGCTCACCAATCCACCACTATTAATTGTGTAGATTATCGTCACCACATAGGTTTTCAGTACCATATACAAGTACATGTATTTTTCACGTATTTTCCTCAAAAAAAATTGAGATATAAAGCGTTAGTGGACCTAGAGAAACATTTAAAATGATAATTACTTTCATACATTAAAGTTGAAAAATAATCGTATCAATTGAGAGACCGCTAATCATCCTATAGTAGAGAGATTATTTTATTCTCCGGAGAGAACAGACCTTTAAAATTTGAATCAGGTATATAAAGACATATCCTTTTTATTTTTATCAAAGCCATAATATTTTCAAAGGGCGTGGGGGCATACTTGCCCTATTCAATAGATTCACCCTTGGATCAAAACAGTAGGAGGAATTTCCCTAAAAAATGGATGATAATCAGAAGTAGTTTAATCAATTTATTTAATTTTTTCACTCTTCTCCTGCCTGTCGACATTAATCAAGTCGTCAACAAACTTCTTTTTCACCCACTTAAGCTTATTTCGCTCATTTTCAATAGAATAATATTAAGTTAGCTATAAGAAATGCATGTATAGGAGCGATAATAGTTGCAGGATTTGTTATGGACGCATGTTTAATGCGTATATAAGCGTTTCAAAAATTAATGCAATCCTGCATTACAGTTGCTATAGAAGGCAATGTTGATTTAACATTAAATAAAATGTCTTTTACAGTATTAATTACAAATACTGGTATTTTAACTCACAGTGTAGCATCTCCATAGAACTAGGTATTTTGTTTCTATTGTAAGTTAAGCTGAGATTGGTTCCTAAATTTACATTGCCTTGGTCGTTCTCATGGAGCTTAGAATGGTCATGGTGTCTCGTTTGGTTTTATGATGCTATAATGATATCATGATCGCCTTCCTCAGTCGTGGTCAGCGGTGAACACTCCATGGGGCAATCGCAACTGACCGCAGTTTCAAAGTTAATTCCGTAGAGCATCCCTCTACATAAATTATTTAACTGATAATCTTATCGCAGATGTTGGTATTCACTCGTCCCCCTGATCCTGCGTAACGTAGGTAAGAATACATCAAATTAATGTACGACTATGCGTTGTAACCTAAAACCTAAGTTCTCGCTCGTTCTAGCATGCATGTCACGCTTAATCGATTCTCGTAGCAATTTTAACAAACCTAGTGGATTTTCTCTTAATCTTTCCAAATTCTTGAATTAATGTTTTCTCCTATTGGATACCAAATGCTTTGCGTATATTCTAACGTGAACTTACTAAAGAGGAGTAACACATCCCTCTTGAATTTGCCTTCATATTCTCCTGCAACACGTCTAACTAAAACTTGGTTCTCTTTACGGTTGATCCGAATATTTGTTTAGTTGTTGTACCCCATGAAAGGTTTAATGTCAGTTTAATACCCAAGTGTTTGAATTGTTCAAAATTGCTCAATTCGAACCTATCTATTTCATAATAAATGTCTCCCTTTTCTTTTATACCAAACCTTCAATGCTGTACCTTTTCTGATATTTGATTCTAGTTTCCACTGTTTACGTTGAAAGCTTGGTTTATTAATGCACATTAAGCTGAATTTGGTCTTAAAAACAATTACCTAGAAGAAATCTGAGAGTGTGAATAGATGAAGAGGTATTTCTGGAAAATATTGTCATAATAGGCGACGAAAGTGGATTCAGAATACGCATCATTTAAATATGAGTTGTACCGTGGAGTGATTCCATTCGGTTTCCTAACAACTGCATCAGTAACGGTAGGAGCGAAAATAACTTCCTCGGATAAAAAAAGAAGTAGGCACATTTCAATGGCGTGATGCGCGAGTCATTTAATCAAACCCTTATGTAGCTCTAAATGAAAAATATCTTAGAATGCCAAAGAAATAAGCTCAAGTCTGCGGCTCTTTTTTGTCACATAAAAAACAAAATCTTTCAAATCGATAGCAACTATCTTAATTACATTTCACTTCTTGCTAAACAAGCCGAAAAAAGTATAGCCTCAACCTTACAATGTGAATATTTTATTCAAAATTTGAGAGGTGAAGTAAATTTTTATTAACATTTAACTCTGATCTAATTATTGATCTAATTATTTTGGACATCCTTATCTCATTATTATATTGAATACATAAAAAATTCTTCAATGGCTACTCTTTTCATAAAAATGTAGTTTCATTATTTCTTTTTTATTATATTATACCCCAATTTTGGGTTATATTATAACCCAAATTATAGAGAGTTATAAATGTAATGGAACTCATTTTTATAATGCTGAAAAAGTAATCGTTTTCCTCTTATATATCTGCACACGCCTATAAGCTCTACACAAGATATAAAAACGTTAGTATCACCAAGTAAACAAAGACAAAAAATAACGCGATACTACACAAGAGTGTCTGAAGAGAGGCGAACATGAAATAAAATTTTGATTGAAGGGAAGTATTCTACGAGAGCAACCAAAATTTTTGCAACTGGGGAAACGAAAACAATCGGAACCGATGCACGATTTCAGTTGAAAGATCTCAAGCACCCATCAAAATTAGCCATCAGATTATTCATATGTCATCTATAGTTTCCCTTATCGTTGATTTACTTTAGTTAATGAAATCATCATGTCCAATATTTGATGCATACAGAGTTTGGTCTATGATGACAACCATTTTAACTTATTTGGTGGAAAATTTTAGTAGTCTTATCTTATTTATCCTCTTTTCGGCAACATTTTTGCGCAAGAGCAAAATCTGTTGTTTTGTTTTTTTCGTATATTCCATTTTTTTATGAAAAATACAGTTTACACCGGCGAAGGAATTGATGACCACTTGAAACGACGCCACATCTAATCTGGTCCTGGATTCAAGAATCTAGCGGAAAATTATTATAATACACATTTCTGTTCACAGTTGTGCAATTCGGAACCAACATAAAAATCAAATACCATTTCCCCCTAATGAGCGATACGATTTTAATTGAACAGTATGTAGTTGTACAGTTGATTTAACAAGTACAGTACTGAAATAAATATCGTGTAGACTAATAATTATTGGAGCAAGGAAATAGTGACGCATGTGGAAATGGCATCACAATGCAGCTCTTAACAAGAGTAATGTTCGGAAAAAAATTAATATAATTTAAGATCGAAATCATGAATATTTGGCAAGCAAAAAACAGGCCGTATAATAATCCGCTAAGAAATCAATATTTCAATAATTAATAAATATATAATTTATAATAATTATATGCAACGTGAAATGATTTTTGTTAGTTTTCCATGTACCTTACGAGTATATAATAGATTCAAAAGTATCAGTAGTAGACATCGAACACCAGTGTTGATGTGACGCAGATCTCCATTCAATTTTTTCCTACGCAGACATCTTCGACTCTTCACCTTTTCTTATGTTTCACGGCTGGCACAATATACATATCCGTTTCATGAATCCCAGATAGAGACCTTTGATTTTTCGGTCTGCTTTCATCGGCTGTCCTCCTCGATCTCTAGTTCCTCTAAATGCGAAAGTTTATAGATGCACAATTTTTCTCTTTTATTTCATTCTTTGCAAAATACATTCGCTGGATGTATTCGAGAAGTCCCTTTAAAGTACACTATTCGTACGAAGTACCACTTTATTTGCATCAATTTTCATCCATTTATTATGCTGTAAACGCAAAATTTCTTCTTACTTTGAGAAGAGTATCCTTCTAATGTATTGCGTCTCGTGGAAGATTTTCTTTTAATCTTATTTATTTATCTCAAATATTTTGGCCAATGTACCTACTTCATAGAAAGAGGAGCAATTTTTTCTGCATCTTCTAAGTTTGTTTACCTATTACATTTTTACTTTTCCTTGCATTAGGGCTAAATCACCAACTGAATCCTATACCACAATGTTCATTTAATCCCTGAGTCTAATAAATCAAAAGAGAGATGGTACTTTTTTCCACACTTTATTATTTAAAGCAGTAAAAAATGGTTACGAAGAAAGTGTCATTAGTAAAATGATCATTAAAAAACGCTCCCTCCGAGCACAGAGACTGTTTTATAAATCATCGGTAACAAGTGAAGATAAGAAACGATGGTGCAAACTTAGTTACTACGGGAAGATTACGCAGTCTATTGCCAAACTTTTCCCGAAGGAAGATATCAAAATTGCATATTACAACAAATGTAACTTAAGGGCTGTGTTAAACAAAACCAAGGACAATATTGACATCAATGATAGAAGTGGCATTTATAAACTTCAATGAGGTGACTGTGAAATCTGTTATATTGGCCAGACTGGACGGTCGTTCAGAGTAAGAGCAGAAGAACACAGAAGACATCTACGAAATGGTGAGTTAAACAGATCCCATTTTGCAAAACATCCATGGGAAAGTGACCACAGGAGCGACTTTATCCCAGAGATTCTTCACCTTGAGAAAAAGGGAAGAGGAATGGATTGTCTGGAGGAGCTGGAGATTAGGAAGCATCGAAAGGCAGGAATAATTGCCAACGAGAACATTTTTGTGAGCAATTCCCCCCTTTTGGATATTTCACTGACCACAATACCAGACGCCCCAACCCCCGCCGTGAACGGCATACCTAACCAAGCTTCCACTTAGCCCACCCCTGCCTTGGAGTCACCCACGCCCAGTACCACGCTCCCTCTCACATGCCCCCCCCCTTTTTTCCACCGCCTCTTACCCTCCCCCCTATCCCTCCTCTTTCCCCCCCCTCTCAAAAAAGAAAAACTATATATTCTGGAACTCACTGAATCTATGTACCTGATGATGTCGCCTATGCGACGAAACCTGTCGACTTTAAATAATAAAGTGTGGAAAAAAGTACCATCTCTCTTTGATTTATTAGAATGGATTTCCACAAAGTGAAGCCTGAAACCATCGAGTTTATAATCCCTGAGTCCTTGAAAAGGGTACAGGACAACTTTATTTTTCTTGTGACACCGAGGGAATTATTATGTCACCACATTATATTGGTATATTCAACCATCGGGATAAAACAAAAGATATAGGGATCACAGGGAGATTAAATACTTCTCTCACAATGCGAAACCATAACAAAATTGAAACCAGGTCCCATAATAAACTTAAAGATTACATTTTAATGATATAGCTAAACACCAATTACTTTTTGTATATATGTGTATGTCTCAGAGTGCTTTTATATATTATAAAATGCATGCATGAATTAATATTGCTCGCATTTATGCCTGATGCCCTATAAGTGACATCCTCCACCACATACTCATTCAACGGTTTCTTGGATATGGTATGGATGTTGGCGCAGATGAATTCCTTTGCCATTTTCGCTGATTTAAATGTAATTGATTTTTTTTGCCTTTTATTGGCTCGTTCAAAAGCCCAAACCACGTTTCCATTATTCAAATTTACAGCCTACATTTTTTTCCCTATATATATACTTTCTCCCCATGCATCACTTCATGAACCTTCCGCTAAGGGCCCAAAGTTTTAACACTCCATTAGGAGCGATGAGTTTGGTTTGATAGTCTCATGAAAAAGTTTCAATTCAGTTTTTTCATAGTTTTTTTCATATCCTAAAAAATGTTTTTACAAAGTTTTCAACAAATTGGAGAGTACTAAATACGTACTAATCTGAATTTTTATCAACACTTTATTTATTGATAAAAAATATAGTTTAAAAAAACGTTAATTTTTCATGTTTTGTGTCAATAATTTGTTAGTCGGAATTATTTCTGCAAAGCCTTTTTCCTTATTAATCTTGAAATTTGTTCAAACACAAGTATTGCTCGACTTCTCCCAGCGGTATTTAATCTAAGAATCTATTTTGATATTTACAGAGCGTATACGCGGTTATATTTTCACTATTTACTTCTTTTGATTCCCGCAACAGTACATAAACAGCATGCGTTATCCAAAACGTCAACTCTTAAATTGAATCTTTTAACGGAATATCAATTTTTTGATAATTCATATATATACCAAAAATCAAAAAAATATGTGGAAAATTACAAACTATTCTAATATGGGTATCAAACAATGCCACGCAATGAAGCCTGAAAGTGTACAGAATATCAATTGTTTTTTGTAAGCATATTCGTTCCAGATCATAGAGAGATGTGATAGAACGATTGCAGTTGCAGGATACTCTTTTCATTTGCTTTGTACTTCACGATCCTTATATTATTTTGTTTTTTGCAAATAAAATGTCATTTTATTAATTATTCAAGTAAGGAGGCCCTTAGAGGTTAGACGAAAAGACTTTGCGAATACGAAGACAAATCAATTTACACGCGGGAGTAAGCAAGCAGTATGAAAAAAAGTTGTGACATAAGCGCTGAGTCTGGCGGTTGGAAGTAGGAGCATTCACTCGAGGAATGTCTCCAGAAAAGCAAATTCTCAACTAAATAAGCGCATACAGCGGCTTAAATTGGGGCTACAGATATCCCCGAGGAAGTATATTCAAAATTAATTTGTATCTTGAAGATTAGCATCCACATTCTTATCCTTAATTTTTTATTTTAAAGTTATTTTCTTTCCAGCAGACAAACCTATTTGTCTTGTAAAATTCCATCAAATACTTTATTTTCCCATTCGTCCCGTTGCCTTGCTCCGAATGCAATATTTTGCCTATTTTTATATATATCGTCATTCTTCACCCATTTTACCATCCCATGATTTTGTACACCATACGTATCTTGCCTTTTTCTACTCCCAACATTTTATACAGCAAGGTCATATTTCTAAAAATATGGACGCTGAATTCCATAGACTCGGTTTCTTCGCGAGCTCTTCATTAAACTTCTTCATTATATCTTTCTCTCGGTTTTACCTTGAACATTATTCTGTATAAAGTGCATGCGATTTATGTACCTGCAATCTTTTGTTCTCAACTCTGCTGATTACTATATTTTCCTACTTGCTTTTTCGATTCGCGTAGGTCGTGCCATCTCGTCATCTTCTTCTATGCTATCAGAGGGCATCTTTAAACCTTTTCAAATCACCGCTTTCACGTGTTACGCAAAATGAAACTTATTGGTTTGCTTCTGCGTGTGCCTGCACTGCTACTGTTTCACCTTCAAAATTATGTATTCCCTTCTCGTAGCATGCGCCAAATATAATTAATGAAAGAGAACACCCTTGTCTTACTCAATTCTTCTCATGGGGAACCTCGCTAAGTCTATATAGCTCCTTACTTTGATGTTTGTCATTATTTCATGTGTCATTACGCATTTCATCTTGTGTCTCCATACCTATACCCTTCAGTTTACTTTTTCCTTGTAAATTGCCATCAAAAGATCAAAATGATTTAAACTCTATCCAAAACCGTTATCTATTATATTTAAAATACTCATTTTTCCACGATCCTTAAAAACTTCGATCCGCACACTTGACTCTCAAATTTTCCTATAATACCATTTTCATTCCTTTATCCTGTTGTTATTCTTTATCCCATAGAAAAAGTATGATCGGGCACACTTTTTCACGAAGAGTTCTCTTTAATAGGCATCATTTCCTCGTTGTTAGTAGACTTTTCTCAGCCGCAGAAAGCTCTATTTACCTGTGTTACTCTGCAAAGTATCACTAACTGATAACTCCATCTTATTTCATACCAGCTACTTCGTACGTCTTTGAAAGTTCTACTTTGCAAATAAAAAAATCTCACCCATTCTTCCTAGATATCCATTATCGTTTATTCCAATATAATATTATCATTATTCCAAGTTTCGTATTCCTGTCACCTAGGTTATTTTGCTGCAGGCCATTACCTGTTTTGTTATAATCCTCAGTTACCCCTTTAACACAATCATTAAGCGAAAAAGGGTTCCTAAACTTTTTCTTAAAGATACTTTCGCTTATAATTCTTACCATGCCACGACTGCTATGCAGTCGGAAAAATTTAAATATTTTATCGAGTCATGTACTTAAACTTCATTTCTAATTTACGTAACTTGGGGTCATCTTAGAAATTTAACGATACTTAATTCACGAAAGTTGGTTCAGCAGTTTTGGCTTTTATGATATAGCGAAGAAATCCACATCATACACCCTGAAAACAAAACTCTTTTTGGAGCAGTCGTGAAAAAACGGAATTTTTTATTCGACTCCAGGAGGTGCCATTGCTCAAAATTTATTTAACGATGCATATAAAGGAACATAGTTAATTGGGTTTTTAGAAAAATCACCAATTATTTCTGTAACGTGCATTATTTTAACTACATTACGGGCATATTTAAGAAAAAAATCCTACCATTTGCTGAGGTCAGTGCGTCCATAGTCGTCCATTGGTAGGTGGGGAAGTCGTAGAAAATGCCATCCGCGGAGAAAGGAAAGTTGGGTCACTTCTACGCCACCGAATTCTGCCACAGACGAGAAAATTCTTCATCTGTCATAGGATCACTCCAAGAGGTCCAATCGAATCACATCTCAGCCTTAAAAAAATCACAAAATAAGGACAATTCAAACTTATAGATACCACAGCACTCAAATTTCTACCTAAATGATGGAAACGAACGTCACCATGACACAACATCCTACGTATATGACAGGAGTAAGAATATCAACTCAAAAGAGAAAGAGATTCGTAACTTCTGTGAAAAATATTTATGAAAACAAACACACCAATAAAAAAATAGGACTTCTGAAAAACAAACAAGAACCATAACTTTTAGGCTAAAGTAGAATTCAGCGAGCACCCATGACGATTTTATCTAAAATAGGCTTTGACTACCAAAATTTATTGCGATATAAGAAAAATAGATGTTCAAAACTCATTAAATAATATTTTTGAAGTTTCGATAGTTACACTTTTTAATGAGTCACATTATTACCTTGTCATGATGTACAAAGTGACGTAATATTATTATGAGTACTACGTACGTATCAGTAGACATTTAATAAGTAGATATGGCAATAAAATCAACTAAATTGAGGGTGGCCAACTTAAGTCATTCCATTTCAGTGACTTACAATCGCTGTTGAGGGTATTAATGAACCAGTGTACCAGTATGTCATCAAATTTGGCTAAATAACAGGTTCTCTAGGAATAAAAAAGCTCCGCGATAATAATAAAGAATAAGTTACATAGATAAAGGTAATAAATTCATGACATTGGTATGTAATTAATTAGAATTAATCACAAGAATAAAAAATAATAAGTCAGTCGTGTTAAAACAATTACGAAGTGGGGAGAGTAAAAAATAATCAGTAAAATTGTTTAGCAAAGTTTAATGAAAAATTCTGTTAGATCAATATGATATCCAAGTAAATAATGAAGTTATTTCACTATAAAAGGATTAATTAGGACCATGATTTCAATGTTAATTTCATGGGAATAATGGAAGTTTTCGTAGGAGCAGTGGACAAAAGTGACACCTAAAAATACAGTTTTCTCAATCATGTAAGGAGGGGGGACGAAGAGAGAGGAGGTAAATACGATGGGTAGGATTTCTGTTTTCTTCCTTTTCCTCTCCCTCCTAATAACACTAAACATTCCCTTCGCCCCTGCTTGAGAAAATTGCAAATAAGCCGGTCTTTTTGTATATAGTGGGATAGCGTGGATATTGAACAAGCTATTATGTACACCTTCCTCAACTAAACCCCTAAATCTACGTGACAGAATCAGCGTAGATAAAAAAATTGCAAATTATAGATTAGGAGAACAGTGTATAAAATGGAATTGATGCTAATTAAAACAATAAATAGTACAGTAAATTCAAAAATTATTCTTCGATTAGTATCGATCTATTGTATTAATTGTCTATGTCTGCCCAGAAAGGGAAAAAATGTATCAGTTGAAATTTGGTAAACGTAAGAACGGAATGTGTATGTAAATCAGATATACAGGTTGTACATATAGGTATTATTTATTTATCTTTATTTGTGAGCCAAACCGCAGCATCGTGAAGCCAGTGACCATGTCCGTTCTGGACACGTTTACAAGGGCGCGTCGGATATGCCCGTTCATGCCTAAGCCCTAACGTCTCGTAACGGCACCCCTGAACACAATACTACGCCATCGACCGCACACTCCCCTCACCACATGATCCCCTGCCTAAAATAGCGACTGGTAAATGGCAGGATTCCAGGACCATGACCGCAGGGAGAGCAGGACAGAGGCCAAAAATTAACACCACCCTCACGCAAGATCTGTCTTTTGGGGGTAAATATTATCGTAAAACGTGTCAATGGCATGGATTAAAAATAGGATTCATTGAAACCATTTGTTGACAAATATGAAAATTAGTGAAAAAAAGGGGTAATACTTCGTTCTTCTCGATAGGTCTCACGCGGAATAAGATGTTGGCATGTGTGTTAGTATAAGGGATTCTGATGCCTCTGTCTTCTTTATGAATTACAAGATTGAGTACAGAGATTTAAATTTAGATGTAAAACTTCATGGTTAGCTTGATTAGAACCAGTTTCGGAATCACTCATGGGCTGAAAGTTAAATTACAACCTGAATTTCTGGAAAAAAAATTACACTTCTAAACAAAACTCCTATTTATGGAGTATTTTGAAAGCAAATTACACTCCCTATCTAACTATTACAAGAGGAAAAATGAATATAAGATAACATTTATACTTAACCTGAAATAAATGATAGGTTTTGATCTTCGTTTACTTCAATGATTAGGTGTGTCTGTAGACTATAACATAGAGACATTCAGTGTTAAGGTCTCCTGATTCTTTTGCGGTGGGCGTACGGCAAAGGAGAAAGGTAGTAATTATATATGAGAAGGAGAGGAAATGTATGGAAGGAGACAAAAAAGGGACGCTTTATTGTGTACGTGCCATATATTCACGTCAATTAACGCTCAACGGAATATGTCGGTAAAGGATAATCTGTCTTTTAAAGAACTTCTATTCGTAACTATGGACTTTACTTCTACCGCTACTCCAAGGGGAATTCGTTAGATTAAATATTTTGCAAATGGTAATCTATACGAGGTTTATTTTTAATAATCACGAGTATTTGATAATCTTACATGTAGAGAACTATTTTATACTTAGATACGTTACGGATTTAATTAAAACTGGGAAATAGAGCGTGGATTTGTATGGCTCGGAAATATGATCACTGAAACAAGACGATAGACGTAGATAGGAGGCTTTGATGTGGTTTGTTTGGAAAAGTATGGAAAACGTGGAATAGTTAAAAAGAAAACAAACGAAGAAGTAGGCACTAGGCATGGTGGAGGAAGAGAGAGAATTTGAGGGAAAAATACAAATATGGCAGGAAAGATGAATGCAGACCATTTTGATGGCGAATTGAGGGGAATGTTAGGCAGTCGAGGTAATGTGGGGAAAAGAGTAGATAAATTGCTAGCAATGAAGGGAGGCAAAAAGTATTTGAGAAATGAACAGAGATTTATTACAGTGCATAACCGTTTTAAGAAAAGGTTAGGAATGAAGCAATGGTTAGTCAGTTGGTCCATACGAAACTTACATAAACAGTTAACTACTAGTAGCAACATGTATCACATGAAAAACTCTCGCGAATCCATTTAAATGACTTAAGTTCCATTAGTCAGTATCATTAATTTCCCAGTTGGTTTCAACGTTTTAGCCAGTCAAAACATTCACAAGGGTGGTTCATAAATATTTTCTAAAAAATCCCTTTGAAAACTTTCAAGTCATTCATCTTTAAATATTTTTTTTGGTTGGTTGGCCATAACTTTTAAAAGTTTTCGCCAATCAAAACATTCTAGAGGGTGGTTTACACACGCTTTTCTAAACTATCCCTTTAAATACTTTCAAATTATTCATTTTTAAATATATATGTATTTTAAATTATGTTAAGTAGCTACCGCATATTCTTAAACCACCATTAAGTAGCCCGATATTCTTTTTCAAAATAAATTTACGATATCATCTATATGCCCAAGCTATTATCAAGAAAACTTTCGAAATGGAAATTGGCTGATTAATACACCACTGGAAAATTTCATTTTTCATTTTTAAAATATGCAAAAATCTTTGCAGTTAAGTAGAACCTAAATTTCTTTGTTTTATTAATTTTAATCCGCGAGGAAAAGATCACATTTAGAATTTCAGAAAGAAATTACTCGTTACATAATTTTTCAAGTGAGAACGAATTTGGTTGCGTAGATTGTACGGTGTCTATTGACACTAGTTATCTCGGAAATAAATCAGTCAGAAAAGATATTTTTTATTGGAAAACAAAGATTTGAGGCTTTAATGACAAATTACACATTATTGATACTCAGAAAAGACAACAGAATTTTTTAAATATTTTTTTTGGAAAAGAGCATACGAGTATATTTTAAACTGAAACAACCTCATAAAGTTTCACAGAAACACAAGTTAACCTATTCCGATTAAAAGTCTAATTTGTGTGAAATAATTAAAAATACATTCAGGATCGCAAATTTCAAATCGTGTAAGATATGAAAAAAATGAGCTCACAGGTTACCGAGGAGAAATATTATAGGCAATGTATATAAATGTTACTCTAGGCCAATATGGAGGGAATTATATATTTGATGAGAAAAAGAAACGATTTTCCGCAATATTAATAATTTATAGTTAGGAGAACAATTAATTTCCAATAAAATTTGTTTATTGCATTAAAATTTATTCTAAATTTTGATTTTTCGCGCCATATCCCCAAATCCTGCTGTTTTTATACGATAGTAAAACACAAGAATAACTAACATAACGTTTTTCTAATTTTAAAAATATGACTATGGCTTTAACTTAAAATAAAAGAAACCATATTTTTTTATGAGATAATGATTAAATTACCAATTTTAACATAGTTGGCTTTGGCACGTTGGCCGAAAGAAAGAAATCCGTTCATACTTAATCCTTAGCTTGAATATAAAACCGTAAATAAATATTAAATTCATATATGTGTACAAATACTTGAAGAAATGACAAATGTTTATAGTGAATATACTTCCACAAAAAAAGCATAAAACATTTCATTTTTTTATGTCGGGTGTCGTTTAAGCTTCAAGGATAAACGTTACTTAAGTTGGTCACCTCTCAGGTTAACTTGGATAAACAAAGCGCTTTATCTTTGCGTTCCACTTTTTCCTGTCAAACATGGATGAGAATTCTACACCTGTAACTGATTGAGTTTCCGAATTCAAAAATATTGTTTCTTAATTTTTCATCCCGGTGATCATACCTGCATCCATGTGGAGATTTATTTTGAATTTTGCCATAGGGTTTTTTTAACGCATCTAATTCATTGGCTCGAATTCAAATCAATTCCTGTTCGATAGATGACACCCTCGTAGAGTCGACAAGAGATTTTTTCCCTCAGATGTTTCACCCCGGAGGAATAAATGAATAAGCTGTGTGTATGTCCCGACGTTGGCGGAATTTTTCAGTACGAGTAATATCCGGATCCCTACTTGGATGCCATGTGAAGTGGATGGAGTACACCGTCCGTCGGGTGGGAAGTTAAACTGTGAGTTCCTTGACGTCTTTCGTGAAGAGTGGGCAATTTTTTTACACCGACTTTCTATCCACCCTTCTTTCTCTACTCATTAAAAAATCCTTCGTCTACCAAATGACTTCACGTACCTCAATGACGTCAATCGTCTGTTGTCTCACTTAAAAATGACTACGAATATTATAGCTTTACCAATGTTAAAAATCTTAGCTACCACATCGAAGTCATTTAAATGAGCTCTGAACTTTAAGTAAGTATACAATCGTAGGCAAGTTAAACATAAGAATGGGTCTCTAGCATATTTTGTATTCTCAAAAGACGATACGGTAAACGGTCAGCATCACAATCAGAATATTTTCAATATTCACAAATCACCAAAAATTTTGAATCCAAAATACCCACACTTATAAAATATATGTACCGTACCGAAACTTTCCATGAGTGGTCACATGGGTAAAACGGTTGAAATCCACGGCAAACATATATTTCACCTTTAAAAAAGTACTTGAGAGTTTCAGGTTGAAAAAAATGCGAAAGGCAAAGCCGTTGCTGACAGTACATGGTCACCAATCATGCTCCCTTGCGTACGCAGCGTGATTGGTGGGCCACTGGAGAGTGTTCACAATCCTCGGGAAAAAAATAAAGCAAAAAATTCTCGAGGAGGAGAAACCCAAACCACACATAGAACTAGGACGGCTGCAGATGCGTCGACATCCCTCCCTTGCGAATGACCCACATCTCAAAGCGTTCTATCTTTTCTCAGTACTTGGTTCACTAATTTCCGTAAAACTAAAACTCTTGAGAGAGGAATTTCCCGAACAATTCGAGAGGGAATAATTCTCCTCCGAAATACTTCTGAGAGTTGTTGAGGTTACAGGAAAATAAAATAAATTGCGAAAGAAGGAATGATCGGCACAAGATATAAGCTGAGGATTGATAACCAGTTAACGAACTTTTCTATGCTCCTATTTGGGTATAAATTTCCGATCACTGAATTATAATGGACGGTGTCTTGAATATGGACAGTCAGGATGGATGGATCCATCCACCCGAAGTGTACATTTCGTAGCACGTGATTTTCAGCGTACGATTTCAACGGAAGAAACATATATCTGGAAGAAATGATAAAAGAGGCATGAGATGAACGGGAGTCAGGAATAAAAAAAAGTGCGGAATATGGGGAGTTTTAAGTAATATTTTAGGGGATGATCCCAACTTTTCAAATAGTGTTTGAACATCTTTAAGAGAAACCGACCTAATGAGACAACTTTAGCTGGTGTCTTTTATCTTTTGCGGCATTGTTTTAATTATTAATGTATTTATTTATTTTCATTTATTGTTACTAAATTAAGCTGAGGATCTCAAGGATTTGACAGTGGTGCAAAATGACCCTAGCCGTCGATGCACCCTATAAAACGCAACACTACTACTACCATAAAAAAAATTCATACATATAATCATTTGGGTTTGTGGATGACCATGTTTTAGCTACCCAGAATTCCATACAAGCACTGATGAGCACATTTAAAAAAAAACACTTAGTGTGTAATGAGAAGCCATGCAAAAAAGGTTTAGAGGTTTTTGAGGCAGAGGGGGAAAGGAAATAAGTTAAATGATTTCATGGAATGACAGAAACTACAACAGGTGGAAAAGTTGACTTATATTGGAATTGCTTAGATCCGGGATGATCACAGTACTAGGGCTATAAGAAGAAGAATTCAATTTGGCCAAAAAGAAGGAAGAGTCGAAGACAGCGATATTTAGTAAGGGTGTTAATAAACGGCTTGTCAAAAATTTGGTATGGATCGTGGTTTAATGTGGCACGAAAACAGTCAGAGAAGGCATAAATTTGAGACTTTTGAAATATAAACGAGAAAATGATGGAAAAAGTGAAATAGGTAGAAACTAAGAGCTGTAGGTGTGGTGGATGAGGAGAGATTCAAAAAGGAGTCAGGAAGTATAAATATAGATAATTTTGAGTTTATATAAGATGATAAAGACTGTGATAGTGGGGAGAACTTTGGGCAAGCGAGGAAGATATATGGGTGAAATATGCATGTTGGACGGAATTAAGGGAGGAAAAATGTATCGAGGATTGAAGACGGACTTATAGTAATGTTGGATGATAGATATTGTTTCTTGTTAGGAAGGTAGGCATGTTCTCTGTGTCCATCGAAATCCTATCATGGATGATACGATAATAATAACTACGGAAAACTTGAACACATTCAGCAGCAATTCACATTGGTATTCTAACAGCATTTCAAATGGAGTAATCAATTCGCCAATCACGGAGGCGGCAATATGAAATCATTGCATATTGAACTAGAGTACGCCTTTTCAATTTCTACCCAGGTAAGTCTTTCTCTATTTAAGCATTATTTGTTTCATGTGTATAGTTTCAAGTACACGGAAAAACAAATAGCGTAATTTCAGGCATGATGGTGTGTTTTCATCTGTGTGTGTGTGTGTGTGTGTATATATATATATATATATATATATATATATAGATGATTTCTTCGAAGTAACACGGAAGTGTTGAATAAAAAACTTAGACAGTAACACACAGCACGAGAACACATAAAAAGAACACTCACAATATTATCTTGATAATTTCGACGGACTTGAGCTCCGTCTTCTTCGGAAGAGTCATATCTTATCTTCCGAAGAAGACGGAGCTCAAGTCCGTCGAAATTATCAAGATAATATTGTGAGTGTTCTTTTTATGTGTTCTCGTACTGTGTGTTACTGTCTAAGTTTTATATATATATATATATATATATATATATATATATATATATATATATATATATATATATATATATATATATATATATATATATATATATATATAAATCCATATATATATATATATATATATATATACATATCTCGTATATTCAAACACGAAATCTTCAAACAATAATCTTTAGAGTCATGATGTAGTGCATCACCTGAAGACGGAAAATTTCTATTATTTGGTCATTGATAAACGGAAAAAACTTCATTTTTCTTGGATTTGGTGAATCAATTACTGAAATAATTACCCGAAAGAATTCTGCTGGAAAAAAATCGAATTTTTTCGAGACAATATTTGTCGCATTTTCACTTCAAACGATTTTGATTCTCTTTTATGGACGATAAAAATTTTCCAAGCCCGAAATATAAAAAAAAACCTTCTCTTAAAGCGAATGAATTTACAATTTTAAGGTAAAGCTGTGCGCCGATATGAATTCCGAAGAAAGGTAATATTACTATTAATATCTTCTCCTTAAATTTTTCTTAATCAAAAACCATTTAGCACCGTGAAATTTCTTCATCTGAAATACGTATTTCAGAATTCAACGCGCATTTCCACTTAAAAAAGGGGGAAGCTATGATTAAAGGGTAGAAATTGAAAACTTTCCCAAAATTTCGAAAAGAAAATTTCAGACACATTGGCACATTCATAATATTAATAATGATAGGGATAAAAACTAAGTAAATTTTTTCGGTGTAGGTATTTCAATTCGTCGCCTTTTCTTTTAATCTCCACCTTTCGTCAGTATCACGATTCATCCTAGCGAGTCGCTACATTCACTCGCCGTAACACGCCCGTGAAAATATGTGGTATATCTTCAAGGATACATTGGTTTCTTTTTCATCGCCACAATTTACGTATACCTGACCCTCTATTTCTCGGCCTGGAAATTTTGTAACGAAAACCTGCCGGTTGTAATCTCGCTACCATCCCAAAGCAATTCTTGAGATGAATTTCTTGGTGAACGAAGCATGCTAAACCTTGTTAAGTTGAGAGTGGAAATTCGTGGAAAAATTCTTCAGCCCTAAACGTATATTGGTAACATCAGCGCGGAACTTACATGCAAATGTATAAAGCGAACGGGAACTACAGCCGTACGAATATTATGGAAAGAAACAACCCCAGCCGTAATATTACAAACATGAAAATGGCATACAGGCAGTTTACCGTTTTGTTTTGTAACATGTAACATGAATTTGCGCTTTTTCTGACTAACATTTTTCCACTTTATCATATGGATACAAAAAAAATGATTTCAGTGTAACACCATAATGCCGATAGATAAAAAATTGCTGTTATTTTTAATGCAAGGGAAGTTAACCGCTGACCTAAGTATAACCTTCGTTTCAGAGAGTGTGTTTCCAATTTTGGTAAAAGGTAATGACTTCGACAATATCCCTCCTCTCTAAAGGTGCAAAGAACCAGGATGGGAAAACGAAAAATACTATGTTCGCACGACTTGTCGACGTACGCCTAAATTTATTAAATAATGGTCACTCCTAGACAAACGTAACATTTAAGCACTCTGCGTAATAAAATTGTTTAACTTCGGTATAATCAAAAGAAGGGTTTTAGTTTTAGTTTTGTTGGGGAGGCGACCGACAGCTAAGGTCATTTGCGTCATTAGGGAAAGGAAGGGTGGAGATAAACCCGAGGTCGGCATTAGTCTGTTCTAAACGAAAGGTGGCAAGGGGTCCGCAGTTAAACGTCCCATCCGACGAAAGTCGTACTCAATCGAAGTTCCCTCCACAAAGTTCCTCAAGAAGGGATCGGAAAACAACTGAAAAAAATTTGTTGTCTCCAGGATTTGAACCTCCGCGGTGGGAAGCCTGTACGTTAGCCTCTGCACCACTCTGATCCCCCTTATAATCAAAATCATCATATAACCACCCGGAGTTCATACATTTGTCGGTTCATCCTTATCAGTATTATCAAAGTCAAAATCCTTTACTTCTTCTTGGCTCACCTATTCATGTTGTTTTGAATCTTAAATTCAGCAGAAATACATTAACATACATATCTCTCATGACTCCGTGCAAAAGTACATTTGAAAAATTGGATGAACAGATGAGAAAGACAAATCAAACGAACATTTTTGATTATTTAAATCCTAAATGGGTAAAAGATGCCAAAAAACCAAAGATATGCCGTCGATATGTTTTCCATCCATAATTTTATGTCGTGAATTGATCAAATAAAATCAATAAAAACGTTACCCTTTCATCTATTTCCCACCCGATCTTCCCTCACGGTAAACTTCTTTATGACTTCGGCAGACAGAAATCATTTCAAGATGCACCGTAAGGGGTTTTATCCAATTTATTTTCTCACTTAAAGTGGAAAAGGGAGCATTTAAACCAAACTTTAATCCATCGCGAAAACGCAGATAGAAGAAAATTCTTCTCAAAATTATTGGCGATGTTCAAGTTTAATTTTTGCTCTCGACAGCATCCTTGCTCGTCCACACAAATTACAGTGACATTCTGGAGCTTTTTATGCGTCCCATGAACCAGTCGGATTCTTCTTTCCCGCATCCATAGTCATCATGAACAGGCATGATATATTCTGAGTTTTTGCATTGTCACAATTGCATCCCTTTTTCATATATTTTTAATATTGTTCTGAGCAATACTATAAATTATCTCGTCCTCTTTATTCTTATTGGCGTTATATTCTTGAAGTAATACTTTTCTGCACCCAAAGATGAATGTGTTGCAAATTAATTACCAAGGTGGACGATAATAAAACGAAAGAACCGGTACATCGACGTTACGAACATCTTTTATGGTGATAACCTCTTTCACCATACTACCCAGCTTCCCCTCCATCTCCTCTTCTTGGGCATTCCTTAAAATATTTCACCTTATTTTTATCAGCACCCATCATAATAAATAAACGTAGGACTTTAACGGCTTAAAATTTGGCCTGGTAAAACAATGATTACGGATTACGGATACAGCTAGATCAAAGTAGGTTTCAAAAAGTTTTCTACGGGGTGGAAACTTTTGACAAATAGGTTCAGGCAAACTCCGCCTTTAAAAAATAACTCAAAGAAATTGAAAAAAGGAAATAAGGTTCTCGTAATGGGAGAGAAAATATTTGATCCGGCACAAAACTGAAATCGGGACCTTCTAAACCCTTTCAAAAGTTTGCCATCATTCCAAGAGCATTCCACATATTCTCTGAACAAGTCCACCAAGTTCACTCCGATGAAAAACTATGAAAAATGTTGTCTTCATTCATTTTTAAACTACGCCCCTGATCAAATGTAAAAACTGGTATCAAGACTTATACATAATGCATTGTCATGACAAACATGGGACTTTCTGTGAGGGGACGATGAAATATTAACACTTTTCACGAAGTTCAGCTATAATGGTGATGACAACTGATTCTAATGTAAACTGTTTACGAAAAACATAGAATTCTTCAAATAATAACAGGTCAAGGCAATGGCAAATGGGTGTAAATACGTCAATTTATTTCACAGTTCAAGTCAAACCACTCTTCCATAGGTCTACGAACATTACAGAGGAGAGTTAAGTCGTGTCAACATGTATTTATAGCAAAACATTTTATTTCTATTGTAAGAACAATAGAAATTCTGAGCAATAGGAGAGTTTTTAATAGATCTTATGTGAAATGTTATGTCAATGCTAATGTTTACTGATGGAGGTTGCCCTCAAACACGTGTAACAATTTTATAAATAATAATCAACTTCATTCCTTAATTTCCTGCTTAAGTATTCCCTATATTTAGTTTTAAGTGATTCTACATCTATCTGCGTAATTATCATGACAATTTTTGGAATAAAATACACTTGAATTGATTTCCATACAAATTTAATGAAGATTATCTCCTAGACATGTAAGTGACTGACAATGATAGCCGTACACATGATTCCGATATAATTACAACAGTCAATAATACTCGACATTTAGGCACGTGTACAAAACTTTGTTGAAAAACATGTACACGGTTTTCAAAGGGAATCAGAGTTAAGTTTAATTTTGATTTAATTTGCAACTTGACACTAGTTGTTATTGGAAGTGAAGGCTATTTATAAATTCAAATGTGCTGTAGCAGAACTGTTCCATAATAACAGAGACAAGATTATCCACTTAATTGTGATTTATTTTCAACTAGTCTCAAAGAAATATGTAATTTTTAAGTGAAACTCTCACCGTATGCAGTTCAATATATATATATATATATATATATATATATATATATATATATATATATATATATATATATTATATATTGAACAAAGAAGGTGGGGAAGATAGGGTGTCTCCACGTGCTGGAAAGAGTTGGGGGAGAGGTGAATGGGAAAATCCGAAGGTCTTGAGTTCTTTCTCACTCCGTTCTTCCCCATCCCTTCCCAGCACGTGGAGATACCATTTTAATATATATATATATATATATATATATATATATATATATATATATATATCCTGATCGAATCCGACCGGTCGAGGAAAATACTTTTACTTTTGTGGTCTGCTTGATTCCGCCTTCCCCACCTCTCCTGTATTCGTCCTTTATGTGTGTTCCTTTCCCCGTTCTTTATATATATAATATATATTATATAATATATATATATATATTATACTTATTATAATATATATATATATTATATATATAATATATATATATATTAATTAAATTTTTTTTCAACTGTATACCGTGAGAGTTTTACTTATAAATGATGTAGCACATCGAGACTAGTCGAAAACAAATCTTTATTAAGTGGAAAATTGCAAGAGTTTTCTTCTACGTAATATGAATAATCCTGTTCACTGTGCGATGAAACCATCTATGTTAAGTATTTATAAAGAGTTCTTGCATTTTTTAAGTTCAACTTTATCTACCGATCTACTCAATATCTTGGAAAATAAATTGGGTACCTTGTAATTGGCTGAATTTCTTAATATTGAAGGAAAATTTGGACGAATTAACAAAAGAAGAAATGTATTCCATGCTTTCAAAGTAAATCTTTAGTGTTTAAACTTAAGCTATTCAAGAAAACGTGATGCTCATGCACACTTAACAGTTATGCTAATAGGAGTTTTCCTTGTAAGACTAATAGGAATCCTCCATGTAAAAATTTGAGTCTTCCATATTAGACTATTTCATTAGGAATCATATAATTAATTAGTTCTTCAAACCCAGACACGGGTTCAAACTCTGGCACAGTCTTTCTTCCTGTACACATGAAGAGTATAAAATAACGACTATTAGTGTAGTATTAAAAAAATACTTGAGCCACATCAGCGTATTCTAGATATGAAACCATGAAAATTCAGCATTCAACTCATAAACTCGCTCCACAACTGCCAAGAGCATTTATCATTTTGAAATTTCGTACGAATAGGTCGAGAAAATTTGCTTCCGAAATGGATGGCTTTAATTAACTTTGGAAAATGAAGTAAACGGACAACATGCGAAATTATTAAGTTGATGTTAATGAGAATATCAGGAACAATAGGTAGTATTAAATACGGGAACTATCCATTGGACGCATCATGAGAAAGAGCAAATTCTTGAAGACAATAAGCGAAGGTAATTACAGAAAGAGAAGAGTTTTTTTTTGTAAAAAAGGAAAAGAACAGTGTGAATATTCATTGGATGAATTTAGATAAGATAACATTAAAGGAGCCCAAGAAATTACTATTAAATGTGCGTTCGTGATGGATATGGTAGCCTGGTTATTACACTAATGGTACAAGGGTATAAAAGCGGATGATGACTGGACATCCTCAGCTTCACCATGGTTGTGTGATATATTATGGATAGCTGATCTTTCTGGACAACGTTTGGTGGAACAGAGAAAGTAACTGCGTCCCCTCCATATCGTGAACGTATCAAATGGCATAGGATATACTGCAAGGTAAACTCAACCGTTACCAGTTTAGACAAATAATTACTTGAGTGAAATAATAGCTATACCTCGTAACTACGAGGCATATTCATAAAGTAAGAGCCGTTTGCTTATATTTAAATATTGGCGCTTCAGAACATTTTTACTCCTGCTACGCCATCTACTGATTCATTGAGACGCTATAGCAGCACTTGTTTTGTTTCAGAAGTCGTTTGCTCGTCCGTGCATGCAAACAACAATGTCCGCGACAAACGTTGATCCCGCCAGCTGTGAAGTGTGTTCTGTCATACGATTCTTGTATGCGAAAGGATTGCCGGTTGCTAAAATTCGTCGGGAGTTATGCCTAGTCCATGCACTTACACTTATGAGTGAAGGAAAGGTTAGGCAATGGTGCCGTGATTTTAAAAATGGACGAAAAAATGTCCATGACGAAGAGCGAAGTGGTAGGCCCAGTATTCCGACCGATGAAATTGTTTCGCAAGTGGAACAAAAACTGCGATGTGATCGTCGATTGACGATTAATGGCTGAACAATTTCCTCAACTTGGACGCACTACTGTCTACAATATTGTCAGGGAAAACCTCGAATATCACAAATCGTGTGCAAGGTGGGTACCGAAAATGCATAATTGTACATACCATGGAATAGTGCATTTTTAAAATCGCATTGTAGATTAATAAGAAATTTTTGTCAAAAAATCTTTTTTTATCTGTTATAAAAAAAATTTATCAAGATCCGTGCTCCAACATTATATTACATTCAAGAATTAAAGTGCACAAAAACATAATTTTCAATAAACTGCATAATGACATAATTTTGTACAGGGTGTATCTGAGCAGTATTTTAAATAACAACGGTCGTAGTTTTGGAGGCATTAGGAGAAGAATTGCGAAAGCAAAACGGCATTTTCGAGTAGAAGAGCGATGATGGCTACTCTGAATAAAACTGCGTTAAAAAAGTGCTTTATGGATGGGAAACCTGGTCCTTTGAGGCAAGAGGACAAGCGTATATTGGAGGCTTTCGACAAGTACGCGTGCGGAGGAGAAAGCAGGAAAATAGCTGCACAGAGAAGAAGACAAAAGCCGAGGTTTTAATTGAGGTGGGCAACTAGAGGAAGTTGCTTGGAGAAATCCGATTAAGGCACAGAAAATGGATGGAGGAAAAATTGGAAGGAAGAAAGGGGTGTTAAAGGTCGTGTTTGAATATATATTACATGTGAGGTAGACGAAGAATGAGAATTGGCTCTCTTAAACAAAATAAAGGCAGGCAAGAGTTACGAATAAGTGAGAAGAGAAATAATGTAACGCAAAAAAAGAGGAATTTATCGCAATACCTTAAATTGAAACGTCTTAAGAGACCATAAGCATTTTTAATTTGAATTACAACATTAGGTTAAAAACAATTTGTTAAAAACCGAGTATGCTTTAAAAATAAATAGTTAAATGTATAAATTTTTAAATATTTTTTCTGTTTAATACCAAAGGAGAAATTCTGTGAATTTGAACTCGAAACAGTACCTAACTCTAATTACAGACATAAAAGTGACCACAGACGGTAAAATTACCAACGGCATCTCATATTTTTAAGTTTAAAGAGGGAATTTTAATTTTTGTATCACACAAGAATGAGTACTGGTCAATTGTGAATAGAAAATGAATACTCCAAACAAATCATAGACTAGAAATAGTGGCAGCGTATGCTTCTATTATATCTACCGCAAACTTCAGCCACTCTGTACCGATTAAATCCATCAGACAATAAAAAATGTGACCCTACTATCAAAAGCGTTAGCTCGGTGCTGCTTCGCCTTCAGATTTATTTATGAATATCTTCGTAGTGGACGTGTCAACCGGAATTCAGATTGATTCCATAACAGGTATCACATAGGCAGAAGTTGACCTTTTTCAGTCAAGTTCGATGTCCGAATTCATAACGGAAAACACCTTTTTTTATTTCTCCAGGTCTATTGGGATTTGTTCTCGGGGGGGTGTAACTTTTCACAGACTTTTTGGCTTCACTCAACCTTCCGTTGACTCAGTGTTTTCACCCTCTGTGACCTATCGAATGTTACTTTCGACCGTAAAAAGTATCGATTACATGTATGCCATCACCGGTAAGTCTCTTCAGATTAGGTAAGAATGGCAGAGATTTTGTCAACCTACCCTCATTTCCCAGGTGAAGGTACAAGGTTCGTCCGGAAGATAAGTGTACTGATTTTTTCCGGATTTTCGACAAAAGGGGAGTCGTCCACTACGAATTTGTACTTGAACGACAAACTGTAAATGCTGCATTTTACGTCCAAGTGCTCGACAGGCTTCGAAAACGAGTCGCCAGCGATAAAAAACATCTGGAGGCTGCATCACGGCAATGCGCCGTCTCACACCTCGCTTGCCGTGTCGGACTTCTTGGCCAAGCACGGCGTGGCAACGCTGCCGCACCCGCCCTACAGCCCGGACTTGGCACCACCGGACTTCTTTCTGTTCCCGAAGATAAAGAGGAGTTTGAAAGGAACGCGATACGGGACTTTGGATGTCGTCAAAGAGGCCGTGACGACGTGTCTTCGAGATGTTCCCGATGATGCCTTCGCGGGAGCGTTCCAGGAATGGGAACAAGTGTATCGACTCACAAGGGTCCTATTTTGAGGAATATTAGCTTAAGATATGTAAAAGTGTAATAATTTTTTTTCCTGAGCTTAGTACACCTATTTTCCGGACTAACCCTGTATGTCAGAAAGAAGCGTAAGTTTACGGAGGACATATGCAAAATTCCCACACGAAATATACGTGGAGTGGAAATCGACTCTTATTATTTGGTAGACTACCACTTATGACAGGTTTTCAAAGGACACAGGTAGAACACACAAACATTTCATCTAGCTTCGCCCGTCCTCGTCGAATTAGGACACAACCCACACTACAGTAAAACCTTCTCTGATTCCGCAAACCTAATTCCTCCCTGCAATCCGTTCAACATCGAAACCATTTCTCGTTCTCCCATCTACCACAGTCTTCAACATTCCAAATCAAATTTAAATGCTCTCAATTCATCTCTCCTCCTTCTCTCCCTAAATCTGCTTTGGGTCTCTCCTAATCATCTTCCCTCCTCCCTCACAATGACTAGCACTTCCTCGTTTGCTTTCCTTCCCGTACATTTCACTTTTCAATGCGCCCACCATATTGTTTCAACGACTATGTTTCCGTACAAAATCACACTCCATATTAGAGTTTTCACTTTTTTCCTTACCATGTTTATTTATACAGAATATCGTCAACTCCTTCCAAGGTCTTGAAGAGCCTTTTCTAAATTTTTCTTTCTTACTGAAAGTACCTGTATACAACTCTGCCCTTCTTGTCAAAACTTTTTTGCCTAATTCAATACTTCTTCTCATGGTACGACTAATTTAACCTTCTTGGTCCAAAACCTTTCCAAGGTAGGTAAACTGTTCCCCCTGGCCAAGCGTTTCTCACTTTTTTGCGATTTAACATAGCGTTCCTCATTCTCGCTTAAGCACTTACTTTTCACACAAAATAAAAAACAAACTTTATGTTTAAAACAGAAAAAAAGAGGGGAAATTTATAAACATCAAAATTCTAAAACTTGTAGGTTTCACCATCAGTTATCATTAATAAGTGAGCAATATGTATTCCCTCTATAGAAATTTCACAGCATAGTTTTTTATAAACGTGGAGATTACAGAAATCTGCTAATATGCGAACAGATTAAGAGCTATATAACAAACTTTCCTTTGTTTCGAGCTGTTACATATGAGTAAAACAAGGAGTACATATGAATTAACGAGGAAGTTCCTGGAAAATAAAATTTAGCATAACCGGAAAATAATATATATATATATATATATATATATATTCACATATATATGTATATATATATATATATATATTATATATATATATATATATATATTAATAAAACAGAGGTTATGCGATTTTCCAGAAAGAAAAAGGCTAAGCTAAATATTAAAATAGGCGGGGAAAAAATAGAGCAGGTAGAACAGTTTACATATCTCGGAAGTGTTTTGGACCAATACGGTCAAAGTGGTAGGGACGTAAGGAGAAGAATTGCGCTAGGCAAGGAGGCTTTCTCAAGGAGGAGGGAGTTGATGACGGGGACGTTGAGTAGGGATGTTAAGACAAGACTCGTAAAAACTCTGATATGGAGCGTAGCTATGTATGGTGCGGAAACGTGGTCGCTGAAGCAGGAGGATAGACGTAGATTGGAGGCTTTTGAAATGTGGGTGTGGAGAAGAATGGAGAAGGTGAAATGGACCGAAAGGAAAACAAATGAGGAAGTACTGGAGATGATGGGTGAGGAGAGGGGTTTGTTGAGAGAAATCCTATGGAGGCAGGAAAAATGGATGAAAGGCGAATTGAGCGGTAGTGGAATGTTGAAGAAGGTAATAGAGGGGAGAATGTTGGGCAAGCGAAGAAAGGGTAGGAATAGGATAGGGATGTTGGATGGGATGAAGGGAGGGAAGAAGTACACAGAGATGAAGAGGGACTTGATGTAGAGTGGGTAGCTGGATTGGATTTTGTTTGGAGTTTCAAATTATGTATTTGATAGTTGTGTCCATCCAAAAACCTACCTTAACCGGTAGATTACCTAATAAAAATTATATATATAAATTTAATGAACATTATATAATTTAATATATATATATATATATCATCTAACTCTTTT
Organism: Hetaerina titia; assembly: GCA_037158775.1. Lineage (NCBI taxonomy): Eukaryota > Metazoa > Arthropoda > Insecta > Odonata > Calopterygidae > Hetaerina > Hetaerina titia. The sequence goes on along the minus strand of CM073776.1, from coordinate 64,222,970 downwards.
ACTTTAAAATAATATTGACAAGTTTCCGAGACAATATTAAAGGAAAAAAGGGAATAAGCGATGGATGACCAGGACTGTGAGTACAGTGCATAAAACTTATCATGGCTTCGATTCAGAGCAAATTTCATCAAAGGACATGATTAAAGGAACTTTTGACCTGGAATCGGAGTAATTACATCAATCGAAGATGGCGGAGTGCGAAAGCAATAATAAAATAACGAACTTTTTTGTATAACCACGCCATAACCTCTATGTCATTTTTACTTGGTAAAAAAAAAGAATATTTACATCGTATTCTGTCTACAACCGAAATCAAGACGTCTTGGGCAGCCTACGGGCAAGTTCTTTCCACTTAATGATTGCAATATTTTTCTGTTTATAGAAAGAAACGAAAAGAGATATCACTGATTCTACCTGTACCTACTAATTGACGTCCTTACAAAGAATACGAATAAATCAAGACTGTTGTCCTCCTTAGAAAAAAGAAATGGAACCTGATAAAGGTGATCAAAAACCTCCACTGTTTCCCGTGTACGTGGGGAAGGAATCAAATATCATTCAAGAAGAGATCAAGAGATAATGAACGCAATCTTATGATAAGGTGCGTGTGAAGCGTCGTTTGTCAAGAGATGCGATCTATAAGGAAGAGGTAGCTCGTTTTTCACCTATATTCAAACGCACGATTGATCGATAGCTTAAGAGTGCCGTTGAAATTGAAAATTTTTAATAACTTTACGGTACACGTTACATCTTAATGATTTGCTTCCGAAATATTTTGCAGTAAGATGGTGGAAATTTAAAAATTAAAATATATATTTTTTCAAAGAATTTCGGAGAGATATGCGTTCATTTTGTAAAAGCAAATTGTTATTCAAATAAACATTTTTTTAATATTGTAATTAGCGGATTTTTTTATTTAATCATAACAATCTTTTTAACATGTTACGTCAGTAAAAAATATTTATTCAATTAGAATATTATTCTTCTTTCAGTAAATAATTACATACGATACTATTGTAGACTTGAAACTAAATTATCTGATGGCTCATTAGGTTAGAAAACCACTTGGGCTAGAGAGCAAACGATGACCATCTTGTATGTATGCAATGAATTGTCATGCAGAAATTTTCATATATTTCATGGAAAAGGATAGAGATACAAAACCTCCACAGAAAGAAAGATATGTGAAAATGTGATCTGCAAGGTTATAGAATGAAGAAATGGCGATACAGGTGAAATAGAAAATTTTTAAAAATACTCTATGACAAGTTTACCATAAATTAAGATTAACCATACGAAGCACATTAGGTCTCACTGAGTAATAAATAGGTAACATTTGGTATAAAATAAAAACTAAGTGAAATACAGATTAGATACACAGGAAAAGGGGGATGTGGGAATGGAGGCGGGGAAAGAAATGTAACAAAACAATCATGTCTTCATGGTATTTAACTTATTAAAAGGTAGGTTTCAGATATTTCAGATATGTTTTATTTGCTCCAATGTATTTGGAGAACTTTCTCTTTCTTTTTCCTGCATTATGTTCCTTTATAGCATTTTAATCCCTTCATATTGTCTAAAAAGTCTACTCTTTTCTTTAATCTGCCTCGCTTACATAGGACGTTCTTCCTTCTAAAGCGGCATAATCAATACACAACTACAATGCCTTTCAATATCCCTCGCATCCATTTTCTCTATCTGTTTAGAATTTCTCCAACAGTAACTTCCTCTCTTCGTCCAATCTTATTTAAAAAACTGCTCGACGAAATTATGCCGTAGTTCCCTGTAGTTTCTGATAACAAAGAAATTAATTGTTTATAAGGACTTCTTAATAAATATGTTTAAACGTTTTTTTAGCTGTTTGTTAATTTTTGTAACATATTCATTGTTTTGAGGACTGTTTGGTGAATGCAGTACGATGAGTTTCAGCTAGAATGAGTAATTGAGTTTGGTGACGGAGGAAGTGATAATGAACACTCATGATATTCGAAAAATGAAAACGCACTCATTTATGAGATAACTTCAATTCAATACGAAAATGAGTTCCTTTCATTAATGACCATCGTCATTGCTTGTTTTGTTGCATCATTAAAATTTCATTTCTTTGGATAAAATAGAAAATGAGCTAAAATATAAGGTGGAAAAATGTTAGGTTGTAAAAATAGGAGACTCCTAATGAAAACTTTGTTGCAATTTTCCACAGTTAAAACTTTATTGCCGACCATGGTTTCGATACACTGTATCATCTTCAGGCTCACCTGAAGATGATACAGTGTATCGAAACCATGGTCGGCAATAAAGTTTTAACTGTGGAAAATTGCAACAAAGTTTTCATTATGTCTCGATTCCACAATATCACGCCTGATTCTTCACTTTTCGTAAGAGACTCCTCTTCAAATTTAACCAAAAATAGTGTCATCGTTAAAGTTCAAGCCATCGGCTTGAATTTCCTGCTCGACCATGTTCCACTTATAACTTTTGTTTTTCCCCTTCCCCTTCAACGGGGTTGAAACATTTTCTGAACCTATTGACTTTAAAACATTCGTATTAAAACGAAGTAAATAGAGCGCAAAATCTCGCAAACGATCTCACCGCCAAAGAATTATACATATACACATTGACCAGCCCCACCTGACTGTGATATTTTTAAATTAGTTTAGGGGATAATACAAAATTAATAAAATTAATATTAAAACCTAAACTCACAATGCGCAGAGAGACCAATCAATGTAAGGGAGAGCAAAAAAAACTGCACATTAACCTTTACCATATGGACCTGTTTCCGCTGGGTCACATACGGAGAGTGAAATTAATTGGAACTCTCTGAGGATCGCATGGCCATGCCATTGACCGTAAAATTTCAAGTAAGGCGTTAACTCAATTAAATAGGAAAAGTGACTCGTACCGAAATATTCCGCTTCGAAGCCTCCGATTCTCTCTGACTTTTCAAATTGGATCGGACGCGCAGGCGATAGGAGTGGCCGGGAAAAAAAACCTGAATGGAAGAGGAGAGAGATTATTGAGGCTGGAGAAAAACATTGAAAAGTGCCGCGGAAGGAGAGAAGGAAAAAGTGTCTGCACGATATTCATTTTCCAATATGACAAGTATCGACACACAATAAATATCGATATATCGAACTAGTGATAGTGAACATGTTCATCATTGACACCTTTGATAAAAATTGATCATATCCGGTATTTCAAATGACTTAGAGTGACTCACTTCAAATAACATGAAGTCACATCGTCTTAATCGAAATATCGACTTTATCGTGAATCGGCTAAAACCCAAAATACGAGGTAACTAATACGTCCAATCGACTATATCTTCTAAATTTTCATCAATGACGTCATATTCACTATAGGTACTTTATACACGTGGGTGTTCTGAAAAGTTTCCGACCCAGAAAATTTTAGGAAAAATGTCATTTATCTTTGTTGGAGCGGAAACTTTTCAGACCACCCTTGTATTTAAGCATCGCATTTCCCATATTCACAATGCTGTCATATATTAATTATATTATCTTTAACATTTTAATATCTTCAATGTCGTCATATCTAAATCATCCATCATTACAAACCAAATATATTTTCCACATTGTCACAAAAGCTATTACCCATTAGGTCGAATCCACTATAATCGCTAATCGTATCGACTACTATATCAAATATATTTAACCGACTATATTTTCCAAATTGTCGTATTCACCATATCTTCCATGGTATCATGTTAACTATAGATGATTCGTATAGTTCAGCATCGTATTTTCCATTTTGTCAATATAACCATATTGACTATATCCTACATATCTTCCTATCATTCATTGCGTTACATTGAAATTATTATCTATATTTTTACAAAGAATGTATCATTCATTACACCATGTTATCCACACCGTCCATTTTTTAATATAATATTGTTCATGTTGACAATAACGTATTATCAACAATTTACTACATGTCGCCATGTCGAATATATCGCCCAAATGTCCTTCGCTAACGTTTCCGAGCCTCTACTGTAGATTTCTTCAGGGTGCAAAAATATGGATTTTAGCGGATCTATTTGTATTATTGGTTTTTCTTTGTAGGGTGTATTTAAGAGTCATATCAGTTCTAAAAGAGGCAACCAGGTGAGGTTGAATTCATTAGCTTGACCTCAATTCAAGTCAGACAAAAGTCCAGATACAACCACTTTGCATTCTGAAAAATTGCCCGGTTGAGGAGAGAAAACGTTTTAAGACCCGAAAATATGTATGAGGCGAACGGTAACTGCGGCCGTATGAAATAATGGGAAGAGTTGACCCCAGCCGTATATTGACACCGTGGTTCGACTGCAAAGCAGTCCCCTTCAGAGAAGGAATGTTCCCGTCTCATGTGCGGTGACTTATACATACTGTGTGTATAAGAGTACGGCTGGGGTTAACTCTTCCATGACCCGGAAATAGTTAAGAATATTTTATCATCTTCGATAACACAATACATAACGATAATCTCAAAATATCGGCCACGTCATCACAAATACAATTTTATTCAAATGGACATATCAATTGCATAAGTCATACTGGTAATATTTTAATTTTGATGACAATTATCAACCTATGAAATATCGATTTCATGAAAGTATCGATATCGATATGGCTTCTACGAAAAAACGAAAAGGCGGCGATCAATATATCGTCAATTTCGACAGGCGTACAAAGCAGATCTGGTCTTTACAAACCTGTTACAGGGCAGCAGGAGGAAGAAGAGAGTAGGGAAAAAGGGAAAGCATAAAGAGATAACGAAGGATAAAAAGAGGGAGAGATGGAATTGACCTTTTTGGATGGAAGAACCTCCGTAGTAACGTGGATTGCAGATACGAGAGAAGTTCTCGAGCAACTTTGTGTGTGGTGTCCAGTTAGCGTTCGTTGAAAACGGCACCTAAACATCACAATTTGTATTAAAGCATATGTTCACGGACGCATACGAGGAAACTAGGACATTTTATAGAAAATAAATATACATACATTCACGTTTTCCCTCCATAGTGTTATTCCCTATGTTAGGATTGAGGTGGTATTCCAGCGGATTGAGCCTTTGACTGCTGACCGGTGGGCCTATAGTATGTGCGAAAGAAGCTGAGCGCAGATACCGCTATTCATAGAGTGAAACATGGGCAAGAGGAATCCTTCATCAACCTGGGCAGCAGTATAACATCGGATGCGAGTAGTTGGACCGACATCAAGCTATTTGTGGTAGTTTATTTCATTATTCATTTATTTGTTACTTCTCCCTGCTATCGTGATGTATAAAAATTCCAGTCTGTTCCTCTCCCTACACCGCTTTGCAAACATTCTTCCTTCTATCATGGTCTTGTCAACATACCATCGTACAGGGACCACTATACAGGTAATGCCCATTCTCTGCGTAATACACATCCTCTGTTAAAAATAGATTTATTGATCGTACCTGTACAAATACTTAAAATTCTTCAACATACTCTCCTCCGACATCAAAACACTTGCGGAAACGTACCTATCACGCCTGCAAGGCACCGTAAAACTCCTCGACGGAAATGTCTCCCAGGAACGTTCTTATGAATGATTTTAGATGTTTTCCACGGTCTTTCAAAGCTTTCCTTTCAGCTCCCTCTAAGTCAGGGAAACAAAAAAATCGCACGGGATGAAGTTGGGGCTGTAAGGCGGCTGGGGGTTCACCAGGGTTGTACTCCAGGCCAGGAAGTTCGTAACGATGAAGGACGCGTGGTTGGGGGCACTGTAATGGTAGAGCTTGAATGTGCCTTTGATGTCAGCCCTCACGAGTGAGACACGGCTTTTCAATCGCTTGAGTACCTCCAGGTAAAAGGCTGAGTTGACAGTTTCTCCCAGCGGTACAAGCCCTAAAAATTGTGTGTGTACATATATTTATTATTAGGTAATCTACCGGTTAAGGTAGGTTTTTGGATGGACACAACTATCAAATAAACATTTTGTGACTCCTAACAAAACACAATCCACTCTGCATCAGGTCCCTCTTCATATCTGTGTACTTCTTTCCTCCATTCATCCCGTCCAACAGCCCTATCCGATTCCTGCCCTTACGTCGCTTTCCCAACATTCTCCCCTCTATTACCTTCTTTAACATTCCACTTCCGCTCAATACGCCTTTCATCCATTTTTCCTGCCTCCATTTCTCTCAACAAACCCCTCTCTTCACCCACCATCTCTAGTACTTCCTCATTTGTTTTCCTTTCGGTCCATTTCACCTTCTCCATTCTTCTCCACACCCACATTTCAAAAGCCTCCAATCTACGTCTATCCTCCTGCTTCAGTGACCACGTTTCCGCACCATACATAGCTACGCTCCATATCAGAGTTTTTACGAGTCTTGTCTTAACATCCCTACTCAACGTCCCCGTCATCAACTCCCTCCTCCTTGAGAAAGCCTCCTTGCCTAGCGCAGTTCTTCTCCTTACGTCCCTACTACTTTGACCGTATTGGTCCAAAACACTTCCAAGATATGTAAACTGTTCTACCTGCTCTATTTTTCCCCCCCTATTTTAATGAGTCTTAGCCTTTATCTTCCTGGAAAATCGCATAACCTTTGTTTTATTAATATTGATTTTCATCCCATATTTATCGCACTGAACCTCCAATTCACTCAACAATGCTTGCAACCCCTTGGCTGACTGAGCAACTAATGCTTGGTCATCAGCAAACCTAACCGATTTTACCAATTCCCCTCCGACTTATATATATATATATAGCTGTGTGTATGTGGGTCGCGGTAGCCTAAGGGTAGAAAATTGGACTACTGACCGGAGGACCCGGTTTCGATTCCCGGGCAATTCTTTCTGAGCACCTGCAGCTCCACCCAAGCTGTGTGATTTTTCGGGTACCAGATCTTCCTGGGAAACCATGGTGATTTCACAGTAAAAATTCTAATCAAATTAATTTCAACAAAATAGCGAGAGAGACAGGATGAACTTCACAAATTCACCCAAAAAAATAATGGAAATTTACTCTCATACCCCCCTACGGAACAGCTCGCAATTTTTCGCCCATTTCACTATCAACGAGATACCATTGTATGTATACATGCAAAATGTTTCCTTTGATATTGTTAGCTTTTCCGCCGTCAGCAACTTAAGTGTAATGTTTTCTCAGTAAAGTAATGGAATAATGCTAGCTGAGAATCGTCGTCGGATCTATTGACTCAACATATAAAGGGAGATAGAGAGAGAAAGGGTTAGAGGATGAACGGGGGTATAAAAAGAAGGGATATTCGAGGAGGAAGACGCGTGTATTAGGGTACTTGTGAGCGGTCCATTCTGTCTTTCTCCATTGGGATGCTGCGTCGACAGGGATACTATTTTTTTCTTTCTCTCTTCCCTATAAGGGTCTCATACTACCCCATATCTCTCTGTCTGCTACTGCGCCTTTGCTTCAGCCACCACGTCCCCGAGGCAATATGTCCTTTACCTTTCTACCGTCCCATTCCCTTCCTGCTCCCTTCACTCCAAAAAAAAGGTCTTATCTTCTATGGCATTATAGGTTGTCTCCATATCCTGGATCATTCAACGGATGAGAATTATATTTAAAGCAGCGAAGGTAAGCAATTCATTTTGCTTTTCACTCGTTCCAATTCTCTTCTTCCATCTATAACCACTGTCAATCTCATGATGTGCGTATAATGTTTGCGAACGTATACTAATGAGTCCTATTGCTTACGTTACAAATAGTTTTCATAGAGATATTAATTTCAAAGGATAAAGGTGTCAATCGATACGTATTTAAACCGGAATACCTGCTACAATTTTATTCAAATTAAGGGTGCAAATAACCGAAACTGCCCTATCACTGATACTAATACACTGTAACGGAAAGCATTAATGATTTATAGCTGACAAGGAAGATTTTTGCTAAACTGGAAAAAATCATGGCATTGTTCTTTTTTCCGAACTCAAGGTAACTTTTTTCTTCACCAAATTTTAATAAAACTTTCATTAAAAAGAGACTGAGTCGATATGAAATAACATGGAGGTCAATAATGCACACGTGATTGAATACACTTCTATGCTCATACGAAACGTTGTGAGTATTCTTTCGAGAATGGTATGATGGATAATACGTCATATCTATAGTTTAAAATGAAATTACTTCATATTATAAAATGATTTAAGAGTTCTGAAATCAAACCAACTTTGTTGAAAATAATTTTGTAATAAAATCCTCTAAAGCTTATGTCAATATTTCTATGACGACGGAAGTTACACTGACTATATTTGATACGAACGCATAATTAAGCAAAATTGGTAAACATCTGATCCTCAAACAGAGGATAGTGGTGTTTTGTAATTCAAGGTGAAGAGGATTTCAAGTTGAAAAAAATGTACAAAATTTATCATTCTCTATGTGTTGTTCATGTACTATGATTTTTTATTTGTGCAATTGGGTGCTAATCCAGTCGTATTTGCCCTTTTTTAATTGAATTTCCTCACTCCTGTGGACATGAATTGAGAGACTGCATTTCCATGTTTGTGTGCATAATATAAATAGTATATTATTCATATGCAAGTGAAATTTTCCGATCGTTGTTTATGATTTTTTCATAATCCTCTTGGCACTCGACGCAAGTAATTGTGATTTTATTGGCAATGATTTATTATGAAACTTAAACCGTTAGGGGTGGCGTGCCTGTAATGTTCATCAAAGGTGAATCTTTAACACTTTTCAAAAAATAGCTGTTAAACAAAAGAAAATAAAATCAATTTTTTTATTCTATGCTCCCCGAAACACTGGCTCAAACTCAATAAAATATAATTCCGCATCGTTTTTTTACTGAAAATTAATATTATTTCTTCACAATAACTTAAAGCCTTAGCAGAGGTAAGTCAAGTATCACAATGCACCAATATTTTATTCGTATATTATATATTATCATTCAGGAAAACATGTGATATCTTCAATCAGAAATTTTATGAAGACATGTTTCACTACTCGAAAGGATGAAAAAGTTAAATTATTTTGAAAAACATACTTTTAAACTTTCAGACTTCACTTTGTTGAATTGTTTCATATCCATAAAATTAGTTTGTTCGTGGAAAATTACTAACCTTTTCTGTAATAAATACGGTTTTTATACTGCAGATCAGAGCAACGTTGTGAAGTCATAATCAGAGGCTTAAATATTCCTAATACTTCCGCTGAAGAGGTAAATCTTCGAAGGGCGTATGAGGGTTCTGCTGGGAAAATAAAATGGCTTCACGCGCCCAATGTCCATTGCCGCATCGCGGTTTAATTGTTGCGTCGACACCCGCCCGAGTTTGGCCTTATATTGGCGGAACCACTCCATCGATCTGATCACATCACGGTCTCCAATCCAGAAGTCATTTACCACGGAACACAACGGGATTTCCCCCCGGCTCTTTGGAGACAGGATTGGGCAAATGCGTACGAAGGAATAACGAACTTATGACGCTGGAGGCATTTCACATGCTTTGGATTTTTCTTTTGAGGACAATAATAGTGTCTTAGAAGTGAAAATCTACTGTCCTATAGGCACAAATAACGCACCGTGAAGTAAAAAACATTTAATTTTAAGAATTATGACCACTGTTACTGTAAAAACGGCTGCAATCATTTGCCGGGCAAAATTCTGTCTTGAAAAACTTCCGATGGTGAGGATATTCCTTGTGTCCCCTTGATGTTAGCGTGCATAGATTAATAGTGTTAACATTTCTGCGGAAAACAGAGTTCAACCTTTCAATGTCAGATAAGTATTCCAAATACAGGCACCTCATGCCACGTGTTAACATTTATTCCAGTATTTCAAGTGGTTAAAATCCTAATTTTGACGTCATTTCGGCATTTTTATGGTCATTACTGATATTCTGTTGATTAACACAGGTGTCCAAAGGACAGACTACACTCCTCTCTACATCCACCTTTACCGTTTCCTCTGACTTCTTGTCAACAATCTCCTCCCCTACCATGACAAATACGTATTCGTTTATTTTCCTTTCCGAACAACTTACTTAACCCATTGTCCTCAAATTTCCAAAATAAGAGAGTAAAACTGTTTCAGATCGACCGTTTAAAAATCTCTCAAATAAGCTAGAAGTTTAAATTGACGAATTAATTTTCTATCCAGAAATTTAATTTCAAAAACTCTTGTGCATCATTTTTTAATCCTGAATCCTCTAATTACACCCATTTCCCTCATTTCTCTGCCCCTACAATGTACTATTTTATGATCGCGTGGTTTCAATATACGCCTTTCAGTATATCTGTAACTGTAAGCATTTTTTGTCTTAATATTGACTGGACATACAAGAAGAAATTCAAACACGAAATCCCGCCACACGGCGAACAAATATTACTTCACGCACATTTATTTATTTGGCCAATGTGGCTCGTCTCTTTTTCTGGCTATGCGTACCATGAAACGTACCGTTCTGTTCCTATCCTGTATTATATGCTCTATTATTGCTAACCTACTGTCCTTTCTTCTTGTGTGCATTGTCTATTTCTCCTTTGGTCGGTGAAACAGCTCCCAAACGCCATCTCTGGGCCAAGCAATCGGAGCACCTGGGCGCTTTAAAACATCGCAGATCTCAATTTAATTAGGTTTCCTTATTAGCTTAACTGGTAGAGCATCCGATTGGCAAGTGGACGGCCGGGGTACAAATCCCGGTTAAGGAAATATTTTTACGTTCGTGATTTGCTCAAATCCGCCTTCCCCACTTATCCTGTGTTCGTCTTTTATGTGTTTTTAATATCCCCTTTCCTTATATATATTATAATACCGACCTTCGGGTTGATTACTGCGTTTATATATATAATTAATATATTATATTAACAGTAATCAACCCGAAGGTCGGTTCAGTAGGTGATGGTAGAGCTCACCCGTGTACCAAGCCCGACGGCGTGTGAATTTCACACATCAGGGTAGGGGGGCCAGTTCCTTTCCCTGTGCCGGTTATGGTTTCCCAGGAAGATCTGGTACCCGAAAAATCAACTAGCTTGGGTGGAGCTGCAGGCGCCCAGAGTGCCTTGCCCGGGAATCGAACCCGGGACCCTCCGGTCAGTAGTCCAACGCTCTACCCACTACACCACCGCGACCCCATATATATATATATATATATTATTTGATAGTTATGTCCATCCAAAAACCTACTTTAACCGGTAGATTACCTGATAATATATATATACTAATGTATGTAAATATACGTATATATATATGTATGTATGTGTATATACGTATATATATATGTATGTATGTGTATATATATATATATATATATATATATATATATATATATATATATATATATATATATATATATATATACATTGCAAGCACGAGCGGACAAAGACAAAAACAACACAAACACAAAAAAGAAAAGAAACTAACTAGTTTTTCGAATTTTCCTCCCCTCCCCTCTCAGGCCCATGCTTCACTCCCGTACATGAGAGCTTTGCATGTAAATATATTAATCGGCTAATCTCTTCCTCGGATATAGTTTCCTCAGATATAGTTATATAGGTATAATTTCAGATTGCTCAATTAAAAGGTTTTCTTCTTATATAATAATATTTTAACTATGACTATTCCTGTTTTTAAGCTCAATTATTATTCCATTTCTCCGTTAAAATACTCCCTTTATATATGCACCTTGTAATCTGTCCTTTCTTCCTTCATCCGGCTTTAATCTTTCTCGAAATTCTGAAAATCTTTGTTAGGTTTACATTAAATAATGCTCCACCCATATCTATCACCAAGAAGGCCTAACAGCATTGATACTATTTCTAAAGTGTTAAAATCTTGGAAAGTTAGAAATAATGTCATTGAGGAAATTTTCAAAAATTCAACTTCCTAGAACTCCTATTTGACCGACTGCGTATAAAAATGATGTAGAAAGCGGAATAATTTAAGGAAAGCGGGAAAGAGGAAGGAAGGACATTGACATTGCGGGCATCATTAAAGTATAAAGGAAAGAAAAAAATAACATAGTATATCCAGGTTAAACAAGAAATTTACGCTTGGATGAAGAGGTTAAATGAGCACATCTGTGTGTATCAGTTGCTAATACAACCCGAAAAACGACCTATAATTAGCAAAGTAAGACAATGGGAAAAAAATTTTGGCGCTGGAAAATTAATCTCCGAGTCTTTTAATTTACAATAAAAATGAAAGTCCATGCTATGAAACCATTGTGTTTTCTCTACAGTTTTCCACGTCATTGGAGTTTTCACCAGAGATTTGTTTTTCACATTAACACTCAGCCACTGAATGCAACCTTGTTGAATTCACCTATTGAAGTATTCACCCTTGGTGAAATGTTTCCCAATGGCCCACATTGGTATGCACCGTTGGGGTTCATGCATCACCAAATTTTGGAAACCAGTAAACATTATCTAGATTAATATTAACACACCTCATTGGCCGATGCACGTCCGTGTCAGGGAGTGACCTACATAAAAATTCTCACACTCCGATTACCTCCCATTCAGGTGTTCATGTTTTTTTACATTAGTTGCAGTTTACAAGTAGATTAGAGTTTTATATTAGACTTTGGAAAAATTGTAGAAGGCCAGTGTAAGTGGATGAGCTAAATGCTCGAATAAATTACTGTACTGTTTCAATGCTTTAAGTAACTATTTTAACAGCACCTAATTCATCTAATAACGCATAAACTAAGCTATCATTATTACTAATAATGATCATTATTAGTTTGATCATTATTATTTATTGCCATTATTAGTAATATTGTCATTTTAATTGTATTGTTACTATCATTTTCATTGTCATTGTCTTTGGCATTATCATTTACATTATCGTTATTATTAGCATAATTACTATCATAATTTTTTAATAATCATTCTTATTTCTTGCAATTTGTAGATTATCGCACTCTCAAGTTTGGTTAAAATATCCTTTTGAAAGTGAACACTTCGATATATCGATTGGACTTACGACGAGCAAATGCATGAAAAAGTTGTGATACCACCTATTTTGAATGTACATAGCGAGATTACAATAAGTACTAACGATTACGTTCTTAAAATCTTAAGCAGATTGCAATTGTTTTTTTTACTATTGGTAGTCTAGGGTTTACGAATGATTTTGGATGGATAAAGGCTAAACATCGCTGCATTTCTAAGCTCCGGCCCATAAGACAAAACCTGCCTTAACACACTTGTTTATATTAAGCCGTTCTTTATTTCAGAATATTTCCTTCCTTCCTTTATTCGGTCCAACATGGTCATACTTTATTTCGAATTTTTTAAATGACTAGTAAAAAGGGACCAATAAAAATTAATCAATCGTTAGCGGTTAATTGGTTACTCCCTTATCATCTAATTAAATTTGCATGATAATAAAAATGTGAAATATCGTATAAATAAAATAAGACGTTGCATTCAGATTCATCTATAAACGCATAAAAAACAATATATGGCCAAGTGTTGCACTATGCAAAGGTTAACTGCGGTTGCCGTGACAAATTTGACATTATCTAAAACATTTTAATACATAAATGAAAAGAATAATGTTGTTCTCTACAAATTGTTTACAAAAAAGAAAAGATTGCACGACATTTCGCAGCGAGCAACGGAGAGCAACAAGTTCAAAATGCGGAAAGTTCAATAACCCTTTTGAACCTCCTTGTGCAAATGGCGTCGTGGAAAATAAATCTTACTCTATTCTCCCTTGCGATACATCCTCTACTCAACGAGAATACAGATAGAGAAAACAAGCGAGTTTCTCGGAATTTTATTATTCGCGAACATTACTGCGCGCCAATCGTCTGGAAATACAGACTTCAACAGCCTCCGGTACTGGCCACTGATTGATACGATCCTTCTGCAAGCTACAAATAACTCCGTCAAGAAATAGCAAAAAAAAGGCCGATACGACTTATATTCACAGTCGCGGAGGAATCAGTTATACTGCAAACGCATTCACCCGATCACCAGCTATTTGGTTTAAAATATGTATCACCAACTTGCCAGAAGCGACAAAAAATCATAACTTCAATTGCTGAAAACTTCTAATACGCTCCATATGGTATAAAGGAAGATTTTTATCATTTATTTTATTTGGAAATACATTATTTTTCATCATTATTCGTAAAATCATTTAGGTTTGTTGATGGTCAGCCAGTCAATCAAAAGGTTAAAACATTGCTACGTGAATTATACAATGTGCGACAAGTATTGGATTGGAATCAATGTTAACAAAGCAAAGGGTGTAAGATTTTCGAGAGAGACAAAGTCTAAATTAAATAATAAATTATAAGAGCATATGCTAGCCAAATGGAGGCAGGAAAAATGGATGAAAGGCGTATTGAGCGGTAGTGGAATGTTGAAGAGGGTAATAGAGGGGAGAATGTTGGGCAAGCGAGGTAAGGGTAGAAACAGGATAGGGATGTTGGACGGGATGAAGGGAGGAAAGAAGTACACCGAGATGAAGAGGGACCTCATATAGATTAGTTTGCTAGGTGGGGAGTCACAAAATGTTTATTTGATAGCTGTGTCCACCCAAAAACCTACCTTAACCGGTAGATTACCTAATAAAAAAAATACTAGCCAAGTATATGACCAAGGGACATAAGAAGGAAAATTGGATAAAGCGAAAAAGTTTCACAAGAAAGAGGGAATGGAAGACAGGGTCGTAGAGTAAGGATGATGAAAACGGCTAGTTCGTAATGAATTTTGGCTTTGTAGTGCGCGAAAACTTGGATATTGAACCCAGATGATAGACGTGGATTAGAGGCTTTTAAGAAGTTGCTGTGGGAAGGGATGGAATTTAAAATAGGGCGGAAATCAAAGTTGAAGAAGTACTAGGCATGGAACTAGATGGGGCGAGAGAGGATTATTGGGAGAAATTCAAAGGAGGGAGTAAAAGGTAGCTGCAGAAATTTATGATTTGCAATGGGATTTTGTTGAAGACTGTGATAGAGGGGAGAACGTTAGGCAAGAGATGTGGTGGTAGGAAAAGGATGGGCACGTTGGACGGAATGAAGGGACATATGTAGGTGGGATTGAAGAACATTTTAATAGACTTTTGAGTGATCTACATCTACATCTACATCTACATAAGTACCCTGCGAGCCACCAAAAAGGTGTGTGGCAGGTGGTGATAGGTTGTGCCTGGTTAGGTGAAGCTAATAAATACGATTTTCAGTGGACACCAAAAATCATCATGGTACAAATTATGCATAGAGTGGTTTGAGGTTCATATCGGAAAAAAATACGTTGGTCTTCCATAAATATTTTATTAACAGATGATGGCCTTGTGAGTCGGAACCTAGTTCGTGCGTAATAAGATATACGTGGAAGAATAAAGTATTTTCTTTTCCAAATTATGCATATTTTATAGGTAATTAGCTAATAAATGAACATTGTTTTGGCATGACAAGGTTATTGAAATTGAATAATAAACAAATTGGCTTTTCCACATAGAAAATTTTTATTTACGACATAGGTTTCGTTATGGTTAAACATCTTCAGGTACCTGGTACTTCAGGAACTTCATCTTCTTATACTATTACGATACCTAGGTCGTAAAATAAATTTCTATGTAGAAAAGCCAAGTTGTTTATTTTTTAATTTCAACATGAAGATTTTCCACCAAGTCACGCCAGAAACTGTTTTAATTGCGAGGTTAGTGATGCTACAATTAAATTTCCAGTCAGGACTACGTATTTCTTCATATCCCTCAGTGAAATGTTTAAAAATCATCCGATCTTCTCCAGAGCTGAAATTAACGTGTAGCTACGCTTGAACGCGAAGAATTTTATCGCGATAAAACACAATAATTCACTGAAGTAGAATTAAGTGGTATATACCCAGGTATATTAAGCAATTGGTTGAAATCTACACGGAAATTTTTGCTTCTCGCTTTCCATTATTCTGAGGTGATTCATTTATGTATTTTACCATATTTACAATACATCCGTTAGGAATACTAATAAATTTTAAGTACAAACTTAAATTGCGGACACGGATTACAGTTCTGTCAACAATTCTTTTACTACATCCTTCCTATCAACATATATACTTCACTATTTTCTAGTACCTTGAAAAAAAATCCAACTGATCGTCTATCATGGATAGGTATACGTATATCTCCAGCAATGTTACCGCACATTTTAAACCTCAAATAATGATATGCGGATAAGAAATGTAGATACATGTAGATATACCTTGGCTTGTTCCAAAAAGTATGGAAGAATGTTATCCTCATTTATTCAGCAATAACAGTTATACGCAAAATACTAAAGGAAAATCACGGAGCAGAAAAATATATATCTTCCTTAAAAGGGGATTGTGGACAATCCAAAATATTTCCTTCAAACTTTTCTTCAATTCAGGTATATTTTCAGAACTAAACTCGTCCCGAATTCCAACCAAATAAAGGAAGCTTCAAATTTTCGACAAGGATAACTTTTTGTGGAAAAACTCTTTTGATAAATTTTAATGTGAAATCTGAGTGTTGTCCTTCCACAACATTTCGTGATAAAAGAATTTCAAAACGAAAGGATATATAATGCCAACAACAATGCCAACAACGAAAGGATTTATAATGCCAGTTTTCCCTTATCCTCACAAGTCCATTGCGACAGACTCAAATGATAATGGCCATTATCGCTACGTCATCCCATTTGAACACAATGAATCATTTTTCTTGCAAATTAGCCAAAATTTATCGAAAATTCCAAATCAAAACTTGTTCAAAATATTAAGAATATCTAGAAAGCTTAAAAAAAATCATCGAGAAAAACTCCTGAAATTTCATGAAAATTCTAAGTGAAAAAATATTGACTGAAAATTATTTTCCTAAACTTCTGGTGGAGTCTTCGCTTGAAATCAAATAATTATCAAGTAAACCTTAAGATTAATTTTCCTAACAAATTCATTAACACCTTATTTGCATTCACATAATACAAACACAGGACATGATTCCCTTATAGTCATACAACTAGTGCGCACTAAATTCTACTATAACCCTCTCTCACAGATGCACCACCCAATAATTCACCTTGCATACAATTACATTTGCTGAATTTTTAAAGTTTTAGCCCAACTATAGAATTGCTAGGGTCAAGTCACAAGAAGCACCCTATGAATTTGAAGCAGGTTCTCGGAGAGAATAAACGACTAAATCAAAATGATGAACAGTTGATTTCTTTTACGCTTGTTTTTTGCCAATTAAGTACATTAATTACTTCATGTTGCAACACTGGTGTGACACTTGGCACTTATAATGAAACTTAAAAAAGTGCGAAGTGATAAATTTTTGAAAAAAAGCAATGCCCTCCCGAGCACCTCCTGCATCGGAAACACCGAAATGGAATGTGTAGACTCAATTAGATACCTTAGGCGTTGGCCTCACTCACGATCTCTCCTGGGTGAAACACAGCGAAATATGCGGTCAAGCCAACAAAAAGTTAGAATTTTTGATAAAACTATTGGGTAAATGTGATGAAAAGGTCGCATTTAGAATATGCTCCTAGTGTATGGGATCCTCACGATGGTGGATTGTTTGTAGAATCGGATCGCGTGCGGCGTAGAGGAGCTAGATTTGTAAAGCGTTATTATGATAAACTTAGTAGCATATCCAAAATATTAGAGGAGCTAGGCTGGGAATCACTCAATGGAGGAAAGGTAATATTACAGATTAAATCTCTTGCATGAATTGAAAGGACGTCTCTTTAGCAATGATGTTGAAAATGTATTATTACCCCGATCGTACTACGTTAGGCGAGACCATATCAATAAATGTAAAGAGATTAAGTGTAGAACAGATAGATTTAAGAAGTCATTTTTTCCATGAACGATAAGGGGTCAGAATAACATTGTTCGACCGCGGTAGTGTCATATCCAGGTCAAAATTAGTCTTGTGTGTATTCACCCCCTTCCACACACCCTAGCGGTCGGTAACAGGGTACATAAATAAATATATAAAAATTCATTCCAACAACATTTGCATTTGTTAAAATTACTTAAGTTTGCTGACGTCTAACAGCTTACTTCACTGTAAGGATCTTTATAAATTTCAGCAACTATTTCTAAACTAAAAAAGTCTTTGTATTTCAATTTTTAAAACTCGCAGAATTTTAAGACTTTTGGCTGATTTTCAGCGACTTAAGTACTTCATAAAAATTTCAAGCACATTTATTGTAGTCATCTAAACTTGTTTCCTATTAAGAAGGTTATTTTTTATTATTTTTCCATGTTTAAAGAGACTATTCATCAACCTTTGTGACAACGCTTATAAGTATTAAATTGCATCGATAAAAATTTAAACACGAACCACGTTTCAACAAGCCTGGTACATACTACATACCTACCACCCATTCCAAATGAGGACAGTGCCTTTCTGGCAAGTTTGTGCCTTTTTCATAAAAATATCACCCAAATTTAGGACACATTTCACATCCAATACGTATACCGGGAGCATTTTTTGATCCGCCTCATCGAAAATATTTTATCGAGAGCTGAGAATTCAAAATATAAAAAGGCTTTCACCTACATCGCGAAAACCCTTGAAAAAACGCAGGGCGTCGCTCAATTATTGGAAGATCAGGTACGGGTTCTAAGGAATCACTAAGATCCAACGTAGGATTTAAGGTGACGTAAAGTTGTCAATCTTGCGGGTTTTCTTGCTGCGTCGGAGGAATACCAAAAAACCTATAGTACGAAGGCAGGCGAAATAGTAGTGACAATATAGGAGAGATAAAGTCTCAGGCGGAAGGATCTCAGGATTCGTCTTTACCTCGCAAGATTCCCAAGCGGGAAGTGACCCTTACTTATTCAAATGTATCTTCATTTTTCAGATGTCTTCTCGTCCTTAGTAACGTCCTGAGAACTAAGTCTCTTCGGTGAATGCACTAACAACGATTAGGGTATTTTGCGATGCTTAAGGTATACATTAAAGCGTTTCAGTTCTTGGTTTTCCTCGAAATGCAAAGGTCAGTGATGGTGCGGTAGCTAACACATAAACTTCCCAGTGAGATTATAGGCTGCCCAGGTTCAAATCCTGGAGACAACAAATATTTTTCGGTGGTTTACCGATCCCTACTTGAGGTGCTTTATGGAGAGCACTTTGAGTGAGAATGCCGTCCGTCGGATGAGACGTTAAACTGCGGACCCCTTGGCGCTTTTCGACAAGAGTAGGCTAATGCCGACGCCGGGTTTCTCTCCACCCTTCATTTCCCATGAATTCCTAATGGCGCAAATGACCTTAGCTGTCGGTTCCCTCCTATATAAACTACTCTAGTTCTTGATTAGTTACACTGCGCCCTTAATTTACTTTTTGCTTAATTATTGGCCCAAAAGAATTGCGCAATTATGTATCCGAAATGGTAAGTCTTCAACAATGACGAAATTTTGACGTCACACCCTCGATGAATGAAAACTATTATTTTAAATAATCGTCGATTTTTCCTTTTCCTAACAGCTTACTTCACTGTAAGCTGTGTATTCCTAAGGATATTCCCGCAAATGGGGAATATCCTTAGAAATTCCCTCCTCCTGGGAAATCCTCCCTTCATCCTGTCCAACATCCCTATCCTGTTCCTGCCCTTTCCTCGTTTGCCTAACATTCTCCCTTCTATTACCGTCTTCAACATCCCACTGCCTCTCATTATGCCCTTCATCCATCTTTCCTTCCTCCATAGGATTTCTCCGGGAATAGGGAGGGAATATATGATAATGGAATCAGGTAACAGTTAGAGAGGAAGGGAATATCCGGAGAAATTTGTGGGTGAATATAGCTGAAGACCATCTTGACGGCTATATTATGTATCTCAGAAACAGAATTTAATGCATAAATCGATTGGTGAACGTGACAGAGGTGGAATTATCATGAAAGTAATTGGGTATAATGGGAGAAATGAGTGAAAGTGGATTTTTAGGGATTACACCAATAAGGTGAGACAAGGAAGTCTTATTCGTAAAAAGCAACCATTTCTTTCACCGCCCGACAAAAGTTGAGAGAGCTACGTTGAAGGAGTGACATAAAACCCATAGTTTGCCGGTCTATTCTAAAGTCAGAGAACTTGAAATATTCATAATAAAAAAATAAGAAATATTTAGAATCGAACTCGGTCTTAATAGCCTCTATCCACTAGGCTACCAAGTCTCCCAAGTACAAGAATCCAATTATATTTATTTCAGGCTAAAATGTAATTATATAGTCAAACGCACCTCTTATTGCATGATGAACATAGGCATGTATGCTTGTGTGGAAGTTTGAGTTCATTGTCAAACATGCCTTAAGACGGATGTATGAACTTATACAGAACGTGGGAGTCCATTAGAATAAGCGTCGGAATACTGATCAGAAGGCCCCGGATTCGATTCTCGGGTGACACATCTGGTTGCCCTCAGCTACACCCAAACTGTGGAATATTTCGAGTACAGGAACTTCCTGAGAAACCATCGACGGAACAAAGAAGGGATCTGACGGCTCTTATTAACCTAATGTGTCTATTTAATACACCATATCTCATATTTTATATCAGAGCTTAGTATTCAGTGCGACACATATGAAATGGAAATCAATATTAATAAAACAAAGGTTATGCGATTTTCAAGAAAGGAAAAAACTAAACATTAAAATAGGAGGGAAAAAATAGAGCAGGTAGAACAGTTTATGTATCTTGGAAGTGTGTAGGATCAACACGGTCAAAGTAGAAATGGACGTAAGGAGAATAATTGCGCTAGGCAAGGGTAAGGATCTTAAGAAAAGACTCGTAAAAACTTTTATATGGAGCGTAGCTATCTATGTATGGCACTGAAACGTGGTCATTGAAGTAGGATGATTGACGTAGATTGAGGCTTTTGAAATATTGGTGTGTGGAAGAATGGAGATGGTGAAATGAACGGAAAAGAAAACAAATGAGGAAATAAGGGGTATGGTGTTCGAGGAGAGGGGTTTATGGGGAGAAATCCTAAGGAGGCAGGAAAATTGGATGAAGGGCATAATGATCGGAAGTGGAATCAACACGGTCAAAATAGTAGGGATGTAAGGAAAAGAATTGCGCTATGCAAAGAGGCTTTCTCAAGGAGGAGGGAGTTGATGACGCGGACGTTGAGTAGGGAGGCTGAGTTTGGGGAGGTTGAGTAGGGAGGGACAAGACTCGTAAAAACTTTGATATGGAGCGTAGCTATGTTCGGCGCGGAAACGTGGTCGCTGAAGCAGGAGGATAGACGTAGATTGAAGGATTTTGAAATGTGGGTGTGGAGAAGAATGGAGATGGTGAAATGGACCGAAAGGAAACCAAATAAGGAAGTATTAGGGATGGTGGGCGAGGAGAGGGGTTTGTTGGAAGTAACCCTATGGAGGTAGGAAAAATGGATGGAAGGCGTATTGAGCGGAAGTGGAATGTTGAAGAAGGTAATAGAGGGGAGAATGTTAAGCAAACCAGGGAAGGGCAGGAATCGGATAGGGATGTTGGACGGGATGAAGAGAGTAAAGAAGTACACAGAGATGAATAGAGACCTGATGTAGAGTGGGTAGCTGGATTGTGTTTTGTTAAGAGTCACAAAATTTTTATTTGGTGGATGTGTCTATCCAAAAACCTACCTTAACCGATAGATTACCTTTTAATAATAGGGCTTTTTACTAACTAAGTGAACTCTTCGCTCACCTATTACACAAACCTTCGGGCTGATAACTGTGGTGGTACGAAGTCATAGATATGAATGTATTCTTAATCTCCACCACACGCTCTTGCGGTAGCTTAAGGAGTATTGTATAAATTTAGTTATAGAAAAGAAATGGAAGATCAAAAGCACGGATAAAATTAAAAATAAAGATGTAAGAGGATTGAGGGGTAGGATGAAAGGATTATTTAAAGCACGATAAAAAGGGAAAGAACCAGATGAACCGGGCATATCTTGGGACATAATTTAATTAGAGATATAATACGATGGAGAGAAAAAAAGAAGATTGCCAAGAGGTTAAATCAAGGAATAAATCTAAAGGCCACGTTATGAGGGGTATTATAGACATTCTTCCCTCGATTACTGATAAAGGATGTTAAAAGTGGGAAGAACTAATTAAAAAGAGGCTACCTAAATTAAAGCAGAGATGGAAATATCACAAAAAAAGGAACTATGTTTAGTCAGTTACTCTTTTAATTTTTTATTCAGTTACAAGTACCTACATGTTGCACGTATTACATTATTTAAAAGTAACTAGTCGCAATTTTCAATTGTACTATATACGCTTACATTTTATATAATTTAAAAAGCGAGCCTAATATTGATGAGCTGGTTAAGCCTAAGTTGATGAGGTACGAAGTGTTTTAAAACCAAACCATCGTGACCGACTACTTACTTACTCCCCATCACCTGATAAAATCGTAAAAATTTCAAAATTAAATAACTCCATACATTCACTGATCCTTTACGACAAGATGAAGTACTTTCATGAAATATTCTGCCCTAAAATCTGAAAACACTCAAGCAGTCGTAGTTTTTCAAAAAATGAATGCACCTGTTCTTGAACTTTCAAGCTTTTGGACAAATATTTATTCCAGGATACTCTTATCTTGCGGTCCCGAGAGATTTTTTCTCCTTAGTATAATAAACTAAGAGCGATCAAAATTTTTTATGGATCACCCGAAAGAAATTGCCCGTAACACCATATTAGGGGAGGGTAATGTACGCACTAAATAAATACGAGATATTTCAGAGTGTAAAAAGTCTCCTATACCGTGACTCGAGTTCACGTACTTCAATTTGTCCTGTAATTTGGTATGCACGGTGTTTCGCAAGGACAGCTTGGTCCTTTAAAGTCTCCTCTCAAAAGGAACTTCCAGTAAAAGAGGACATCTCTGTAGTTTAACTCAAAAGAACTCGGGTCTGAATCCCAGTCTTTGAAAAATGATTTTTTCAAGCTGTGAAAACACTCGCGTTTATGTTAACGCGTGATGAAGTATACCGGTAAATTCAAAAGGGAAGATAATGCAAGGGACATGATTAGGCAATTGCTATGGGGCAACTTAAAAAAAAAAGAGAAGAGAAATTTGAAAGCTGGGGAAAATGTTTCAATAGTACGTTGGGAATGAGGTGGGATGGCTTAGGGAGGCGCCAAAGTGAAAACACGAGTCGGATGGAGGAAGAGAAGCAGAGGAAGAAGAGGTCACACGCATAAACCATAATGACTCACTCAAAGGAGTGGGAAAGATAAGCATTCCTTTTTGAATAAGGACACCGATTATTTGGAACGCATCACCAAGAGATGTTTTCAAACTTTTCCTGTAAATTTCGCAAGCTTCAAGAAGAGAAAAAGAGGCCAAACACCCGAACTAAATAACTATTTATATCTGATATTTTGACTGGTGATTTCCCTGGCTTGTTTCTAATAATAGAATGAACTGTATCTTAACACCTCCCTGATTTCCAAATATCATTTTAATAATATAAAATGAATATTGAATAGCAGAAGAGATGAGGAGGGTCATATGGAAAGAACTCTACGTCAAAGAAGGACTGGATGAATAGTACAAACTCGGAGGCACAATGGAATAATTAGGAACATTAATATAAGGGGAATAAATATTCCCCTTAGAGGGAATTTCCAGCAAGGATGACCAAGAGACAAGTTCTTAGGAGGAATTAATTATAAATTAAAACAGAAGCTATTAGGGGGTGAGGAAATTAAAACTGGAAAGATAAGAATGGCAGGTTGTAATAAAACAATCATAGGATTGATATACGGATGACTATAATGATACTAACTTTAGTTGGTATCGGCTATAAAGATACCGCTTCGGCACTTCCGGCGGTTTCTTTGAAGATACGACAAAAAAAAGGGATCTTCAAAATAATGATTGCTCCAAACGTTCTCAGATTCAAAGAAGGCGTGATAATTATTAAGAATGAAGTCTCTCCGTCGCATTAAACGTTCGTAATTTTAACAAACCCTTCAGAAGTGTCGCAAGAAGACGCTTGCAAAAGCTGACGAAACATCGAACGAGAAAAACGTGAAAAAAAACATAATCCACTGTACGCAACCCTCTTTTTCGTTTTCAGCATACATTCCTTGTAACAAACGCCTAACCCATAGTAGGAAAAATTTCCTTCATGTTTCAAGATTTTCGTGGAAAGATCTTCTGTGGAGAAAAGGAAAAGAGAGAGTGAGAGATAGCAATTTCGAAGGGAATGATATTTATTCTGAGGAATCTGCACGCGTCTTGAGGGGAATACATGAAAAAGAAGTAATATTTATTTTTTCGATTCCTTTGAACGAAATGTTTTCCATCTCCAATGGAGCACTTCTAAGAAGAACCAAACCTCTCCCTTCCACAATCCTCCTCCAAAGAGATATTCCCTATTCCTCCAGGCAAAAAAATAATCGATCAAAATGATAGAGAGGATTGCAAGAACGCTGCCATTAGATGGATTTTTTAACGTGAATTTTGCGCAATCTCTGCCCTTTAATGAAGGCGAACTCTTAAATGAAAGGTGTTCCATCTACAAATTCACTGCTCGGTCAACTCTGATGAGGGTTTACGCAATGAGGGTTTAATGCGATTTACGCGATGAGGGTTTAATATAAGATTAAATAATACCTTAAAGCAGACGTGTTTCAATATAGTTTTATAGTATTTCCCCAAGTTCAAACAGTTAATTCGTGATATTTGCAGCAGTTTCATTCACAAGGGTGCGCCGACATCAAATTCACTATAAACAACTAGCAACTCATTTGATTACCTATATCAGGTAAATTCTAAAACGGAAAAACAACAATTAACTCCTTCATTTTAAGAAAAAGTGAAAAAGGAATGAGTAAAATATATGTGTGGTATTTTTTTAAATTTCATTTTATCTTAAAAAAAGTCGTTTTTCCACAGGAAATCAACTGGGAAAATATTTCCCAACCTTCGCAAGCAGGATCATAGAGTTAAAATAGATACGAAAGAAAAACAAACAAGGAAGAACTAAGCATGGTTCGGGAGGAGAGAGGTTTGTTGGAAGAAATCTTAAGGAGATAGGAAGGATGGATGAAGAGCATCTTGACTGGTGACAGAGTGTTAAGGACTGTGATATATAAGCTGGAATAACATCAGACAAACGAGGAAGGGGGAAGGAAATATATGCATCTTGCACGGAATGGAGGGAGAAAGGAAGTCTGCGGACTTGAAGAGGGGTTTATTGTAGAGTAAGGCATCATGTTGTGCCTTATTGTGTGTTAGGCGTGATTGCGAAATGAAAGTGTGTCGTGTTTGTCCACAAGAAACCTTAAACTTAAATGGTAGGCTATTTACTCCTAATAATAATGAACCGATATAGCTGAATTACATTATCACATAAAGGGAGGAATCTTTTTCATCAGTAAAAATAAACAGGAGATTCTGGTGAGGTTACCCTATTCTCAGTCGAGTGATGTGCCGAGTGGAGTCGAGTCTACCTCCACCTTGCTATTCCTGATTGGAGAAGCACATTAAGATGGAACGGACTTTTATATCACGTAGCTTATTGTTGATCATTTCCAATTATAATTAAACATACGAGTACACAGCCGAAAATTTTCCTCCATTTTTAAAAGAATTGGCGGCAAAAGTCTTCATTCATATTCTGAAAGTTTACGTGTAGATAACCGAGGTATGGTGGCGATATAATGATTGTTTTCTTTGGCTTCAGTTGGAACACAGTTTATGTATTTTATCTGTACACATGCGCTATGCCATCGTTATTTACTTTGGTATTCCCATCTGGAAGAGAGTTCATAATAATGATCACATGATAACATCGTTTCACAAGCTAATGGTTTATTACACGACCGGTTTCGATTCATTAAACCATCACACCTTAAACTATGCAATTCGTGTAAAAATGAGTTATTTAGCCAGAGAGAGCAGAATCTCACCTTATCTTGAGCCAAAAATAGAAATAATTAAATTCACTGGTGCTATTTGAATTGATGAACCAAAAATTTAAACTTAAATCACATCCAATAGGCTCTTTTACGCGTTTATTCTCCTCCACCAAATACAGGGTTCGTCCGGAAAATAAGTGTCTTGACAAATAAGTCTTTTTTGACAAAAGGGGAGTCGTCCACTACGAATTTGTACCTGAACGACAAACTGTAAATGCTGCATTTTACGTCCAAGTGCTCGACAGGCTTCGAAAACGAGTCGCCCGCGTCCGGCCAGCTATCAAAAACATCTGGCGGCTGCATCACGACAATGCGCCGTCTCACACCGCGCTTCTCGTGTCGGACTTCTTGGCCAAGCACGGCGTGGCAACGCTGCCGCACCCGCCCTACAGCCCGGACTTGGCACCACCGGACTTCTTTCTGTTCCCGAAGATAAAGAGGAGTTTGAAAGGAACGCGATACGGGACTTTGGACGCCGTCAAAGAGGCCGTGACGACGTGTCTTCGAGAGGTTCCCGATGATGCCTTCGCGGGAGCGTTCCAGGAATGGGAACGCCGCTGGAACAAGTGTATCGACTCACAAGGGTCCTATTTTGAGGAATATTAGCTTAAGATATGTAAAAGTGTAATAATTTTTTTTTCCTGAGCTCAGTACACTTATTTTCCGGACGAACCCTGTATTCGGAAACTTTTTTCCTCGTAGTATTGAACCTGAGAAACTCTTTCGAACTTATTTTCAAACGAGGCCAGTTTTAATTACGTATAGAACGTAATTACATATCATATCTCACATAAATTCGAAGAAGATTTCTTTCGCTATTGCGTTAATATGTATTGATAGCCATTGTATTAGAGACAGTAAAATAATCAACATAGGCTGCAAACACAATTTTACTTGTCACTGCCAACTGTTGTTGGAGAGTATAAACCAGAACAGATGAAGGTACATATACGTATTTCGAAATTAGTTTGGATGAGAGTGGGCAGATTATGGGTTATTAACAATGGGTAATTTGTTCGGTAAAGAAGTGTAGATAAAGAGACAAAGAGACAGTAGTTGATGACTAACAAATTGAATAAAAATTTCAGGAAGAGTCTAGTGAAAACTTTAAAATGGAGCGCATTTTTGTATGGTTCAGATACTTGGTCGATGAGACAGGAGGAAAAGCGTAGATTGGATTTCTTTTGATGAGGACAGGATAAAAATGGACGGTAAGGAAAACCAACGATAAAGATCTAGGAATAGTTGAGTGAGGTTCTCATGGGTCTTCCATCGGAATGCCGTCGTCGGCAATGGAGACACAAATCCTACTTTCGTTTCTAGAAATAGTAATAGGGGAAGAGATAAACTGATTTCTGCGTAAATACGAAAAAGACAGATCAAGAGGATACAAGAGATGTTGAGAGGCAATTCAATGCTAAAGAAGGTGCTATAGAAAGAAGACTGTTGGGAAACCGAACTTCAATGTTTTGCTCACTTCTGTGTGGTTCGGAAACTTGATCAACGAGGCAAAGAGTAAATTGGAGGTTTTCGAGATATGGTGGTGGGGAAAATTTGAGAAAATCGACGGAAAGGAGAACAAACGAAGTTTTAAGGCAGGGTAAAGGAAGGGGAAAAGTTTTTGAAAGAGATTCGAAGAAGGCGGGACAAGTGTATCCAGAAGAAACTAAGAGGCAATGGGATGCTGAAGACTGTGATGTGCAGATGGGAGAATGCTGGGAAAGCAAGGCAGAGGATCGAAAATAACGTGTATTTTAGAAGGAATTAAGGGAGGTAGGAAGTATTCAGAGCTAAAAAAAGGGAGTAAACTTAATCTGTAATATGGGTTCATAGGATAATTTTGCCATGTTAATTAAAGCTTAGGAGTACAGCAGTATATTGTCACAGGTCCCATCAAAAACCTATCCTAAGCTGGTAGAGTACTGTTTTTAATAATTTATTGCTAATATTATCTAAGCAGCGCATGATTTTTGATTGGAAATTTTCTGGTTAGAATTACTTCCTTCCACAAACTCTAAAGGTGGCTTTCAGGATGACCGTAAAGATGTTAAAAAAACTTTATAAAGGACGCTGACCCCGTTTTGAAAAAGTTTTGTTTGGAAATTGAATTTCATATATTTACCCTGACCTTTGGTTTCAGTAATGATAAAAAAACAAGAATCCCGTCAAAAAACGTTGACTATTATTCCATAGAGTGAATGATAATCTCGTGCTTCTTTAGGAAAATCCACTGATGCAACAAATCTCTCCCTTATACTCCTCCGCTTGGCGCCAGATGCCTACCAAATCCATCGGATCGATGTCAGTCCCAGAGAATCGGTTTCCCGGGAAATTACTTGAGCAGCGCAATAGGTATTGATTATCGCAATTTCCGCGTGGCCATGCAATTCTTCTGAACATTTGCTGGAGGGTGCCATGTGGGATTATTTCAACCAACGACTGCACTACGGAGGACACCTGGAAATTTTTCTAGCACTTGACCAAACCCCTAGGAGAGTCACGTAATTTAAGGAGAGCAGAAAGTCGAAAATCAGGGATTGCAGTGCACCGAGCGAATTCTCATCACTGAGAGAAGGTTTAAAAGCAGGGCAAGACTAAGCCGAAAAAAAATGGTTGTAAGTAATTCGAGGATGCCATTGAATTACTTGCAGATTTGGGATTAGAACCATTGGGAATAAGATTAATCTGACGAATTAGAATTATTGGAAAAACTCAGAATAAGAGATTTCACGCATACTATATAAACACAGTAATTCAAACCACAACATTTAACTTACTATAGGACAACTAAAATAAGAAATTATATGCATAATAGCTCATAGTCAATGTCTTTTTGGATCCCAATTTACTAGAAAAATTTCATAAGTATGGAGCCCGTGAAAGTTTCATTCATATTAGATCTTCGCTCCTAGAAAGGCCTATTTGAATTCATTCGTTGGGTGTGTTCTACCTATTGAAAGGTAGATTTTGGACGGACCATTTACTTCTGAGTGTGGCGAAGACTTCATCTTTCTTACCCTGTATCATTTCTTTCTTCATTTCTTCGTAGTATCTGCTTACATCTCTATCTACCTGTCTTAAAACCTTCCTCTTCCTTCACCTACCACGCCTGCCTAATGTTTTCCCTTCTACCAAGGCCTAATCAACATACCGTCACCAATACCGTCACACCTTTAAATATTTTTGGATCACTTTCATTGCATTATTCGGATTTCCCCAGCAACTTCCTCTCTTCGCCTAGCTCACTTAAGAACCTCGGCGTTTTGTCCTCCTATCTGTTCAACTTATTTTCTCTATTCCACGCCATGCTTTTATCTCAAAAGTTTTCCAATCTATGCTCTAATCTAATGTATACATATGTGTGTGTGCTTGTATATATATATATATATATATATATATATATATATATATATATATATATATATATACATACACATATACCTACCTACGTAACTACCTATCTACACCAATACCTATACACCTACCTACCTGCATACGTACCTGTACATACACATATACATATAATATATATACTATATATATATATATCGTCATATATATGTAAATAAGGCTGTGGCGCTGGACAATATTCCTGTAGAAATGTTGAAATGGTCAGGGAAAGGTGGGAAGAAGGCCATATATGGACTGATTCGTAGTATCTATGAGGAAGGAATCTGGCCGGAAGATTTTGTGAGATCGGTGTTAGTTCCTATTCCAAAAAAGGCAAAGGCTTCGTCATGTGAGGATTACAGAACAATAAGTTTGATATCCCACGCAGCTAAAGTTATTCTCAGGATCATCAACAAAAGGATAGAGAGTAAGGCAAATGATTACTTAGGGGATGATCAGTTTGGGTTCAGGAAAGGAAGAGGTACGCGTGATGCCATTGCAGTAATGAGATCACTAGTCGAGAGGAATATAGAATACAATCAGGACGTTTTTGCCTGTTTTGTAGATTTCGAAAAAGCGTTTGATAGAGTGAATTGGGAAAAATTAATGCGTGTATTGCAGAAAATAGGAATGGATTGGAGGGACAGGAGACTGATCCGCAACCTGTACATGTCTCAGACTGCTCAGGTGCGAGTGGGGAACGGAGAGTCCGGATGGGCAGTGTTAGGAAGAGGTGTAAGGCAGGGTTGCCCATTGTCACCGGTACTGTTCAACGTATATGTAGAGGAAATGATTAAAGAGGCATGGGAAGAACTGGAGGTAGGAATGAAAGTCGGAGGGGAATTCGTAAAATCGGTTAGGTTTGCTGATGACCAAGCATTAGTTGCTCAGTCAGCCAAGGGGTTGCAAGCATTGTTGAGTGAATTGGAGGTTCAGTGCGATAAATATGGGATGAGAATAAATATTAATAAAACAAAGGTTATGCGATTTTCCAGAAAGAAAAAGGCTAAGCTAAATACTAAAATAGGCGGGGAAAAAATAGAGCAGGTAGAACAGTTTACATATCTCGGAAGTGTTTTGGACCAACACGGTCAAAGTGGTAGGGACGTAAGGAGAAGAATTGCGCTAGGCAAGGAGGCTTTCTCAAGGAGGAGGGAGTTGATGACGGGGACGTTGAGTAGGGATGTTAAGACAAGACTCGTAAAAACTCTAATATGGAGCGTAGCTATGTACGGCGCGGAAACGTGGTCGCTGAAGCAGGAGGATAGACGTAGATTGGAGGCTTTTGAAATGTGGGTGTGGAGAAGAATGGAAAAGGTGAAATGGACCGAAAGTAATCTACCGGTTAAGGTAGGTTTTTTTTTGGATGGACACAACTATCAAATAAACATTTTGTGACTCCCCACCTAGCAAACTAATCTATATCAGGTCCCTCTTCATCTCGGTGTACTTCTTTCCTCCCTTCATCCCGTCCAACATCCCTATCCTGTTCCTACCCTTACCTCGCTTGCCCAACATTCTCCCCTCTATTACCCTCTTCAACATTCCCCTACCGCTCAATACGCCTTTCATCCATTTTTCCTGCCTCCATAGGATTTCTCTCAACAAACCCCTCTCCTCCCCCACCATTTCTAGTACTTCCTCATTTGTTTTCCTTTCGGTCCATTTCACCTTTTCCATTCTTCTCCACACCCACATTTCAAAAGCCTCCAATCTACGTCTATCCTCCTGCTTCAGCGACCACGTTTCCGCGCCGTACATAGCTACGCTCCATATCAGAGTTTTTACGAGTCTTGTCTTAACATCCCTACTCAACGTCCCCGTCATCAACTCCCTCCTCCTTGAGAAAGCCTCCTTGCCTAGCGCAATTCTTCTCCTTACGTCCCTACCACTTTGACCGTGTTGGTCCAAAACACTTCCGAGATATGTAAACTGTTCTACCTGCTCTATTTTTTCCCCGCCTATTTTAGTATTTAGCTTAGCCTTTTTCTTTCTGGAAAATCGCATAACCTTTGTTTTATTAATATTTATTCTCATCCCATATTTATCGCACTGAACCTCCAATTCACTCAACAATGCTTGCAACCCCTTGGCTGACTGAGCAACTAATGCTTGGTCATCAGCAAACCTAACCGATTTTACGAATTCCCCTCCGACTTTCATTCCTACCTCCAGTTCTTCCCATGCCTCTTTAATCATTTCCTCTACATATACGTTGAACAGTACCGGTGACAATGGGCAACCCTGCCTTACACCTCTTCCTAACACTGCCCATCCGGACTCTCCGTTCCCCACTCGCACCTGAGCAGTCTGAGACATGTACAGGTTGCGGATCAGTCTCCTGTCCCTCCAATCCATTCCTATTTTCTGCAATACACGCATTAATTTTTCCCAATTCACTCTATCAAACGCTTTTTCGAAATCTACAAAACAGGCAAAAACGTCCTGATTGTATTCTATATTCCTCTCGACTAGTGATCTCATTACTGCAATGGCATCACGCGTACCTCTTCCTTTCCTGAACCCAAACTGATCATCCCCTAAGTAATCATTTGCCTTACTCTCTATCCTTTTGTTGATGATCCTGAGAATAACTTTAGCTGCGTGGGATATCAAACTTATTGTTCTGTAATCCTCACATGACGAAGCCTTTGCCTTTTTTGGAATAGGAACTAACACCGATCTCACAAAATCTTCCGGCCAGATTCCTTCCTCATAGATACTACGAATCAGTCCATATATGGCCTTCTTCCCACCTTTCCCTGACCATTTCAACATTTCTACAGGAATATTGTCCACCCCCACTGCCTTATTTGCTTTCATCTCCTTTAATGCCCTTTCTATTTCATCGTCGAGTATGCCTGGACTTAAGCTATCTTCTTCTACGTCATGTTCCTTTTCTATGTCTAACCTTGTCGGCCTAAGTTCTTTACCATACAGTGTTTCCATATATTCCTTCCATCTCTCTTGGATTTTTCCTGGTTCAACTATTATCTTACCCCATTTATCTTTAACTGTTAGCACAGATCTTGCCTTCTTACTTCCCGATAATAACTTAACCTTGCTGTATAGAGCACCAATTTCACCCTTCTTCTGTAAACTTTCCATATTCTCGCATTGCGTTTTCCACCATTCTTCTTTTGCTTTATTTGTGGCCCTTCTCAATTTATTGTTTAACTCTTTGTACTTCATTTTGTCTAACTCTGTGTTTTCATTTTTCCATCTTCTTCTCTCATCCATCTTTGCAATCATCTCATTCGTTACCCATGGTTTCCTTATCCTTTTCCCGTTAACGGTTCCTATAGTGTCTTTAGCGGCTTCCAATATCCCTTTCTTGATACATTCCCATTTTTCTTCGATAGTACTCACTTCTTTACCGTCATCCATCATTTTCTCTACAGCCTCCTGATACTCCTTCCTCGTTAATTCATTTACTACTTCTAAATTCCATTTTTTAGCCCGCCGCCCTTGCCTTATCTTCTTGAAACGAACGTTACATTTCATTTCAAGAAGATAAGGCAAGGGCGGCGGGCTAAAAAATGTATAATAATAATAATATAATATAATATATATATATGTTTATACGTATATGTATATAAATATACGTGTGTATAAACATATATACACGCACATATATGTATGTGTGTATCTAAATTTAATTTAAAGCTTTTATAGTTAGCTATATAATATTAGCTTTATAAAAAATCACCAATTTAAAAATTTGTTTATTTGATATAATTATTTTCAAAAACTTTGCTTTTGCAAACATTAATTATTTGTAAAGTACCATGAAGGTGATTCATATCACAGTAATTTACCTAACGTAAAATGCAAACTTAACAGCACATACTATACGCTCTCACGCACTTTTCATTGCTATTCTTCGGTTGTTTTTCTTTCGATCGTATTTTACACTAAGTGAATACTAAAAATATATAAATAAACGCGATCCCTTAAACTCCTTTCCCTTGGCCCCTTTCGATCGGTGCTTGCGCAACCTAGGTTAGACGTAACCATAAGTCAAACGTAAGCACGTAGAGTTGAATATTGTTTCCCCAAAGAAGAACAGAAATACAGCTCGGTCAAGTAAATATAATGAGATGAATTTGATCGGGTCGATACCAAAACTATAAACAGACAAAAGGCAACCAAGAAGAAATAATGATATGGGATGACTTTCGCTCTGCAGATGCATGCCTACGAAAACGTATTGTAATGCTAACTTAAAGAGGTTTGATTAGTACATTATAAATCAGACAATGTGAGAGATTCAAAAAAGAGAAACATGGAATCGTATTCACTCCGTGGATTTATAGATGGCGCACAACGGAGTGGAGCACGGAATGGAGAGCCATCAGTCTCAGGCAATGGACTATATCACTGGATAAATTGGAGAATATATAGTATAACATGAAAGGATACGCAAAAGTCCAACTGAGAATCATCAACATAAGGAGACATATAGGGAAGACCAGAATTGGCACTTTGGTGAAAATCAGTGCGGTTCGAGGAAAAATGTGGGTACAATTGGCAACACGGAATTATTGAAAATATTAATAAAGAAATATAGACTGAGTAATGGAAGTATGTTTTGTTTTTTTGAAACTTGAGAATGCTCTAATAATAATAGCGTTAATTTAATTCATGTAGAGTATAGTGAAAGTAATGGTTTAAATGCCTTATTACAAATTTTGACATGAATCAGATTGGTTAGAGACACATGAAGGAAATAATCGAAATGTTAGTTTTAATACTGAGTAACAGGGCTTAGAGATACGACGAGGCATGTCGACATAACGGCGATATTTTTTCATACCGACCCCAGATGGATATGATCAACTTTAAGCAACAATGGATCAGTAATTACCCCAGCTTATTGACCCATTTCACTTTATAGGCATTTGACTTAATGGACTTGATGACGATATGAACAGTATTGTTGACATGGGCAGTATTATCCACAAGGAAGTAAATTTCAATAGGTAGATATTGTTAGCATACCATTATAGTCGATATATCATCGAGACTTTACCATTTACGCGATATAATTAATATTGCCGATATCATTCTGTTTATCCAAAAATTATTGAATGTCGATAGAAGGCAGCCAATCAGGTATGTAATCAATACTGGAAAATGTATATCTCACAGGCCTACCGGGGAGTAAAGCAGGCTTAATGGGTTACCGCAAAGTTCTTTGAAACTTATACTCTGAGGAAATAGTGAGAGGGGCATGAGAAGAGCTTGAATTAAGAATGATTATATAAGGAGAGCTGTCCTGTAGCTTTGGGATTGATCGAGTATTTCTTAGGCTCGATTCATAAATAGGACAAGTTTGCATGCAATTTCTATCGAATGAATTCATAATGAAATAATAATATAATCGCAAGAAACGTCGACCGACTAAGAGTTTATGACAGAGTAACAATTACTTTTCAAACGCGAATTACTAACCAGAAGGATGTGCAATTATTGGTGCGATTCTTAAAACCAAAATGGCGCTGAGACACGAACTGTACCAAGTGACAACGGACAATTATTCTTCATTAAAATTAATTAGGAATTGGAATAATAACGCCACAGAAAATTTTAATCACCATAGTTTAAGGAAGATTCACCATTTCACGAAATCATAGGCAAGAAATGTCACCATAAGCCCTCCCTTTTTACGTCATAGAATAAGATTTTCTTGAAATTGCATAGCATTAAAGATGACTACAAGAAAATATTTGTCATTTTCTCTTGATTGAAATACTGTGTAGAAACATGTCAACGCCTTTACAGAGTGACCGATGGAAGACACTGATTGTGAAACAACAATTTAAGTGCATTCGATAGATGCCGGATGAACCTATATAAGTCTCGTAAGTAATGAGATTCAAACTAAATACGAGGGCATTAATTCACGGATTAAATATTAAGGACTTAAAATAGACGGGAAGGATGGAACAATTGAAGTAATTAGTAAGTACACAATCTTATTGGCAAAAGTAAACGCTTTGGTCAGGACGAAAAAGTCGTGTGTGCATTTCCAAACCAATTATTAAATAAGGAATGAAATTGATAGCAAGGCTCTTAAGCAGAGACGTTACGAAAAGATTTTGGCACAGGGAGAATCATTGAATGAACTAAATACTGGTCTTCTAAGGATGAAAGACATATGGGCTTAGGCTAGGAGCTCGAGACGCATGTGAATGCCTGGAAGAAGATGGAGAAGATAGCAAAACCAAACGAGATAGTGTTGGTGATAGTTGGAAAGAGAATGTTTTTTGTGAAAAATTGGGAGGATGAGGAGGAAAAAGTGGGC
Source organism: Hetaerina titia (assembly GCA_037158775.1). Lineage (NCBI taxonomy): Eukaryota > Metazoa > Arthropoda > Insecta > Odonata > Calopterygidae > Hetaerina > Hetaerina titia. The sequence continues at coordinate 64,187,395 of CM073776.1, read as the reverse complement.
GGGAATTTTCGAGGGGCTGGCCGTTGAAGGCCATAAGAGAATGCAAACGCTAGGTAAGCTGTGAAACGAAATTCTGAGGAAAGAACGAGGAAAAGATATTTGCGAAGGCATCAAAGGGTAATTAAAATAAAATTGGCCCGCATAAGGTTATGGCGCAGTCAAGAATTTGTTTATGTTGCGCGATACTGCTTTCGAAACATATATCGATAATAGTGTATAAGATTCAATAGTTTTAAGGGATACTCAAATCAGTAGAATATCTATGATAACGAATTCTATACAATAGTTATCGTTAATGTTTCTTTATCGTTATTATACGGTATAGCCATCGTTATCCTATCAAAAACGTAGTGATAACGTAATTATTTATCAAAGGACAAAGCAGAGAACACCCAGGAAATACTACAGGGTGCAACAACACAACTTCATTTTTTCAAACGTAAAACGCTTTCAAAAAAGGAAGTTATGTTGCCGCACCCTGTATTATTTATAGCCAATTCCATTAAAATTATATTAGATTTATAATCAAAACCACATTCTACAAAAATGGAGTGAAAACTGAAATATATTCCTTATTAAAATTAATTTATTTTTTCTGATTTGTGGGGCACTGACGACCAGTTTAACTCCCATGAAACAGAAATCCTGAGTCTGTGTTTGATATTCAACACAGTAACCCTGTTACCCAATTGAGTATGTGGGTGCCAATCCAGGATTATTTTTTATTTATGGTGCCCGAGAGTGTTTTGCATTCATTCCGTTCCAAATTTTTCTCCACTTTTATGTTACGGCTCTAATAGCTAAAAAAATATTTACTATTCACATCAACGGCAGTAGATTGTCCTTCTATTAATTATTAATTGGTTGGAGATATTAAGTGTTCGATGGAGACATAGCATTATTTAATAAGTCAATCCAGTCGTTTTGAACCAAACTAATTGGGTAGCATAACATCGTAATGTCATCCCTGGAAAATAAAAAGGGATGTAGAAGGGGAAAAATTTTAATCGGGCACCCCACTTATTCCCAGAACTAACTTATAACAAATATGTGTTTACAATTAAGACTAGATTGTGCAGAAATCGGCGTCAATACACGAGTATATACGAGGCATGCTCATAAAGTAAGAGCCGTTTACTTATATTTAAATATTGGCACTTCAGAATACAGTTTTGCTCCTGCAGCGCCATCTACTGTTTCATTGAGAAGCTATAGCAGCATTTGTTTTGTTTCAGAAGTCGTTTGCTTGTCCGTGCATGCAAACAACAATGTCCGCGACAATCGTTAATCCCGCCAGCTGTGAAGTGCGTTCTGTCATACGATTCTTGTATGCAAAAGGATTATCGGCTGCTGAAATTCATCGGGAGTTATGCCTAGCTTATAGACCTACAGTTATGAATATTATCGTATTTTCTCGCGGTTGTATTCTGATTTCAATTAATCCTACTAGCTGATCATACCGAAATAAATCTCAAAAATACTTCTATGGTCGTCGTAAGCAGGCTTCCATTTGACGATCAATAATGGCACAAAAGAAAAAAAATTAATTTTTTTTAGGAAATTTTATTAAAGGTAGGCATTTTTTTCGTAAAATATTTCAAGTAAATCGGCAAAGCTATTTTTATTTCATATTTATTAGCAGTAGGAAGTCCACTGCAACGGTAGATTTAAAATGAAACCATGATTAAACGCGTTTATACTTCATTATTTCGCCCAACACAGCATTAAATATCATTTAATTCCAAGGAGTGTATCCCTTTTAAACTTGATCTATAATCAAACATTTTTTCGGAAAATTTAAGCACATTGATTATTATCATTAATATAGTAACTGAATGTATGTGATGGATGGCGTGTCGTGTTTTTGTTCGCCTTGTATATTATATTGTATATGATGAATAAAAAATAAATAATTTCATATTCCCACGTAATTACATAACTGCTTTTGTATTAATAAGCACAAGTATATTTTGAGGGTGATATACCGGTCGCACCAATGCATCAGTTTATAGATAATACATTTAATCTGAGGGCATTATTACTACATGCATGTGTCACTCTACCGCTTAAGGTAGGCCTGGCCTTGGATGGACAAAGACTGGACGTCTCTTAGCTTCTCCCAAAATGACATCCGTATATTCGATATTACAATAAGCCCCCATTTTAATTCGCATACTTCTTTCCTCTTTTCATTCTATCCAACGTGTCTATCCTATTCCTATCACTCTCTCAATTTCCCAACCTCCTCCCCTCTTTCATTTTTCAGTTTCCCATCGCCGATCAAAATGTTCTGAATCCATCTTTCCAACCTCCTTTGGTTTTCTCCCAACAATCCCATTTCCCCTCCCGCCATGCCTAATACTTCTTCGCATGCATTTCGTCAATTTTACTTTAACCGTTCTTCTCCATACCCGCAACTCAAAGACTTCCACTTTACGATTATCCTTTTACCTCAACGACCAAGTTTCCGAGCCAAACAAAACTACTTTCCATCTTGAAATGTCCGCTATTCTCTTCTTTGCATCTGTACTTAAAGTGCCTTTTATTAAATCCCGCCTATTATAAAACGATTCTTTTCCAAGCACAATTCTTTTTGCTTTCCTACCACACCGTTTTATCTTCCTCCACAACACTTTCCAAATATTTTCAATGGTTTTATCAGCTCCAGTTTATGTCTTACGACTTTAATGTTAATCTTCGCCTTCCTATTTTTTTTGAAAATTGTATTTCCTTCTGTTTTTTACGATTAATTTTCATTCGACACCCGTTTCACTAATGCCCCAAATCTCTATATAAACTAACTTACGAAAGCATGACCAACCGCATGTTTAATCGATGTGATGAATCTTTCACAGAACTCCATCTCTATCTTCAGTTATTTTCATGCATTTTTTGCAACGCCCTGTGCGCAAACGGCTTATTAATCACAGACACTGATGTACTGAGACCATTATGAATTCACTTAAAAAAATGTTTTATAGCTATCATATCACGTTTTTTACAGCCCCAGAGATCACACAATGGACAATGCATAAAATGAGAAGTTAAGGGCAGAGAAAAAATAACTCAATTGAAGCACATAAACATGAGATAGAAAAACACAACCAGGAAATGATCTTCTCCCAAGTTTTCAAAATACTTTCGACGAAATCACACAGCGTTTACGACATTCCACAAGAACAATTATGGTGCAGATGACACTAAATAGGAAATACTCATAGGTCTTGTAGTGGCAGTGTTGCGTTCCAGTCCCTCATACTGAAATGTACGCCAGCACTTATTCAACGAATGTCTTTGACGGTATCTACATAAGTTTCAGCTGGACATTCTCCGGTTTCCTAAATTCTGAGAACCTTCTTTTGTCCCTTTGAATTTTCGCCCTTTCTTTATTTCTGTGCACATTCCAAACCTTTCTCTTTTTTCCTTTATACGTCTTGGCAAACATTCCTTACGAAGGTATGCCCCAACCAAAACTTTAGACACTTCACACACACACACACACACACACACATATAGAGAGAAAAGTCTGAAAGCACAAATTTCTACAAAATCGATATACTACCTTGATCAAAAAGTTCCCGGAATTTATTCAGAAAATTAAAAATACAAGTTTATTCATCTAAATCTATATTGTCCCCTTCAAAGTAATCCCCATCGACTGCAACACACTTATGCCAGCGCTTGATCCAATCCTCGAAACATTTTTTATATTCGGTTTTCGGTATGTCCATCAGTGCTTCCTGCGATTTTTCCATTACTTCCTCTCGGCTGCTAAAACGCGTTCCTCGTAATGGTTTTTTAACTCGATTGAACAGAAAGAAGTCACAGGGAGCCAAATCAGGTGAATTCGGTGGCTGTTGGATGGTATTTGTTGCATTTTTCGTCAAAAAATTACGAATAATGATAGCACTGTGCAACGGTCTCGACGCACTGTGCGACGATGTCTGGTCTCTTTCGGCGAATTGCTTCACGCAAACGTCTCATAACGCCCAAATAATACTCTTTGTTTACTGTCTGGCCTTCTGGCAAAAATTCATGATGCACTACACCGTTGTAATCCATGAAAACCGTCAGCATTGCCTTCTTTTTTGACTGAAAACGACGTGGTTTTTTTGGTCTCGGCTCATTTGGTGAACGCCATTCACTTGCCTGATGTCTGGAATGCGTGTCGTACTCATAAACCCACGTCTCGTCTCCAGTAATGATCCTTTTGATGAATGTGGGATCGGATTCAGCCTCGCAAATCATGTCTTTTGCGACGTCAACACGGTCTCTTTTTTGCATGAAATTGAGGTCTTTTGGCACCAACTTTGCAGGAACACTCGCGATGATATCCTCTAACTCATCATACATCCTATCGACTTCTTCCTCCTTGTGGTTGCTCGGTGGCATGTATACCTGAACAATGACCAAGTTCGTCGGCTCTGCTTTAATCTCTACGAGTAAAATTCTATCTGTCGCTTGTTCTATGCATACTACGCTTCTTCCTACCCCTTTATTTAAAATTACGGCAACCCCTCGTTGGCTCTCGTCCCCGCCACTGTATATCACTCTATAATTGTCACTCCAGTAATTACCGCTATCCTTCCATCTCACTTCGCAGAGACCTAAAACATCTATATTACCTCTTTCCATCTCTCGCTTAATATTTTCTAATTTGCCATATATATATATATATATATATATATACTATATATACTAGTACTTTCCCGCGGGGCTGTCATCTATAATGAAAGAGTGTAAGGGGATTCATGAATTAATAATTGAATTTTCACGGACACGAATCTAATGGATATTCAAATGTACCCCTCTTTAAAAAAAAATGTTATTTTTTTCTGATGCCAGGGTTTTTCCCTCTGGAGTTCATAAACGAATCCTAAAATTGTCGATAAATTCTGATTATTCATCGTATATTATTAAGTAAATCTGTTCCAAAAATTCCTGTCCATCCTTTTCCATTTGGAACCTTCGATTAGTCTTGGAACAGCATCACTCAGTCCCCATTTTTTCAAATATAAATAATTATTATATTAAATACATCATTCCTTCACGAGGGAATAATAAATATCAATTCAAATAGTTAATATTCATCAATTAAAATGTTTATTTTTTAATAGTTTATCACGCTGACATTCCTTTAAAAAAAGGAAAAATAAGCGAAAATACAAGCTATGTTACTCATCCGGAGATGACGGGACGGATCAACATGCCCTTAAGTAACTTTTTTTTTAATTTCGATGAAATTTATATAGAATTAGCTTTTGGAATGTTTGAAAAAATATTTTGTTTCACTTAATGTTTCCATTAAATTGAAAGGCATTAGCTTTTACCGGGATTAATTTTAAATGAACAAATCCCCCATCTTCTAAAATTTCACTTTTTTCTTACTCCATTAAATGGTGGTTTTAGCACTAACGTGATCAGTAATCACGATACCCAGGTGAAGGAAAATGTACATGCCATGATGGTTTTGTATTTTTAGAACCCAATAAGTAAATGAAATTTTAATTTTCTACAGCCAAAATAATCCATTTACCGGCGAAATCAAATGATTAATTCTTCTTGTCTTATTTGACATGATAGATGATTCATTTCTTCTTTGTAACAGCCGTATCGGGCAGACGAAAGCTGCGATCATATTTCACGTCTTTGTAACGTATTAGAGTGAGAAAACCTCCTCATATCACTCTATCTTGATTCAAACAACCTTTATTTAATCTGCCATTAATTGATCTTCCAACGTCCTTATCATTAGTTCAAAGTCATTTATTCATTGTCAAGATACTTCGTTCTTATTGGCTGAACGAATTATGACGTTTTGTTTGCCAGGAACGTAACAATGAGGCGATTCCTACTTGATTTTGATTAGCGGAGCGCAAAACAATGGGAAAGTTGAGAAAATATTGACGTACGACAATAGATTTTCGTTTGCTTTGCGAGTAGATTCTTGCTTTGCACTCAGTTCCATAATTTAAGTGAAGAGATATATCTAGATTCTCTCAATGGGTGTCCGTCCCTTCAGCTGCCTCTGCTTGCATGGTTTCTCATCGTGGAGACGCTGCCATGGAAACCTACACCTGATGTGGAGCAATTAGGTTGAGGGATAAGTTAAGAGTTGTTCATTGGTCAAGATTCAACATACTACGAGTATATTTTCGTTGAGTTGGACACGTACAAAAGGTGCAAGTGCTCTTTTCAAATGTTGATGGATGAGGTCCTGAGGATCACGATACAGAAGAAATAACCTGGATTTGGTCGCGTGAGTGTACAAGAATCGTTTATTAACATTCTAATTTTTTCCTTGGCAATTCAAATGCAAAAAATGTAGTAATTCAGTAAAGTCCAGTATTAATCATTCCGTATTGAATTTCGACTGCCCAAAAATCGGTTCACTGGTAAGAGTGGGAATTAAACATGAGAACTCAACTACACTCTGAAGTAGAGAGGAATAATTGTTTCGTATTAATTGCCGCAAGTGTAAGCACCCCAAGCAATCACGGCAAAGTTAAGGTTACCCGACTGCAACGGGAAGTCAAGTGTGGAAAAAAATGAAGTCACAATAGTGGTTTCAATGTAAAAATATACATAATTACGTAAAAATGAATGTAGCCGAGTTAACGGAGACTTCCATCAATGCTCGACCATTAATTTAATTAATTACAATTTTAATAAATAAAAGGCGATTCTCTGGCAAATCCAATTGCCTTCATATTGAATAACTATTGTGCACAAATTATCAACAACTGCTTTCTACCAGCTGTCATTACTCGTACCTAAACCGAAGTCCCCACCTAATCACCATCTCTTCCTTACCCTGCCGTCACATTCCAATCCCCCATCAATATCAAATGTTTCCCTGCAGGAACACGCGATTATATCCTCTAACTCATTGTACATCCTATCAACTTCTTCCTCCTTATGACTGCTTGTTGAACGATGACCAAGTTTGTCGGTTTTGCTTTTATCTCTACTGGTAATATTCTATCCGTTGCTTGCTCTATGTTGACTATGCTTCTTCCTACCTTTTTATTCAATATAATGGCAACCCCTCGTTGGCTCTCGTCCCAGCCGCTGTACGTATATTACTCGATAACTATCACTCCAGTGATCTCCGCTATCCTTCAATCTCACTTCGCACAGACTTAAAATGTCTATATTTCTTCTTTCCATCTCTCGCTTTATACTCTCCAATTTTCCTATTCTCAACATTGTCCTTACATTCCAAGTTCCCATTCTAACTAAATTGGTCTTCTTCTTCTGCCTCCTCTGTCCTGATGCTGTCGGTTTTCCCCTGCAAGGGTTTCGTGGCATGACGACCGCGGAACCTTGCCTCTCCCGCTGCCGGACACAACACACGGCCGATTGGAGCGAGTCCCGTAGTTGGCAGCAGAAAAATAGATTCATTTCAGATATTGCTACACTGTCTCTAAATACTTCAAAGTACATCCCTTGAGGGTCAACACACTTTTGCCAGCGGCTTCTCCACGATTCGAAGGTTCCTTGGTAGACGGATTCCAGAAGGTCCTTTAGGGTACGCGTGCAGGCTTCTTTGGCGGCCCTTAGGGTCCCATTGTGGTGTCCTTTGAGGGAGTATTTCACTTTTGGGAATAGGAAATATTCTGCTGGTGCCAAATTGTGAATGTGATTGGATTAGGGAATCGTGGCGATGCCGTCACGGATGATATTCAGACACTCCACTCTGCTATATGTCGTCTGTCAAGACCTTCGGAGCGAATATAGTGGAGATTTTTCGCATTGCCAAATTTTCAGCAATAATTTTGTGAACTGTCAACTTATTAATGCCAATACGATCTTCGATCATGCGCACAATTAACCGACGGTTGAATTCAACACTTCACGCTCGAGTCAGGAAAAATTGTTACCTATAATTTTTAAACAAACCTTGTGTGTGTATATATATATATATATATATTCAAACTTGAAAATCCCGCCATACGGCGCACAAATATTCATCCAAACAGAAATAGGTATTATATATATATATACACTTTTTTGGAAAACCCACAAACGTGTAATGTAAATTCACTGATAGTCATAACAAACACAGAAACCAAAACACACAAAAGAGGGACTCTCTGGTTCTCGAATTTTCGGTGGTCCAACCACCTTTCTCAAGAGGAATTAGGAACAGAACTCTTCGGTTTCTATGTATATATATATATATACACAGTTGTTTCTAAATATCCGTTATCCTCTCTTAATTAGACGGACTTCTCAGCTCACAGTATCCAGCACCGAAGGGGCCGAACGGGTAATGATAATGGCTCACCGTCGTGAGCTTGGCCCCGTTTGGAATCATCCCCGGAGTGATATAATATATCTTTAAAAAATATGAAATCAAACAAAAGAATACCTAAAGTGTTGGTACGAGAAGAGAGAACGGACAGGTCATTCCATCACCCCCGTGGAAAAAGTACGGCACGTGAGGTCCCCGAACAAATTACGTTCACATGGATAAAGAGGGAGAGAGAGAGTGATAAAAAGAGCGCGTACGTGGGGTACTCTCTTGAAAAATAATGTTAAAAAAATAACTTTTCAAAAATAAATCGGAGCCAAAGCGCAAAAGATGGTAGCTGTTGAGGAATGAATATATTAAAAAATAAATAAAATGTATCAGCGGTCACCTCTCGTATGCGCACACTAAGGAAGTGGTTCGAGAGGGTACGGGGAAGATGAGAAGGGTGGTGACAAAGGGTGTGGGTCGGACGAAACCAATATGGACGAGGACGTATCGAACGGGGGGAGAAAGGGTTGAGGGAAGAGAGGGAGATGAGAGGATATTTTTTTCGCTTCCGCCACAGGGGTTCCCTACGGGGTGAACACCTAAACAAGAGACACTCCCCTCCCTCCCAACTTCTCAACCCCTTTGGAGACCCCTCGACGATTTTCCCATGAGTTGAGTGGACCTTAAGAGAGGAGATGAAGGGAAAGAGAGAGAGAGGGAGACCGAGGGGCAAAAGTAGGAGGATGGTACTGGCGACGGGGTAGGGGCTTTTCTTCATCCCCATCCCTTACGCAAAGTTCTCCGAGGGAAATAAGGGAGAGAAAGAGTGTGGGGTAGGGTTGGCAAGGAGGGCACGGTACGCTGAATACGACAGAGAAGAGCCATCGGGATGGGTGTCACACAGACCCTCAGAGTAGTTTCCAAACGTTGGCCGTTCATTTTTTTTCTCCTGCAACCCCTTTTATCGGGACTCGCGGGAGGTTATGGGGCACACGGGTCGAGGAGAAAAATGGGAGTGTATTGGTGGAAAAAACCGATACGTCCCCATTGTTCTATGAGCGTTTTATTTATTTCCTACCTCTTCCACATCCCTTCTTCCCCTCCCCTCCCTCTAGCGTAACTTTAGTCCTCCCTACCCTTCCGAGCAGGCTGACGTATCGGCATTTGCGATGGGACGAGCCTCAATAATAATGATCGCGGAAAAATGAGGGTGTACAGGTAGGGGAGGGGGGTCAAACACGAGGCGGACACTCGGAAAAGTAATGCGGATGGTTTCTTGTCTGGGATAAAACCTTTCCGGAATGGTGAAACATAGGCAGCGGAAAATCCAACTATGTATTCGGTATTTACGAGGACGTGCCATTGCTCCTGTGGTTTTAAACGTTCATTTAAATATAAAACCCAAAGAAAGCACAGCATTAGTACTATAGAACTCAATCGCTGGCTCTTCCGAAGGATAACTTCGGGAAATGTCTGGTTTGCAAACATTCTACCATGCAAAATGATTCTTTTTCTCCTCCTATAATTCATCATAGTAGATGAATGAATCTACCGTTGTCACTTTGAAGGAACCCTTTAGGCATGATGCAATTTTCATTTTTCCGAAACAATTTTGTTTTTCAGCTTACTTGAATTCGTGTGTGGGGCTAATTCGAAGTTCTCCCTAATTCTCAGCCACATATCATGAACTCAAAACTTGCAAATCACCAACAAATCTTTCTCTCCAGCAAAATAATTTAAACATTCAAGGTTATTTTACATGGATATGATGTCGTGCAAGCCACATGCACTATGGCGTGTGGCAGGGGATGATTCAACAGCAGGCATGAAACATCATAAATAAAGCTTCTATTAATTGTTAACTGTCAATAAGTATGTAAAATGATAGAAATGTCGTAGGTAATTCTTACTAGAGGTACTTTTACTAAGATATCCGAGTAGTAGTTTTTTTAGGGGAGGCGACCGACAGCTTAGGTCATTTGCGCCATTAGGGATGAATGGGGATGGAAGAGTGGAGAGAAACCCGGCGAAATAATCGGCATTAGCCTACTATTATCGAAAGGCGCCAAGTGGTCTGCAGTGTAACATCCCATCTGACGGACGTCATATTTACTCAAAGTGCTCTTCACAAAGCTCCTCAATTAGGGATCGAGATTCGAACCCGGGCCCTCTCGGTGGGAAACCTGTACGTTAACCACCGCACCATTCCGATCCCAACAGTATCCGAATGAGATACTTCTCAACGCATGTAAGACAAGCTGGTAGTAACAAGAAGGACCATATATCCATGTTTATGACCAAGTCCTCTTGTTGTGGGCATATTAAGGGCAAGAATAATGTTCTGGTGAGTGAAAAGTCTCTATTCCAAACATATAACGTAAAACTACTGTGATGAGTTTGTGAAAACATACTTACCATTGAAGCAACTGCAGTTATTCCCAACTGGACACCAAGAAGCTTGAAATGGGGATGGCTGAAATGGCCGCATAAAAGATATGGGCATAGAGTTGGAAGGAATGAAAGGTTCCCATGGTCTCCTGCAGCCTTATCAGTTGGATCAGCTCACATCCAAAAGAAAGGAAAACAAGAAACTGCGGAAACTTAGGATATGATTCAAAATCCCTCGTAGTTGGGACCGTAACGCCAATCTTCAAATTCCTCGGCACTGAAAAAGAACATAGGTAGTAGTTTAGAAACTTTTCGGATTATCATCAAGTTTATCGTAACATTTAGATCAAAAAAGAGCAACCACTCAACTGTTTACGCCGATTCTACCCTCTGGTACATGTTATTAAATTTGAAGAAAAAATGCTACTTTCTAAAAAGATGTTTTTCTTCCTTAAACGGGCGAAATCTCATCCAAAAATTTCAAAAAATCCCAAAAAATGAGAACGCATAATATTTTTTACAATAAACTTTAAATTATTGTAAAATTTTCAACGTTAAAAAATATTAACAGTGAATTCTTCACACAATAATTTGTTTTTAAAACTCTTCAAGACCCGATGAAAATGTGGACACAATCCGGGATCTTGTACGCTCAGATCGTCGGTTGACAGACTGATCAGGGAAGAGTTGAATTTGACTCACACCACCGTTCATCAAATTTTGACCGATGAATTGGGGATGAGAAAAATCTGCGTAAAATGGTTCCAAAAAACCTTTCGCAAGACCAAAAGGAACTCAGGAGGGAAAGATGCCTTGAATTTTTGAATTCGATTGAAAATGACCCCCATTTTCTGGAGTGTGTCATTAATGGTGAGAAATCAAGGGTGTTTGAGTACGACCAAGAAACTAAACGCTGAAGCATAGAGTGGCTCATTTCAACCTCTCCAAGGCCCAAAAAGGCAATGATGAGGAAGTCGAATATGAAATGTATGCTGATTTGTTTTTTCGATATCCACGGAATCGACCACAAAGAGTTTCTACCTCTAGGCCAAACGGTCAATCAACACACAATCAACACGGGAGGTTCTTGAAAAACTTCGTAAAAAGGGTCAACTTATAATTTATTTATTTACGTAACAAAGCAGCCAAAAACGGCACAAAGGCTTTTAAATTGGCTGACATATAATTATTATTATTATTATTATTAGGTAATCTACCGTTTAAGGTAGGTTTTTGTATGGACACAACTATCAAATAAACATTTTGTGACCCCCCACCTAGCAAACTAATCTATATCAGGTCCCTCTTCATCTCGGTGTACTTCTTTCCTCCCTTCATCCCATCCAACATCCCTATCCTGTTCCTGCCCTTACCTCGCTTGCCCAACATTCTCCCCTCTATTACCTTCTTCAACATTCCACTACCGCTCAATACGCCTTTCATCCATTTTTCCTGCCTCCATAGGATTCCTCCCAACAAACCCCTCTCCTCCCCTACCATCTCTAGTACTTCCTCATTTGTTTTCCTTTCCGTCCATTTCACCTTCTCCATTCTTCTCCACACCCACATTTCAAAAGCCTCCAATCTACGTCTATCCTCCTGCTTCAGTGACCGCGTTTCCGCACCGTACATAGCAACGCTCCATATCAGAGTTTTTACGAGTCTTGTCTTAACATCCCTACTCAACGTCCCCGTCATCAACTCCTTCCTCCTTGAGAAAGCCTCCTTGCCTAGTGCAATTCTTCTCCTTACGTCCCTACCACTTTGGCCGTATTGGTGACATATAATATACACTAAGAAAAAAATAACGAGTAAAAGTAACAAACAACAATGAAAAGTTGACAAATAATGTCAAGAACAGATATATAGTAGGAAGGCGGGAGAGCACATGTTCAACCAGAAAGAGCTAAGTTACTTTTTAGCGTTTAAGGAAGGAAGTGAAAGAATTGAGGGAGGAAGAGAGGTCCAGGGTGGAAATACTGGATGCTTGGGGAATTAAATGTAGCGGCGAGTCGATGGAATAGGGAACGTTGAAAGACCGAGAGATAGAAATTTGGAATCTGCAACAGACTCAAGTTGCGTGTTGGCCGAGGGGGAACACGAATAGAGAATGGAGGATGAAGGTCGTTGGTACGGAGAGTTCCGTTGAATATGCTATGCAGGAATTTCATATCACATAGCAATCGACGGCGGTGGAGAGCGTAAATACCAAGGGATGATAGAGTAAAGTCCCGGGTTTTATTTTAGAGAGAAGGGATGCGATAACGGGACATGGCAATAAAGAGGTCTCTTGCGTCACTCTAAATTAGTTGGGGAGGATCTATCTAGGACTATCAGATTGGTGAACAGTATTCTAAAATTGGGAGGACACAACCAAAAAGCACCATCCTAAGGGCAAAGGGATCACGAACGTCAGTGTGGCGGTAAAGTAGGCCGACTATTGCCATCGCTCTCCCGACAATCCTTTGAACGTGCTTGCGAAAGGTGAGCTTCGCGTCAAAAAATACACCTAAGTCGCAGTAAGAACTGACAGATGGAATAGGGCTGCTCGAAAGAGTGTATGAAGGTTAAAGTGGTTTGCGCTTTAACGAGAAGGTCATAATAGCTGATAATTGAGACAAAACATCAAGAACAAGTGGGTGTTGCATCACGATAATGCTTCTGGTCACACAGCAATTTCAATAAACGACTTTTGGCCATTGAAAACATTCCTGTGCCTCCTCAACCTCCTTATTCACCTGACTTGAGTCCTTGTGACTTTTTTCTCTTCCCGAAGGTGAAAAATCACCACAAAGGAACTCATTTTGGGACAGTCGAAAACATTCAAACGTCTGTAACCGGCCAGCTGAAGGCTATTCCATTAACGGGAGTTCCAGCACTGCTATGAGGAGTGGAAGAACCGTCTCCAGCGCTGTGTGGTTTTTAGAAGGAAGTTATTTCGAGCTCGAGTTATTTGGCACTATAAAATTACAATCCCATTTGAATGAAAAATGTTTTTTTTAATCCGTTACAGACCTCCTGTAATTGAAACTGACATGCATTCCTATCGTACGTGTTTCTCTGTGTTTTTGTCCACTACCGTTAACTCGTTTTTCCGTTGAAATCATAATTCACATCCGTGAGACTTTTCTCTCTTCGCTCTGGGCATCAGTCCGGCAAGTCGAAAGATTTGGTGGTCAAGTACCGGTAAAAGAAATATTTATACACTTGTGATCTGCTCGATCCCGCCGTCCCAACCTCTCCTATGTTCGTCTTTTGTTTGTGTTTCTATCCCTTTTCCTTATATCTATTTCCATGTGAATAAATATATGTTCGCCATATGCTGGGTTTTCGTGTTTGAATGTATATATATATATATATATATATATTTATACTTTTATAATTATCTATGGGTGCATGGTAGCCCACTGTTAGAGGCCACAGGTTGGATTCCTAGGCACGCCTCTCAGAGCACCTTCAGCCCCACCCAACCTGTGTGATGTTTTGGGCACCAGATCATCCTGGGGAACCATAATCGCCACATGGAAAGGAACCGGGCTCCCCTACCTTGATGTATGAATTTCACACGACGTAGTATTGAGTGGACTCTACCATCACCTACCATACCAACCTTCAGGTTGATTACTGTGTTACGATTTTTATATGTACAGGTTGCGGCATCATAACTTGTATTTTGCAAACGGAAAAAAAACTTCAAAAAAGGAAGTTATGCTGCCGCACCCTATGTATAGCATGTGTACGCATGTACGTATAAAATTTTCAAATTATAAATTTATAAGATCCAATGAATTTTATTTAAAACGCCCAATTTTGTTGAACAGTCGATGTCATCAGATACCAAATGCTAGAATAATGCCCAATACATGCACATGGATGTGGTGGGAGGAGAGGGCTTGTGTGGGGTGGAGGGCGGGAGTTTATATGTGTGCATGTAGATGTGTGTGAGATATGGGTAGAGTATGTACATACATATATGTGTATGCACACAAACATCGTTTAAGATGCTTAAAGCTATATTACACTTCGAGCTTGGATTCCTGGGCATCCTAGCATTGCTTTAGAATTTCAAAAGATATCTCGAGGTCTTCGAGCAAATTGCTCGAAAGGCGAGTGCAAGATTGGAATCCCCGAAGTGCTTACGTTTTCCTATGTGACTTAATTACTCTTGTTGCCCTTTGAATTTGAGATCTCCTCCCAGAGAAATTAAAATGATGAGCTCTCTTTTGGCTTTAATTTGGTTCGAGTGGAATATTCCTGAAAGTCAATTCGCCGTAATGCATAGATCATTTCACGTGAACATTCATTGTTTGGGAAGTTTCCATCGACTACAATGCAATATGGTTTACAGTTTTTTTTTTAATTTTTATTTGTAACAAATTAACTCTAGCACCGTCCGAAAAAAATTAAATGATTCAGTTTGATTAGCTCGGTTTCACTGACCTTCTCGTGATCCTCAAATCACGTAAACGGCATTAATTCCTTGTCATCATTGATTTACATTAATGAACAATCTTTTTTATAGCATAAAGGTCGTATTTGTCTTAATGAATGATGGTATGTTCGTCGGTTTAAATATCTAACTCCATATTCTGTTGATTTTCGTATTTAAAAAGCCATTTATGGTGAATCAATAAATACCCTCATTATTATTATTATTATCCCGGGGTAAACAAGCTACGACTTTGGTGCCATCGATACAATTGAAAGAAATCGTAATCAAATTGATAACGGTTTAATTGATGCAGAAACAGATCTAATACCGTCAAGGGAACGAAGCCTTCATTGGTAGTCCTAGGCATGAAGTGCTTAATTCCACGAAATGTTTACTAATTAAATGTTATCTTTTAATTTCAACTACGTGATACTGAAAAACTAATGTGCTAGGAGTCGTAAGCTAATTTGTATGTCGTAAAAATTTCAAATCAGAACTGGGATTTGGAAAAATCTCGCTAATTACATTTTAGCTGTGTTTCTCCAATGCCATCGTACCTTCGATTTTAGCCTACGTACCTTCACTATCAAAACACTCTATCCAATGGACGACCGTGACAATGTCACGACACACACTCTACGCATTAAATTTACATTCATACCAAAGAGTGTAGAGAGGAACAGATGTTGCATTTTTAGGGTCATCTGAATAAATACATTTCGCGCACAATTCTATCTCCATATTGCCCACTCTGAACCCTCATCCCACGTCATACAGCCTCAATAGTTCACTTTCAAGGGTCCATCAACACAGAGCAAGTCTAAAACACGCGACGGAACGACGCCTGGCGACATCACTGGTCGAATGAGTAGATGGCCGTTTAATGTCCATTGTTTACGAGAGACAAGAGATGAACGCGGACAAGGTGAATGGGATGTTGAGAGATAGGGTTCGGTAATTAACAGGAAGGACATTCACTTGGCTGCTTGCGAACACACAAACGTCAACCACCTTACAATAGACGCGCGTGCCCAGATCAACACCCTGAGGGAAGAATGGGGAGGATTAACCACGCGAAAATTGGGGCAGGGAAGAGTGTTCAATGTGAGACGCAGAGAACAAACGTGCTCTATGTCGTTGTACGTTAAGTTTCTGTTAACATTGTTAGCAAGGGTCTGACAGACAAGGAAGATGTTTGACGGAACCAGGGTTCAACCACTTCTCCACTAGAGCCAGGGACAGAACTAAGTAACCAGATAAAATCGCATGCATACGTACGCTTTTCACCGTTAATCCAGAGGAAAAAGTTTAAGCTTAAAATAGAAAGAAAATAACTAGAGCAGTTGGAACAGTCTACCTATCTCGGAAGTGTTTTGATCTAAGATGATCTAGGTAGTAGGGACATTAGAAGACGCATTGGATTAGGCAGAGAAGCTTTCACAAAGAGGAGGGTATTGATGACTGGGACATTGATGTAGGATGTTAAGAAAAGGCTCGCGGAATGCGGTCATGTACGGCGTGGAAATATAGTCATGGAAGCAAGATGACGCAGGAGCAGATTGAAGAATTTTAATATGTGAGTTCGGAGGAGGATCGAAAATATGAAACATGCAAAAGGAAACCAAACGCGTTAGTACTAGGCTTAGTTGGGGAGGAGAAAAGATTGCTGTGAGGAATCCCAAGTAGGCAGGAAAGTTGGATGCATACCATTTTAACTGGGAACGAGCGTTGAAGAACACTGTGATATACAGAGGGAAAAATATACAGACGAAGTTAAAGGGAGGAAAAGAGGGTAGGCATGTTGGGCAGAGAGAAGGGGGGAAGAAATTATGTGGCATTGAGGAAGGGTATAATTATGTTAGCACTGATACAAATATATTTTTGCGCGCATAATATCCTCTTTTAATAAAAACGGCATGTAAGAATGTGCTGACTGAATATATGCACCGCTGTGAGTATGGTTTTGAATGTATATGTTGGTTTGGAATACGGTTTTTTTCCCTTTATCGGGTGGTGACCTAATACCCCCCGCCACACGCCCTTGGAGAGGCTTGCGGGGTATTATCTAGATTGTCATGTGTGTAGGTGTATTTCAGCAGCAATAATCCATAATTGTTCTGGTGTGGGTAGTCCTCCATTGCCTTAAGAGCTTGTAGAGAATATTGGATTTCCGATGCCAATATCATTGAAAACAAACACCGCAGGACCCCGTTTTATCATATCCATTTGATATATTGCACTTAAAATAACAAACAAAGAGAAGTATATGCAAATGGCATTTACTTGACATCTCATACTATACAACCATCTAAGGTTAACTGCCCCAAAATCATGCATTGAAATAAAACATTTCTTAACTTTAAATACTTCTTGGCTCCCTTCTTTTCTTTGTATATCCCTAATATTTCCGTCATCATTCAAAATACCATGCGATGTGCCTTCAAATTTCGTAGTTGCAACTGATAATGGAGTCTACTCTCAGCTGGCTCCTGCTCCGATAGGGATAGGTAGGTAAAAAAGCAACTTTAGTATGTGATCTAAATGCTATGCAACGCTGTGGTGACACTTGGAAATTAAAATTAAGTTATGAAAAGTGGGTAGTTAATTTTTGTAAAAAGATAAATTACCTCCCGGACGCCTACTGCATCGGGAACACCGAAATGGAACGCGTGTGGACTCGATCAAATACTTTAACATCACCCTCACTCACAACCTATCCTGGGTGAAACTTGTAAGATGAATATGTGGAAAAACTAACAAAAAATTAGGATTTATTAGAAGGGTACTGGGTCAATGTGATGATAAGGTCAAAGAAAAGTGTTATCTTTCGTTGGTTGGGCCTCATTTATAATATGCTGCTAGTGTATGGGATCCTCGCGATGGTGGATTGTTTGTCGAATCGGATCGCGTGCAGCGTAGGGGAGCTAGATTTGTAAAGCGTTGTTATGATAAACTTAGTAGCGCATCCAAAATATTAGAGGAGCTAGGCTTGGAATTACTCACGGAGAGAAGGTTAAATTACAGATTAAAGCTCTTGCATAAAGTGGAAGGAGGTCTCTTTAGCAGTGATGTTGAAAATGTATTATCACCCCGATCGTTCTACGTTAGGCGAAACCATATCAATAAATGTAGATAGATTAAGTGTGAAACAGGTAGATTTAAGGTGTATTTTTTTCCACTAACGATAAGGGATCAGAATAACCTTGTCCGACCGCGGTATGGTCATATTCGGGTAAACATTATTCTGGTGTGTATTCACCCCCTGCCGCACACCCTAGCGATGGCTTGCAGGGCACTAAAATATGAATACATCAAAATAGATATCAATAAATATGAAGACTTGAGGAGTTGTTTGTTACGTAATTTAACGTCACAAGTACACTAGACCATAGGTAGACGTTAAACTAGCTATTGCACCAATGTACTTTCGGTAAGGTGTGGAATGTTAACTTGTTTTTCTCATTACGATAGCGTTAAAGAACGGCGGAAGAGCTCAAAGAATTGGAGGAATATTGACCAGTTGCTGATCAATTTGCACGTATCCAGTTCGTAAGCTTGACTGTTTATATTTACAGGCCTGTATTATGACCATTTTGATTTATTATGGATTTAATTTATACCTAAATACTGACTACGCAATTTGGTATAATGCATCAAGAAACTAGATAATAGAATTAAATACATGTTTTTCAGTTGATAAATATTTATGTATGTATGTATATGTATTTATGTATGCATGTACATTAAAAGAAAAATAATTGATGAATGCGTAGATAACGGCACATTTGGATGAATAACCATTATTTCTACTCTCAATTCCACGAACTATCATTTTAAAATAATTATATTAAGTTATGTACCTGTTTCAAATTTAATCTCGATCAGCTCAATTGCATCCTCTTCAAAATTAGATGCATAGATAAACCTGCGAAATTCAAATAGATAAACTAATTTATTATATCTTATTTTGAAATAGGGATGAATTCGGATGCTCCTTTCGAAGCGGAGGAATAGCGTCAGTTGAAATCCATAATGCTTAAAGATGGCGACCTCGAGTAGAAGAGCTTTGTTACCGTAGCAATTGTTGTGTGAACGCGCTTCAAAGCTGCGAAGTGACGCGGCCCCGAAGTGAGCACATACCCTTGCATCATTCGCACCACGAACTCGAACCGCACACAAAGGTCGTAGCTGTTGATGCTCGCAGCAAAACGTTTCGGAGAAAGAGAATGCGATAGCGATAGGGCAATCGGATGGGCTGCCGCTCCAAAGCGCAATGGGGCGAGAATGGAACACAACCATAGGAATTATATATGTTCCATTACACATCGAAGGTAGGAATCCGTACTCTCAATGACTAAAAGGAACGATGGACCTGGGAGCGGATACCACACATCAATTACTCCAGATAGATAGATAGAGGTCTTTATTTTGGTGAAATTGAGACCAAATGGTCCCTTCTTCCGTCAAACCTATAACACAAAAGTGGAAACTCGGTTGTCAAAAACATTAATAACGGTAGTATTGTTAAGATTGTTGAGAATCATAGTTTATGCGTGGAAACGACCATGTGTTGCTCAGTTTTGTTTGGCACGGAAACTTGATCGTTGAGGCAAAGAGTATGCTGGAATATCCCCAGATGTGGACTTGGTGAAGAATAAAAAGAATGAAATGGACGTTAAGGAAAAAAAAAGAAATTATAGGCGTGGTAGAGAAACAGAGACAGGTGTGGGTGAAATTCGAGAAAGTCTAAAATCTAACCTAAACCGGAAGCAGAATAATAATTTTCAAAAATTCTTCGACATAATCATAACTTATTTGAACTCGAATACATTTTCAGTATCAAAGACGACACTCGAGAAGTTACGCGAAGTGTGTTATCAGAAAAGCAAGAGAAAAATGACTATTATAAACCAGAATGAATAATAGAGCCCATTTTTCAATCCTCCATGTTCAGTGATAGCGGTAAGCAGTTCTAAGGGTTAACCTTAAAGAAACTAGGTTTCATTTGACGGGTTGTAGGTAAATGAAATGAAAACGTAAGACATTTGTGTTGGTTCGCTTAGTTTAGGCCACATTTGATACACGTGATAAGTATCTGGGATCTATGGGAGATTTAATTAAAGAATTAGATAACGAAAATAAAACAGTTTCTGGCGTAACTTGGTGGAAAATCTTCATACTGACTTTTAATAATCAAACCACTTTACTCATCCTCTGCCAACTAATCTGATGTCAGGTGGGCCTTTTGCAACATTGTATTGACCATATCCTTCCAGCTAATTATATAATATTATCCGCCTCAAACCATAGACTTTTAGCCCCCCTCTTCATAGCTCAACCAATCCCTTCTTTCCTCCCTCCTCTTCCCCTCCGCCCAGAGATATGTATATATACGGTGTTGGACTTGTTTATTTTTACCTGACGATGTTATGCTATAACGAAACCTGGGTAATAAAAATTAAAAAGTTTATGTGGAAAAGTAAAGTGGTTTGATTATTAAAAGTCAATTAGATAACGGTCAGAGACAATCCACTTGGTTTGTCAAAGAAATTGCCAAGGGACGAGCATAAGCATGGCAGGTTATTTTAGAGGAATTAGGTCGGGAGATTCACAAAGAGAGCCCTGCGAGATGTAAAGACTTTAAGGGAGTTAAAAGAAACCGGGGTAATCACGAGTATTATGGCACCAAATTACGTTACATTGGTAAATTTGAATGCTGGGATAGACAGATAAATAAATAAAATGACAGACAGATATACTCAAATACTCCTTCCTTCAAATCGAACGAAATACACCAAAAAAAGTTCTCAACCTACATTTTTAACTATGGACACCAAAATTTAAATCTTACTCGAACGCATTGATTTTTGAACGATGTAGATAGATATATATACACTTGTGAGTGTGTTTATGTACATCTGCAATTACATGCATATATTTTAAAGTTAAAATTTAGGGTCTGGTGGCGTTAGCTCCCCATGCCATACACTCTTGTGGCGGTTTGCGGAGTATTGTGTAGATTTAGGGACTGGGAGGCTTACTTAGAAATGCTGAAGGTTACCCGTGCCTCTATGAATTCGATAATGCCATGCTTCTCAAAAAAGCACCCATTTTTTTGATAATTCCCGCGAAAGTTGAAACAGATTTGAACCCGGTCGCGTCTAGGTACGCCAAGCATCGGCAATCCCAAAATGGCAGCCACGGACTCAAGTCCAGCAACAATCTTTGTTGTTTGTGACGAAATAATGAAATAGCTCGCCGTTGGAAATGTGTACCCAACTATTCTGGAAGAAAATTGCTACGTTTTCACATATGGAGAAATCTCCAACTTGTTATAGGGATAGTTTTCTTTTTTTTCAGGAGGGACCTCGATCACGAAGAGGTGAAAAAAAAAAACATTTTAAATATCGCATTTCGAAAAAAGTTTAAACGCCGTCTTTTCCCTCCTTGAGTCTGAGAAACCGCTAACAACTCACTCAATCGTCGAGCACGACGCCGAGCTTTTTTCAATTTCTCGGGATCGTTCTGCAAATTGGGCGAATTCGCACTCCTTTCCCCAACGCTCGGGGAACGCTCCCTTCTCGGTTATATGACTTCCACTCGTCTTACACGTGGAGCGAAGATTAAGATGGCAAAAAATGAGACCTAACGACTTCATTTGTTTTTCTTCGTGCGTGTGTGAGTGTGTTTGTTTGTGCGCGTTGGTGAGAAGAGAAAAGGTGACTTGGCGCACGGAATAATTATTTTCACCGCCGGGAGAAAACGAGACGGAAGTACTTCCCCATTGTTTCGTGCGCCAAGCGTGAGAGGTGTTCGTTCGCTATGTTTGATTTTGACAAACGAGGACAAAATGCACGAGGCTCGCATATAGGTTCATATTCATTTTATTTCGCGTCATTAATACTCAAGTGATATCTTAGGAAAGGAGGAGTTACCGTGAATTTCTATTTTTTTGCAGTATTCGCCTGGTTTATTTTTAATTTTAAACCGAAGCCACTACTGAGTTCAAAATTTGAGGGCATTCCAACTGAAGAGATTGCTAAATAATTGAATGCGGAATTTTTTTTAGGAACACTTTCTAACAAGCATAATGCATTTCCATCTTAGATAATCGTATAGTCAAGTCTAGAGAAAGCAACCCATGACTATTGGCATGTGAAATTCAAATAGTAACGATTAACAAAAAACCGTATGCACGACTCAAAACTACAAATATTAAGTATAGAGAACCTACCTTATCGGGCGTAATTTTATATAATATTTTCATTAATTTTTCTCAAATTTCAAACGGTAAAAATTTTTAATCAATCAAATTCAAATTCTGGACAGTGCGATCGTTTTCTGTACATTTAAAAAACATTAAATAAAAAGAAATTCGTCAACTTAAGGGCTGGTGCTTAGGGAATATTTGTAGTCCGATATTGCATTTTTTAAACTTGACACGGCTAATAGTTATAAAAAATGGTCTGCAAAATAGACTCATAGAGA
The DNA here is from genome assembly GCA_037158775.1 of Hetaerina titia. Lineage (NCBI taxonomy): Eukaryota > Metazoa > Arthropoda > Insecta > Odonata > Calopterygidae > Hetaerina > Hetaerina titia. The sequence continues at coordinate 64,164,842 of CM073776.1, read as the reverse complement.
AAATTCTATTCCCAACAATGTGATTGAAAGATTTCAAGATGTGGGCATGGAGAAGAGCGGAGGGAATAAAATGGACAGAAAAAGAAAACAAACGAAGAAGTTAAGAAAAGAGAGAAAGCTTTTTGGGAGAGAGACTAAGAAGACAAGATAAACGGATGCAGGAGACATTGAAATGAAAAACATAGAAATATATAAAAGGGAAAGTTGCTAGAAAATCGAAGATTAGGAAGGAAAGGAACAGACATTTTGGAAGGAATTAAGGGAGGTAGAAGCCATGCAGGGCTAAATAATCATTAATTGTATTCTGTGGTGATGTATTTACGGATTTCTGTGCCATTCGAGTAAGCAATTATTATAATTCGTTGTCTCGGGCGTGACTTCATGGAATCGACTTAACATAATGAAAAGAGAAAATTTATAATTCCACATAGATTTATTAGTCGGACGACCTAGGTTTCGACGTGGCACGTCATCATCAGGAACATTTTGCAAAGAAGACAGAGAATATATAGTCACACAAAATTTGGGGGGGAGAGGGGGGAAGGGGGAAAGGCGAGAAGAGAGAGACAACTCCCCGGCCTGATGTGAGGGTTAGGGGGTGAAAGAGGGGAAACCCCAGGGGGGGGGGGGGGGGTTTGGCCCGGACGTGGTTAAGGGGGCTGAGAGCATAGGGACTAGAAGAAAGGAAAGGATTAGGAACTTCGTAATCTAAGGAAGGGGGAGGTAGTGTAGGGGACGCGTGGGTCAGGAGGGAGAGGGGAAATCCCGAGTATACGTAAAAACGCTGTATTAAGAGCCGGTAGGGGAGGTAAGGTAGGTGAAGAATCATTAGGTGTGGAAGGAAGAAAGGTCTAGAAGGGGGGAGTGGGAAGGGTACAAGATTTCGTTAACAATATTAACCTTATTTTTAACACATTTCAAAATATCAATTGCTCTAGTGCGTCAAGCCTTTGTCCTTTCTTCTATATAGCATATTATTATTACGTAAATTAGTGCCTAGCGCACCAGCCACTCCAAAACCTGTCCTAGCCCGGTAGAATAATTCTAAAAATGATTTTCGACTAATATTTCGTCACCGCAACAGTTAATATTGCCTAACACGTTATCACCTAATCTCCAAAACCTCACGCTACATTGGCCACTTACAGTAGATATTTACGTTTCGACGGCATGACCGTCGTCATCAGACATATATATATTATTATTATTAGGTAATCTACCGGTTAAGGTAGGTTTTTGGATGGACACAACTATCAAATAAACATTTTGTGACTCCCCACCTAGCAAACTAATCTATATCAGGTCCCTCTTCATATCGGTGTACTTCTTTCCTCCCTTCATCCCGTCCAACATCCCTATCCTGTTCCTACCCTTACCTCGCTTGCCCAACATTCTCCCCTCTATTACCCTCTTCAACATTCCACTACCGCTCAATACGCCTTTCATCCATTTTTCCTGCCTCCATAGAATTTCTCTCAACAAACCCCTCTCCTCACCCACCATCTCCAGTACTTCCTCATTTGTTTTCCTTTCGGTCCATTTCACCTTCTCCATTCTTCTCCACACCCACATTTCAAAAGCCTCCAATCTACGTCTATCCTCCTGCTTCAGCGACCACGTTTCCGCGCCGTACATAGCTACGCTCCATATCAGAGTTTTTACGAGTCTTTTCTTAACATCCCTACTCAACGTCCCCGTCATCAACTCCCTCCTCCTTGAGAAAGCCTCCTTGCCTAGCGCAATTCTTCCCTTACGTCCCTACCACTTTGACCGTATTGGTCCAAAACACTTCCGAGATATGTAAACTGCTCTACCTGCTCTATTCTTTCCCTGCCTATTTTAATATTTAGCTTAGCCTTTTTCTTTCTGGAAAATCGCATAACCTTTGTTTTATTAATATTGATTCTCATCCCATATTTATCGCACTGAACCTCCAATTCACTCAACAATGCTTGCAACCCCTTGGCTGACTGAGCAACTAATGCTTGGTCATCAGCAAACCTAACCGATTTTACGAGTTCCCCTCCGACTTTCATTCCTACCTCCAGTTCTTCCCATGCCTCTTTAATCATTTCCTCTACATATACGTTGAACAGTACCGGTGACAATGGGCAACCCTGCCTTACACCTCTTCCTAACACTGCCCATCCAGACTCTCCGTTCCCCACTCGCACCTGAGCAGTCTGAGACATGTACAGGTTGCGGATCAGTCTCCTGTCCCTCCAATCCATTCCTATTTTCTGCAATACACGCATTAATTTTTCCCAATTCACTCTATCAAACGCTTTTTCGAAATCTACAAAACAGGCAAAAACGTCCTGATTGTATTCTATATTCCTCTCGACTAGTGATCTCATTATTGCAATGGCATCACGCGTACCTCTTCCTTTTCTGAACCCAAACTGATCATCCCCTAAGTAATCATTTGCCTTACTCTCTATCCTTTTGTTGATGATCCTGAGAATAACTTTAGCTGCGTGGGATATCAAACTTATTGTTCTGTAATCCTCACATGACGAAGCCTTTGCCTTTTTTGGAATAGGAACTAACACCGATCTCACAAAATCTTCCGGCCAGATTCCTTCCTCATAGATACTACGAATCAGTCCATATATGGCCTTTTTCCCACCTTTCCCTAACCATTTCAACATTTCTACAGGAAAATTTCCCCCCCCCACTGCCTTATTTGCTTTCATCTCCTTTAATGCCCTTTCTATTTCATCGTCGAGTATGCCTGGACCTAAGCTATCTTCTTCTACTTCATGTTCCTTTTCTATGTCTAACCTTGTCGGCCTAAGTTCTTTACCATACAGTGTTTCTATATATTCCTTCCATCTCTCTTGGATTTTTCCTGGTTCAACTATTATCTTACCCCATTTATCTTTAACTGTTAGCACAGCTCTTGCCTTCTTACTTCCCGATAATAACTTAACCTTGCTGTATAGAGCACCAATTTCACCCTTCTTCTGTAAACTTTCCATATCCTCGCATTGCGTTTTCCACCATTCTTCTTTTGCTTTATTTGTGGCCCTTCTCAATTTATTGTTTAACTCTTTGTACTTCATTTTGCCTAACTCTGTGTTTACATTTTTCCATCTTCTTCTCTCATCCATCTTCGCAATCATCTCATCCGTTACCCATGGTTTCCTTATCCTTTTCCCGTTAACGGTTCCTATAGTGTCTTTAGCGGCTTCCAATATCCCTTTCTTGATACATTCCCATTTTTCTTCGATAATACTCAGTTCTTTACCGTCATCCATCATTTTCTCTACAGCCTCCTGATACTCCTTCCTCGTTAATTCATTTACTGCTTCTAAATTCCATTTTTTAACCCGCCGCCCTTGCCTTATCTTCTTGAAACGAACATTACATTTCATAACAACTAAATTGTGGTCAGAGTCCGCATCCGCTCCTGGGAAACTGTGCGAATTTATCACACTGTTCCTAAACCTGTGCCTAACCATAATATAATCTAACTGATACCTTTCTGAGTCACCTGGCATTTTCCATGTATACCTACGCCTTTTGTGGTGTCTAAACCATGTGTTAGTGATGACTAACCCCTGTCTCCTGCAGAATTCAATTGCTTTCTCCCCGCGTTCATTCCTCGTGCCTAACCCATAGTCCCCCACCTCACCACCATCTCTTCCTTCGCCTACCGTCGCATTCCAATCCCCCATCACTATCAAATGTTTCCCTGCAGGAACACTCGCGATGATATCCTCTAACTCATCATACATCCTATCGACTTCTTCCTCCTTGTGGTTGCTCGGTGGCATGTATACCTGAATAATGACCAAGTTCGTCGGCTCTGCTTTAATCTCTACGAGTAAAATTCTATCTGTCGCTTGCTCTATGTTGACTACGCTTCTTCCTACCCCTTTATTTAAAATTACGGCAACCCCTCGTTGGCTCTCGTCCCCGCCGCTGTATATTACTCTATAATTGTCACTCCAGTAATCCCCGCTATCCTTCCATCTCACCTCGCAGAGGCCTAAAACATCTATGTTACCTCTTTCCATCTCTCGCTTAATATTTTCTAATTTGCCTCTCCTCAACATTGTCCTGACGTTCCAGGTTCCTATTCTAACTACTTTCGCCTTCTTCTGAGTCTTCTGTCCTGCTGAAGTTATTTCTTCCCCGCAAGGGTTTCGTGGGATGACGACCGCGGAAGCCTTGCCTCTCCCGCTGCCGGGCACGACACACGGCCTCTTGGGCCGTGTCCCGTAGTTGCCAGGACTCATATTATCTATAGTGCCCATCATAATATTCTTGGGAATCATAATTGAGGTGGTTTCCCGTTGCCTTCCTCAATAGTGTTTTTAACGTGACACCATCACTTAATGGCCGCCCCACTGGGGTCAGACGCCATTGCAGCCGCCTCACTGAGGAACAGACGCTGCGTGGACTACCTTTCGTATATCATATATATATATATATATATATATGATATATGTTTTTCTATGTATATATATATATATATATATATATATATAACGCTGCAATTCGTTGCAAAATGAAATAGAAGGGGATATTATGATGGACAGATAAGAAACATATAGATTACACCTCTGGACTTGAAAGAAAACTAGATTTATGCTTTCTGATTAGTTTTGTTTTATGTGACCAATTTGTAATTTTTTCACCAGCCCTGTTGCAAATTATTTGTTAAAGAAGTACTTTTTTATATAGATCTTCATAAGACCTCGTAAGTCATCACAAGGGCGTGTGGCGGATGTTGTTTAGGGCACCAGCCGAATTAGGTCAAGGTTTGTATCGGTTTCCGTTCTCCGGCCACTTTTCTAATCAGATTAAAATCATTTATTTATGTCAAAGAAAACGTTTCAGAAAAAAAAAGTTCAGTAAAAAGAAATCTAATATGTTTCCTCTCTCGAAGATTGAACTCTGTTGTGTCACTTGGTATTCCTCCGCGATTGTTCACGATTCCATGTGTCGGCTTGTTTGGTCGTCTCCATTCCTCAAATTCTCATTCTAAGATTCCAATTGGAGCAACAATCCAATCGCTAATGTCGTTTATGATAATAAAATCGTATTGTTCTGACACAAAGACATTTTAAGGAACTTCGGTTCAGTCACCTCCCGTTTATTCCAGGGAAAAGATAGGTTAAAGAAGTAGCCAGGAATTAAAACTCTCCGTTGGCGGAAAAAATCGAATATGTATTAGAATACAACAATATTCTTAGTATCCTTCTAGTAACATAAATGACTGAATTTAGCGAAATATTATGATATTTATTGATGATTAATCAGGAGATACTTTTTTTGGAAATACAAAGTTGATTCTGACATCCTGCCGTCCCTCTCCAGATTCTCAAGGATTCAGGATTCTCATCCGTTGTGTGCACTTAAGCGAAAAAGTCAAAACAGAGGAGCTATTTTGGAAAGGCATCTTTGCATGAATTTTTGCATGGTGGTGGAACGTAACATTTGAAGATTCATAATGTTTTCTACCAATACAACATCAAAATATATGTTGGTTATTACTTTAGTAAGTTTCGTCAACAACCATTTCTCCCAGTGATATATTTTAAAAACGAAAATAAGAGGATTTCTTTGTTTTTCAATCGTCATGGTAAACTCATTTTTTAATAAATCATTAAAATGGGAATCTGTAAAAGTACACTACATAAACAGCATGTCTGCGTGCACAAAAATGTCGATAAAGCAAACATTTAAAATGTGATAATTAATGTAAAAATATTAATTTATAATACTAACGACAAAAATATAAAATTTACCGGGGCTCAAGATTCGAAATTTATATGATATTCATTCAATAATTCGCATGAGATTAGCGAAATCAAAATAAGCTTTCTATAGATGAAAAAATCCCATGTACTTGTCTAATTAATTCTATTTGATTATGACTACCTTCAACAGTACGGTGCCATCATCAAGAACATTGGGTATCTGATGATGAAGTTCCATAAGATACCTGATAATATCGCCGAATGGTTTAATATTTGCGCTTAATAAAACTCAGTGGACGAATGTAGAGTGTTTCTTATTTAATTAATTGTACTTACTTTAATTAAATGTACTTAAACATAGTTGAACGTGATACCAATAATTCGAATGAAAAATAAACCACGATCGTCTTTTGAGGTGCTTTAGAATGTTGCGGTAGCAAAGAGAGATTTGAATTTCGTTTGAGCAAGAAAATTAGCATATATCATTACTTGAAAGGTGTTCATTCCTCCGATGGATTATGAGTGAGGGTAAAAGGGATAGAATAGACATTCAGGAAGGCAACGTGATTCTAGCGTGGAGCGCCAATCGGGATTGGAGGCACGTGAACAATGAATTTGGAAAGGCAATATTTGGAAAAATATTATTAGACGCTAAATGTGTCAGTTATGGAGAATTCAAGCCATAAAAGCTCTGAATTTCGATTGGTATTTAACTAAATTTCAGTAGTTAAGTTAGCAAGTAGTTTACTTACTAAATTGATACTTTAATTTCAGCCAAATAGCCAATGTAACTAGTACAGTAACAATGATCAAATGAATAGTTTGAAAGGCCAATTTCTGCGGTCAAACAACCACAAAAGTGTTAACTTCGATCACGTTTTACAAGCATACTTCTAAAATGATGTTCTTCTTTCCCTCCACCATTTTAGCGTAATCAAATCATTTTTCTAATTGAAGTTGTCGTGTTCAATTAGACCATACGCCGCCAAACTCGCAAAGACCGAAGAAAACAAAACTGCGTGACATTTTGCCCATTTCTACCTCAGAGGTATCCGTCTCGCGGGGTAACTCCACGTGGTAATTTATCTTCTGCTCCTTACCAAGAAAACGTATATAGGAGTTTCTTTTTCTGCGCGGAAAAGCCAACTTACCCCCTTTCCTTCCTCCCCTCCCCTCACCCACTCCCGTGGTTCCAATTGGAATTCGCAAAGCGCTGCTCCTTTGTTCCACCAGCTAGCGCGGCCTCGCCCAGAACGAAGCGAGCTCGGCGAACCGTTGTCTCACCTCCTTCCACCCCCATCCGTACTCTCACCACCCTCCCGACCCGCATAATATGCAGGCATTCTTTTTTTCCCGCGGTCGAAGAGGAGACTTGAAAATGAGGAAGGACTTGGATGAAATGAAACAGGTTTTGTTGGATGGGTGCGGTTAGAGCAAGCCTCTTCTTTCGCTATAGGGCGTGTGAAATTCCCGCATTTAATATAGGGAAGTCATTCAGTGATTTCTCAGACGGAATTTGTACTCAGAGAGTAGCTACGCAGCTCGGAATTATCGGGGGGGGGGTGTTCAAGAGATGTAGCCCAGGTTTGAACCTGGGACGCTTTCGCATTTAAACTAAACGCTATAAATTCTATCACTAATTACTAGGCTGTCTAATGGTGGAATAGCTACCCGAAAGCAGGAGGAGAAATGAATTTGAAATAGTTTTGTTGCAAATGCTTGCTTGCTCGAGCCTGCATTCGAACGTCAAATGGGTCAATTTGGAGGACTGGCAAAAACTAAAATGGCTAACGATCCACTTGATGAACTTTCCCAATTTACAGACTCCCGTGCATGTGAGAAAAATCTTTGCTTGCCAATTCGAAAGTCGTGGAATTGAGGCCAATCTGAGTGAGAATGTCGGCATAAATTTCAAGATGTTTTTGTCTTCGTTACTTTTATTTCAATGACACATCCTTATGTGACGTTTCTGATTATAGAATATTTCATTTTATTAAGTTATTGATTTACCATTGGCTTTGCTTTAAGATAAGTGTAATTTTAATCCCTTGAATCTCCTAACTCGTTTGATAGCTCATTTATCAATGATCCTTAACCAAACTAATAAAAAAAGTACAACATGGCGCATTTTGCAACCCCTATAGATCAATATTATTTGTCTAAAACTATGGTGACGACTTCTCTCAAATTATTGGATGCGAATAAAACAATATTAATCCTAATATCAAGGATTTTCCAATCTTCTTTTGTCTTTGACTCTATAGGGAGTTACAGAACAAATGTCTACTTTTAAAACTTCCCTTTTCTCACATTTTTCTGCGATAAAATAATAATGTAGTGATTGGCAGTCCAACACTAAGTTCAAACATCATTGAAGTGCATAATAAGGCATATGTAAATGCGTCTCCATGCATCATATATTTAACAGTTTCAGCAAACAAAATTTTGGTTTATCTCAACATGCTTTCATGTAAGTTCAACTCCTTTTTCCACTCATTTCAGTACTACCAATTCAGATTAAATTACAAAAATGTCAATGACGTCCATTCTTTAGTGGGATCAACGGTTCTGGAATCGATCGCTCTTTCCTCATGGGCCTTGCATTTCCTAGGTGCCAACTAAATTTATATTTTAAAAAAACCATAAACACAGTAATCAACCCGAAGGTCGGTTTAGAAGGTGATGGTAGAGCTCACCCATGTACCAAGCTCGACGGCGCGCCGCGGCATGTGAATATTCACACATCAGGGTAGGGGGGCCAGTTCCTTTCCCTGTGCCGGTTATGGTTTCCCAGGAAGATCTGGTACCCGAAAAATCAACTAGCTTGGATGGAGCTGCAGGTGCCCAGAGTGCCTTGCCCGGGAATCGAACCCGGCACCCTCCGGTAAGTAGTCCAACGCTCTACCCACTGGACCACCGCGACCCAACCTGTAATACGGGATAACTCTCTGTCAAATGCACTTATTTTATTCCTGGTATCTCTGGTACCTATTGCGAACTGAAGCATAATAAATAATTTTAGGCTCCATATTCCAAAATAAACCGTCTTGTACCCACCAGATTCAATTCTATGATAACGTCAATGGATTATTATTACGTCAGAATAGCGGAAAACATGAATTTCAAAGAAAGATAATCGGGAAATCAGGAATTTTATTCCAGTTTGTTGTTCTTGAGATTTTCTTCGACGCTGAAAAATGGCGAGGTAGCAGTGGTTATGAATGAACAAATAAACGTTGGATCATATCTTCAAGAATTTAAAAATGAAACTCAAATGCCCATGGTATATAAATCTTAAACGAGATTCTATTCGTGAAATTAAATCGACTGCTTCCGATAACTTTCTGAGCTGGTAGATAAGCGTTCTAAGGTTCTATTCAGGTTCTATTTCTATTCAAATTCAGGTTCTAAGGTCACCCAATGTTTTTCTCAGGATTGGGTCTCAATTCAAATAGGTGGTTTAAATTACAATAGGTGGAAGTGTGTATGTTCAAAATATAGATGGCTCTCTGCATGTGTATGTTCAAAATATAGATGGCTCTGCTGTAAAGTGCATAAGCTTTGAATAGCTGTCAGTAGAGTGACAAGCACCTTCAATACTTAAAATGGCGTCTTTCGGCGCACAATAACAGCGAATAGTCTACCTGTTTTTTTTACACTGGCGCGGTTCAACGCACCCATTCAAATTCATCGTCAATTGAGTGAGAGACATACAGTACTCACGTATGAATGTTTGTAAAATGCATATTTGTCAATTCGAAGATAGCCTGAAGGTATATGACAGTAAAACCTAAAAACCGCGCAAATAAGTTTTGATCAATATTCTAGCGGACAAATGCATACAGTAAGCACTACCAGCGGCCATGAAAAACCTGCTGTTAACGTTGTGATATATGTGCAAGACTACAGGGGATGTTGAGAATTAACTATTAACTTATGTCAGGAAAAATTTTGATGTCTTAGAACCTGAACGTATCTCACAGCAGTGAGAGTCTTTAAGAATGTAATATAAAGAGGAAATACCACTTGCTGTCTTGAGAGCGTAGAAAAATGATTTCTCACGTCCGACTGGAGGATTCCCGGCGGAGCAGTTCGCTTCTGAGACAACAATAGTCTAAATTGATTGCAGAAAAACTTCCAAATATGAATAAATAAAACACTTAAGAGAGTAAACAAAAAAGAGAGAGGGAAAAGAAAGGATGAAATAAGCGTTGGACATACGAAGACGCGGAAAAGTAAACTTATTAAGGTAAATAGGAACTATTGATGGTTAATAGAAATAACAGGAGGGGAGGAAAGAGGAGAGGACCGCGGAGGGAAGAAATAAAAGCCAAGTCCTTTGGTGATTAATCGACGGACGAAGAGACAAAATTTTAAGGACAAGGATATCCATTGTCTCTGACAGAAAAGTGTGATGGATGAAGGCTACCCAGTTCCCAATTCTCCCTTCCAAGTTGGGATTGGTTCTTTTCGACATTGAAACCGGAAACAAAGAAAATAAAGAAAACCATTCTTTCCAGAATGTTAGTATTATCCTAGTGAGCAAGTTGGGAAGTACCCGGAGAAGTGCGCGCCGAGATCGATCAATTTGATCGCGAAAGAACTTCCAGGAGTGTCTACACTTGCCTCACGTCGGCCCTGGATCAAATTTTTTTTTCGGGTTATATATTTCACACATTTTTAAATAATTTTTTTTCCCTAGATACTCCATCGTCACTTTGACAAAAGGGTGGAAGACGAGCAAACATTTCAGTCCTTACATTTGATATGTATTTTTTTCACTCCACCCTGCAAAAGTCGCCCACATGAATGCCTACAAACAGTTGGGGAAGGTCGTAGGCATTTCGTTATTCTACTTTTCGCGTAAAAAAATTAATTACGAAATTTCTGCTCAAAAAAATGCTTATGCGACTCATGGATTATTTAGTTCACCGACATCTCGAGCGTTTCCAAAGGTCGGAAGTCATTCTCCTGAGTGACTTCTGAAAATGATGCATAGCCCAGATACACGGAGGGGCTTTAAAAAACCAAATGACACTCCCATGAAGCGTCTAGAAAATTCAACATTTACCGATACGAGAAGAAGAAAAGTTGAGTGCTCAAGCGTAAAAAAGTTTTGGAAACAGCGTGACGAAGTCATCATTCCCTGATAATGCTGCGTCATCTGAATTGATTGAAAGAATGGTCCTGAAAATATTTATTTTGCTCAAGAAATATATGCGGTATAAATAATATCATCAAGATTATTCTGAATCGTCACATGTGACAGACATGTCCATTAGAATCCTTCTAGCTTGGTTCTCTCTGGTAAAACTAATGGTGAACTGACATCACATTTAAATATGAAATTTCCGTTGCTGTGCAACGAAGAAACCAAATCATAACCTCTTAAATTTTCTAATAATTATCACATCCTTTATCGTCGGTAAATTCAAAGCTATTATTTCCGATTGTTAAACAGCAAGTGTCTGATACCTTTCCAAAATATCCAACTATTACAATTGATAAAACTTCTCTAATTCAATTTCCTAAAGAGTAGAAAGCAATATTTTGGGAGAATTCTGTAATTAGTTGTTAAGTTACCACTGGTATCCACCAACTTTACTCGTACGTTAGCCACAACCGGATGATGCGATTGCTAACGTAATGATTAACACATGACAAGTATTTTATAAATATAAATAAATACATATATATATATATATATATATACACACACACGAGGTGTGTTCAAAACATAACGGGAAGTTAATCATTTCGCGGGCTTGGGGAGACCGATTGTCAAACTTGTTTTTTATTATGTTGGTATACAAGCCCCTGAAGTATGATAAAACTTCCAGCTGTTTTCATTGTGGACTTCGTCTGTGACAGCCACTAAGGTTGGACGTGTTTTATGAACTCGGCGATTTTCGTTTGTTAAAAGAAATGTATCAAAGAATTTGTATCAAATTTTGCGTAAAAAATTAAATAAAGTGTAACAAAGTGTGTGAAATGTTAACAAAGGCCTATGGTGAGTCTACTATGAGTAAATCAAGTTTACGAGTGGTATAAGCGTTTCCAAGAAGGCCGTGAAAACCTTGAAGATGACTAACGCCCTGGACGACCCAGCACATCAACAATCGATGAAAACGTGGAAAAAGTGAAAGAAATGGTTATGAACGACCGTCGAATCACAATTAGAGAGGTCGCTGATGATGTTAGTATATCGATTGGATCATGTCATGACATTTTTTTCCAATTTTTTGGGTATGAAACGCGTGGCAGCAAAATTCGTTCCAAAATGGTTGAATTTTGAACAAAAACAGCGGCGAATGGAAGTTGCTCAGGAGTCACTAAATGAAGTAAACGACGATGCATAATTGTTTTATAACAGGTGACAAAACATGGGTTTATGGATACGACGTTGAAACTAGGGCTCAATAATCCCAGTGGAGGCATTCTGGCTCTCCAAGACCGAAAAAGACTCGACAAGTGCGGTCGAACGTGAAGGTTATGCTCACTGTGTTCTTCGATTTTAATGGCAAAGTGCATCATGAATTCCTGCCTTCACGTCAAACGGTCAATAAGAAGTACTACCTACAAGTTCAACGCCGTTTGCGTGAAGCAATCCGAAGTAAAATGTCCGGATCTGTGGAAAAACAATTCATGGCTTTTGCACCACGATAATGCACCAGCTCACACTTCATTGCTTGTTCGTGAATTTTTGGCCAAAAACAATACTGTAACGATGCCCCAGCCTCCATATTCGCCAGATATGGCTCCGTGTGACTTTTTCCTATTTCCAAAAATTAAGAGAACCTTGAAGGGCCGTCGTTTTACAGCCGTAGATGACATTAAAAGCGCATCGCTGAAAGAACTAAAGACTATCTCAAAGATCGAGCTTGAGAAGTGTTTCGGGGATTCGAAGAAGCGCTGGCACAAGTGCTTAATCTCCAATGGGGTCTATTTTGAAGGTGACAATATCAATGTATAAGAATAAATAAATATTATTGCCTGAAAAATTAAAATTCTCGTTATTTTTTTGACACACCTCGTAGATATCTTAGGGCTATGCGAGGAATGATGAGTATAAGTATAGCGGAGGGGAAGAGAGCGTACGGTGTATGGTAATAATATTGAATAAAAAGGTAGGAAGAAATGCAGTAAGCATAGAATAAGCGAATTGATAGAATACTATTAGTAGAAGTAAAAGCCAAACCAATTAACCCTTGTTCAGGTATACATCCCACCAAGCAATCATATGTAGCAAGAAGTGGATAAGATGTACGATTTAGTTAGAGGACACATTCGCTGGTGTTCCCGGAGGGAAACATTTGACAATGAAAGGAGATTGCAATTCAGTTCTGCAAGAGACAGGGGTTAATCATAACAAACCTTTGCCTTAGACGCCACAAAAGGCGTAGATACACATGGAAAATGTCGGCGAATCCAGAAGGATATGAATTAGATCTATTTTTGGTAGGCACAGCTTTAGAAACAGCGTGATTTATTCACGCAAAGATCTCGGGATGTGTAACTTCTTAAGGAATCGGCGACGGTTCCGAGTATCGTTTACCGAGTCTTGCATTCCTCAATATATGTTAATGCATCAATCCTCAAGAAAACGCAATAATGGAAAGAAAATTGTTCGAATAGAATGGAAGTATTTTTTCCACGTTTATTAAAAACCTCGCAGAATCTTATCTTCTAATGGCTTGACTTTTCCAGCAAATTAAAATTTTATATATTTTAATAACACACATGTATTACTTAATGTAAATTCTTTAAGGCATGCTGGTAAATTGTAATGTTATGAAAATTGATATCTTTCACTGGATATATATATATTTTAACTATGACTCAAAAGATGATCCATTTAAGTTTTAAATAAAAGAGAATTATTAATTTTGCCATGAAACTATTTACACCGTAAAGAAAATGCAATAATACATGGTTGGCATCGGGCAATATGTTCACTGTACTTTTTATTAACAGGTTAATCGTTACCGCGACAACGGTGTCACCTAGGTTTTGTCAAAACAATTGTAAATTTTCTGCGGTTGAATGCAGCTTACTCGGAAAAATCCGTTCTCAATTAAAGATGAGGGAGGAGAGATGACCGCGGGGTTAAAGCAATTGAGTTCTGCAGGAGACAGGGGTTAATCGTAACTAAAACTCGGCTAAGATGCCACAAAAATCGCAGATACACATGGAAAATACCGGTGAATTCAGAAGGATATGAATTACATTTTTTATTAGTTGGCACAGATTTAGAAATAGCTCGTTCTCAATTATTCGAAAATTTGGTCAACAACGAATATGACGCAGTGGTCGGCTCACGATAGATTGCTTTACATAATTGTTATTCTTCGTTTTAGTATAAAATAATTCGAATTGTAAGTTGCTTTTTCTTTGATTTGGACCATTTTAACACCCGATAGTTTTGAATTATTTACGCTGATTTTTACAATTTTAATTCGTGATAACATTCAGGCCGAATATGGCATCACGTCCATCGTTCACCCTGCTATTATTCCCAAGAGTTTTACATAGCTTGAGAAGCACGTGTATAAAAAGGGGTGCGGAAAGCGTAAGGCGAAGAGGGTGGAAATACTAAGAGGAGAGAGAGAGAGAGATGAAACGAGATACAAGAAAATAAAAAGGGAAAGGATGAAGAAAGCGGGCAAGAATGACCTCCGCACGCCCAATTGGCTCCGTGTTGAGATGAGAGGGCCGGTTTTGCGTCCTTACATTGGTGGAGGTCCCCGATAGGTTTTCGCTGGAAAAAATAAACGAGGCGATCGACCTGTAGTTGGAAACAAAACAACTCGGGTGAACAAAAGAAAGACGGCTCTTCTCTTTCCTCGAGGGGGTTGACATAACCTTATCATGGAATGTGCACATGACTGAAGTGGTCCACTTGGAATAAAATATTCCGATTCAATCGCCGAGAGAACATCATCATTCGATCGTGAAGAACGATACCCATCGAAGGCATTGAGGAAGAATACGATCGTTGCATCTGACAGAAAAAGTAAAGATCGAATATTTGGATGAAGTTGGAATCTTGGGGATAAATTCCTATAACTTGCAGAAGTCAATTGGCAGTGACTCACACTTCAATCTCCAGAAATGATATACGCGCTATGAAAAGTTAAAAAATACTTTAATGGCATTTGCTGGTACGATCATTCTAAATGAAAATGTTTGCATAATCAAGACTTATTCTTACCAAAATACTGATCACATCATTTTTTTAAGATTTAACGTTTCAAAAAATGCCCTCTTATCACTACTTCTCAATTAAAATCACAATATGAGGAGTGAAATTAGAGCAGGTGGAATCCATCGTCTAATTGGGCAAACGTATAGCTTGGGACCGACACCAAGCAAAGAACTCCTCAAAGCTAAGAAGACGTTCATGAAGAAGAGGTAACGACTATGCTTAAAGAAACTGAGGTTGCAAGCAAAAAGCCAGTTCGTCCAATCCTTCGTATTGGGCATGGCACACGACGTATCAGAGACATGGTGCGTCAGAAAAGTGGATCGGTGAAGAATAGGATAGTCTTTGAAACATGGTACTGGAAGAGAATGCTGAAGTTCAAATGGACAGACTAAGTGAGGAAATATACAGGATGATTAGACATATCTTGAGTCACTATGAATGGTTAGTTAGATATATAATACGAGAAAGGAAAGAAATCCCGTACGTAGAAAGGAAAAGTGAAGGAAAGATTTCGCGAAGAAAGTCAAGAGACAAGTACATACTGCAAATTATAAAAGGACATAAAATATAGAAGCTATCATGGGGTGAGGGAATTGAGACTGAGTAGAGGAAAACTGAGAGTTACAGTAAACCAATATTAGAATTGAAATACAGATGATGACTAACATCTTGATTTACGCAAAACATAGATATCATTAACAAAAGAACGCAGACGCATTAACCATAGTTCACAATAAGTATTAAACTGAAAAATTTTGCTTCGATGACTTTATTTTTCAGAAACTCTAGTTTATAAAACACAGTTTATTATGTTCCGCATCATCTTCAAGTATATTTTGGTAAAAATTTCTAGGAGTTTTTTCGCCAATCAAAATATGTATTCCATTCTTATATCCTCAAAATAATTTATGAGATTTGGTACAATTTTTTCGGGAAACATATTTATTGAGAGTACTGAGTAATATTGAAAAATGAATAGCCAACGAGATTAAATGATGCCATGGCCAAAAGAATACGACATTCTTGTGAGCTAAACAATAAGCTAGACACGATACACCACCGCAATTTCAATTTTCCTACGCACAGATGATTGGACGGGAGTAGGTTGGAAGTTCTGAAGGAACACCCGGAGGGGTAAAGATGGTAAAATTTCATCGGATGGTCAAATGTTTTGACAGTCTCTCCCCTATCCTTCCTATCCCATTCCTGATCCGACGATCTCTGAGGAGCTACACGCACAAGCCTCCCCCTCCCGACCCAATCTTTCCAATCCCCCTAACACTCTTCTCTAACCTTCCGCCTCTCTGGAATAACCCAATAACGCTCCCTATTCCCAAGATTCACCTCCCCAACTCCCCTGCTCTCCAAACCTCCCATCCCTTGTAACGCATCCAGTTTCCCTTCCCACCGTATAACTGCGTGGCCGAAAATTGGTAGAACGTTGGCCAAAGAGTACTCGGGTGAAGACGACGGAAAGGGTGAAAAAACGCATCGCTGACAAACGTCCCTCAATTGAAAGTTAGCAAATTTCAGCGTAATCAAAATTGAAAACATTTCTCTACAACTTTCATGACAGCGTTAATATCAGGCGTTTTGCATGATTGAAAATCCACAAGACGAGACCAGAGGAATCTTTCATTGGAGTAAAAAGGGAACAATTCACAGGAAATGGAGGTACTTACATTTTCATAATAACTTATTTCCTGATAAGATCGATGCAAGGGAGAACAGTGTTATCTGCGCCATAAATCTAACAGAAATTGACCTACTTATACTTGTATAGTAATTTTTAATAGACATGATCGATAAAATCACTGTTTAAAATAATGACTATTCCTTCAGGATCAATCGATTAGGTTTGACCGATTAGAAAAAGATAATAATGGAATTCTATGGTCAGTGAGCTTATCAGTGCTAAACGTTATTGCCAAGAGAAAAGAAAGCGGATGCGATCTAGTCCCTAGATTGGCGATTGGTGCAAGCGCGATTATAATTACGTATTAAAGTGGTATGGAACAACTGAGCTTACTAGTGACACCAACTAAATTATCATGACACCAAATTACATTGGTAAATTCGACCACGAGGACAAATTTAAAGGGAGAGACGTCGACATAGATTCAAGAACTAACTCGTTGTATTAGCAGTTATTATGTGATGCAACCCAAACTTAGATATGACGCGAATGCATTTTTTTTAGCACTCTTAAGAAGTTATTACTACTTTTTGAAACGTCCTCTTAAATTTATTTTTTACTTTTTTGGAGGAACAAATTTTTTAAGCTATGCGACTTCTGCTGTTTTTCCAAAATATGAATTAATATAATTTGAACGAAGGCGAGTAAGGCATAATCCTGGTCCACAAAAATCCTTAATTGGGTGAAAAATGTCACGCACTTTGAATTAAATTGAGTAAAATTACAAAGTCCTGCACTTCTTTGAATGTACATCACTTTCACGAAGTCACGCCTGAAAACATTAAGTTTAAAACTTAAAATCTGCTAGGGGCACTTGTGTTTTCGGTGCAAATTATCTTAAGCTGCACTTAAGTCTTACGTGGTACGTACTTAGATCCGAAGGTTGAGTTTGTCTGGACATATAATTAAAGTGGTTCGTCTGCCACTACACGAGTCGTAAAAATACTACCACATTCGCTTCATATTAAGACGGAGTTTATAAGAAAACCATTCCGCTTCAAGAAAATGTTTGTTTGTAGATCCAGGGCTAGTCCCAGCAATGTTGCAATATAATTGTATTCGATTTATAAATTCATTTTTCAATATACTTTCGTGTTGAAGATATTTAAATAACATATCTTATCTCATCTCGTTAAATCTTTATGAAAGATATTTAAAAAATGCAGGGAAACATTGCATTTAAGCACACGTAAAAATTGCTTAATAATAATTTCACAGTTATTATTATTAGGTAATCTACCGGTTAAGGTAGGTTTTTGGATGGACACAACTATCAAATAAATTTCGTCTGGCTCCTAACCTTCGACCTATCTGGCATGGGTGACCCTAACAGGAGCAATTATTATTACTCCCGCCATCACAGCTCTAGGGGTCATCGGAACACACAAGCCCTTCCACCACGTCAAGGTTGTAGTCCATGGGAGGGTTCACAGTGATATCAATGTTAATTTGAATAAATCATATAACTATGATATTTCATGATGGTGTGCGTGTCAAGTCCACGAAATTATGCTAAATAAAAATTCTCTAATTAAAATTGGCGTTCTTCATTATTTTTTCGCATGAATGATGCATAAAAAATTTTATTGATTTTTTTATTCTTTTTTATGAAACTAAATGAAATAATTCTCAATACAACGTGCTAATTTATTTTTTTAATAACCTGGAAAAAACCGCTTTAAACAAACGTAAACTTGTCAAGTATATACTGGTATAATAAATTCATAGTGATAACGGAGTTCAATTCTTGTTTGAATATCTGTCACTTAGTGATAGCCTGCTGTCGTGTTTGTGATTAAGTAGGTTCCCTACTCTGTGCGCTTTATATTTTGAGGCTTCTTGGTTTTTTTAATGCTTATTATAATTTTGTTTTGTTATCATATTCACTTTTTAAATAAAATATATTAATCTTTCTTATCTTTCATTCCAATAAATTAACCAACATTATGCGCTGCAGAACTTAGATTTTTTTACTATAATACGCGATATATAAGCAAAGATAAGTGTTTTTCCGTTGCCGATAACAGAACCACTGGCTGGCTTGAACTAACCCAATATTTAAATACAACATTTGCTTTATGATGCCTGTACCACGGCGATGACCAAAAGTTAGCTTAACATATTTGGAATCATTATACCATTGATGTCACCAAATTCTCCATAATTACGGAAAAATTGAAATTTTAATGGTGTGAACTATTTATCTTTTTATTCATTCCTCCATCTCAGCCCATAAAAAGGACTCGTAAGTTATTTTCAAGTGAAAATATTTTTTGGAGAGGGCGTGAAGGAGTTTTTTTAAAGTACAAAATGATAGACAACAGTTCCCACATGCCAAGTTTATACAAAATGACATATACTTGCGATAACTGAAGAATTTCCTTAAGATAAGTTTGTGTACACGTCTTGCAAGTCCTGTGCTTGCGCTCTCGCTTTTCAGCTCAAAGTGTTAATCAAGAGGGCTAAAAATTATTTAAAAAAGTATCATGATTTGCTTATATCTACTTTGCAATACTTATTCAACTACTTCAAACTTCAAATCTATTGCGGTTAAGCACTCTTTGTTTTTTTAACTTTTTTTTATTTGGTAAAATTGCATTCCGTGCCAGTTTTAGTATTCTAGTTTCAGTAATTCACATGATACAGGAGAAACAAAATTCATGATTGAAACAATTGGCGATCGAAATAAACATAAACATAGAAACGGCGTTGTCAAGTCTCGCTGTTAATTAAGCTACATTTAACCTAAGTGGCGTGGAACTTGGTGCAAGTCTATATAATTTTAAGTGTGACTCTAATTTGTTAATGACTTAGCTGAGTGGATTTCAGGATAAATAGTGCAAATGGTCCTAAATGTATTCAACTTTAATTTTGGAATGACTTCACGGGTAGTAAGTCACCAAGTTATTGCTCTACAAAGAAGAGAAATTTCTGAAGAATACTAAGATGGAAGCAGTAAGAGTGGAACAATATCTTGAAAGAAATTACTTCAGCCCACAACTTACTTTGGTGCTCACCATTTTAGCCACAAACAAGGATTTATTTTCCAGTGATGGATTAAAATTCTTTTAAGCATCCCCATAAACTCTCGATTTCTCCTGCGATTTCCCCCTTTCGTGTTTAAACAACCGCGCGATTTGGGATAAATTGACCTGTATTCTCCTCTTTATCGAACATTCGAGAAAATCCAGCATAATAGGAGCGATTAGAACGATATCCTGGCCATTTAGCACGCGTGGTGGTGAAACTGCCTACGAATTGTGCCCTCATAACACACGAGGATACCAACAATACAGTCCATCACGGCGGTTAAGATGGCGGAGAGCGCAACAGAGAACACACACGATTTCCAGCCGTTTGAAGTTACGTCAACAGGATTATCGCCTTTGCTGCAGTGTTTATTACCCGGCCGGCAGACCTCACGCACCAAATTTTTAAAAATTAACTGAAACCATAACCGACAATTTATATCGGAGTCCATAAAGCGGTGACGACAATTCACTTTCCAAAAAGCTTATACACTCTGATGTTTATTTGAAAAGCGATATCTGGACAGCCTTTTGTTTGTTGTTTGTCTGTGAGAATTGTTCTGGCTCGATTAAATGTGAGGTTCCTTTCCAGATTAGGAGAATACGACATTGCTTTCCTCTAGAGAGCAAGCATAAAGGGGATCAAAAGATTGCTGCGTCTTATGTGCTCGTGATGGTTCAATTTCCTTTTATAAAGGGCGGAAAAGAAGAACTTTATGGCAAACTGTCAGAAGAAAATTTATTAAACTATTATCAGAATCCATTATTATTTACAAATTCCGTATAGCACTGCGTATTTCACTCTATTTTAAAAGTACTTTTTTTGTTTTCCTTTGACGTTAAAATCCATTGATAACAGCACGCTTACTCAAAGAGTACTGTTACATGGGCAAATCAGAAGGGTAAGAGGATTAAATAATTTTTTAAACAGAATTATTTTTTTGCCTCACGATAAGAAAGTGCTTTATGAGATATATTTTCACAACAATCATCATTTTCCTCTTATGCGCCTGGGAAATTACATTATTCTCTTTAAAAAACATTCAAAGCGATTCGTGCGCAATAAAAAAAATGCTTAAATTAACAAGCAAAGGGAATATTTTAAAAGTAAGAATGAGCGTTGATTTTCATAAAAATTTAAATGCGTTCGTTTTACCAAATGGTCTCGATAATCTAGCCCAAATTTAATATGTTTATCATTCAAGTACCTTTACTCCTTCAAATTTGAATAATTTATACAAAAAGCAAAGATAGCAAGATGAAGAAAATATGAAACTGTAGCATAAGAATCTGGCTCCTTATTTTAACGTTCCTTACATAATAATTCCGTTAAAAAAACAAGGTTGTTCACCTGTCAAGTGCTTATTGTACCATAAATGGCATTATCTTATTATATTACTAATTTCTTAATTAGGTGTTCATAAAAACGCATAATTTTTATGGTTATTAAAAAAGCAGTATAGGCATTTCCATAATGGAAAACATTCCAATATATTAGCTCTAACCTTCCTTAAACTATTTATTTTATTTCTTCTTACACCCATGCATAGACATAAAATTATGGCATAAGACAGAAGGAGGTGAAACCGATGTAATTTCATTAAAATAACTGCAAATAGAATTGTTTTCCACCAAAATAACTTTCCCTGTGTTCCCTCTTTGTGTGTGTTCCTATCCATTATCTTTATATCTATTTCTATGTGAATGAATATTAGAGTTCGCTGTATGGCGGAATTTCGTGTTTGAATGTTATAAATATATATATTTTTATATACACACATGTGCATACACATACACACATACATATCCATATATAACATTCGGATGGCAGAATACAATACAAAAATATAAATAAAGAATAGTAAAAGGACACATTCCAGAAACTTTAAGCTCTCAGCCTTCTTCAGGCCAGTTTGAACTGAAGAAGGCCTCAGAGAAGGCCGAAAGCTTAAACCTTTTGAATTGTGAAGTTCTTTTACGTGTTCTAATGTGCCGTCGAAATGTTACAATGCTCTCTTGAGTGCTTCTACATCGTCTATATATATATGTATATATATATATATATATGTATACTATATATATATTCATTCAAACATAGAAATAGGTATAAGGAAAGGGGATAGGAAAACACATAAAAGGCGAACACAGGACATGTGGGGAAGGCGGTTTTTGAGCAGATCACGAAAGTAAAAATATTTCCTTATCCGGGATTTGAACCACGGGCCTTCCACTTTATACATGTATATATATATATATATATATATATATATAGTAGATGATGTAGAAGTGCTCAATATATATATGTATATATATATATATATATATAATGTGTTTTGAATATTCTGTATCTGTTTGTGCGTGGCCGAGAGCGCTCCATTTAAAAGATAGTTGTATGTATACACATATATGAAATTAAAACTAGTCGACAAAGACAGAAACACACAAAATAAGAAAAGAAACTCACAGGGTTTCGAATTGTCGATGTTCCATACCGCCTTTTTCAAGGAAGAAGAGGACAGAAATGTCCTTATATGTCTGGGTGTATGCATATATATACTTAATATTCATACACATAGGCATATATATAAAGTAACACAATGGTAGATTCACCTTAAAAGATACGAGAGGGTTTAGCACACTACCGACTGAGCTAACAACGAGACATTATGGAAAAAGAAATGCAGAGTAAGGGGCCAGGTTAAAGGGAGGGAGGAAGGAAATCCAGGGTACGGTGATAGGTGAGTGGGAGGAAAGGAAAGGATCGAATAGCAGGCGGCGGTGTTTTGTTTCCCGTTGTGAGCATAATAGGAAACTCGAAAGCTGTGGGGGAGGAGAGACACTACTGTGCGCAAGGAATTCCGGGGCCGTAGGGATGCAGTCTGTCCGGGAGGGATGAACAACCCCTCGGGGGATGCCATGTTCAACGGTTGGTAGTATCGCTCTGTCCCGTAGTTTTCTTCCGTTTTTAAAGGGAAAAAAGCGGAATCGATCGAAGGGTTTTTTGCAAATATTATGGGACTACGGGTAATGGGGGGGACCTAGAAAAATAAAAAAAGACAAACACCATCCGCAATAGTGACACACGGCCATCAGAGATATTTGCGGAAACTAGTTTTCGAATCGAAACGCGGGAGAAATAAGATCTCATCCGGCCGCGGTTAGGGGTTCAATCGGTTGGTGGCGGCAGATTAATGAAACCTAAAGTCTCGCTCGCTCAACGATATGTTTGGATAAAAGTGCCATTTACGAGGCCAAACCGAATGTGGATGCACTCGTGTCATCCACAGTTTGTCGTAAATAAACAGTCTTTTGAAAACTGAATTTTATACTTACCTAAAACCATTTTAATAAGAATAATTATCCGAAAAAAGAAGATAATATCTTTCACATGCATCAAAACTAACGTATGTCCTGTTGATCATCAATAGAGATCATAAACGGAAGCAGTGAAACTTGTTTGCGAACATTGCAACAATTTCAGAGCGTAAAAATCATTCGCCTTGATCGGGATTCGAACCCGGATCCCACGATATCCGGCCCAAGTCCGGCTTTAAAAAGCCCAAAAATTTCAGAGTTTAAGAGGACGCCGCGATTAAATTAGGTATTATTTAACTGGGTGTACTAAATAGCTGGGCAACCGCCCCACCAGAGGGAGTTGCCCAACAACTGGGCAAGAAAGAAAAGGATATTTTAAAAAAGAGAGAGCATAAGCCAATACTAGGCATACTCTGAAATAAATGCGGCAAGTCACTCGCCTCGTTATTAAATGTAAAAAGATAGCTCAACTGGCTAAAGCACTCGTCCGAACATCGAGGGATCCGGGTTCGAATCCCGGTCAAGGTGAATGATTTTTACGATCTGAAATAGCTGCATTGAAATGCATGTTAGCGGATGACTCCGTTAAAAGTTACTGTTGCGGCATCTCCCGCAGTTTCTTGAAATTTGGTTTGCGAACTCTAAAAAGTTCGTCTTAGCCTTTGATGTCGCAATGCTTTTCTAACATTCGCGTTGATATGATCATCAATATTTTAGCCCTAAGGTTGTCTTACTGCAGCCCTCAATTCCTCTTTATTCAGTTATAATTCCGTCACCACCTGATGGTTTCCGCCTTTTACGTCATTCTTAATACAGGGTTGGTCCGGAAAATAAGTGTAATAAGCTCATTGTCTTTTTTGACTAAAGGGGAGTCGTCCACTACGAATTTGTACCTGAACGACAAACTGTAAATGCTGCATTTTACGTCAAAGTGCTCGACTGGCTTCGAAAACGAGTCGACCGCGTCCGGCCAACGATCAAAAACATCTGGCGGCTGCATCATGGCAATGCGCCGTCTCACACCGCGCTTGTCGTGTCGGACTTCTTGGCCAAGCACGGCGTGGCAACGCTGCCGCACCCGCCCTACAGCCCGGACTTGGCACCACCGGACTTCTTTCTGTTCCCGAAGATAAAGAGGAGTTTGAAAGGAACCCGATACGGGACTTTGGACGCCGTCAAAGAGGCCGTGACGACGTGTCTTCGAGAGGTTTCCGATGATGCCTTCGCGGGAGCGTTCCAGGAATGGGAACGCCGCTGGAACAAGTGTATCGACTCACAAGGGTCCTATTTTGAGGAATATTAGCTTAAGATATGTAAAAGTGTAATAAATTTTTTTTCCTGAGCTCAGTACACCTATTATCCGGACGAATCCTGTATGTCCTACCTACTTTCCCGTTTGTCTTCCTCGTCAGATCTTACCTTCTATTATGCTCATAACTAATCCATCTTACCTAAAGGTGTGTTCAATTCATTAAGTACTTCTTTGACATAGAGTTCTCTCCATATGATACTTTCCTCTCATGTATGCACTCTCACTGCTGTCTATCCATTAAATCATCAGCAAAGGGTTTTTAAAGGATTCTATTCTTTCCTGGTAACCTTCCCAATGTTCCGTGTCTCTGATCCATAGAGTGTCAGGTTCCATAAGAAAGATTGGATAAACTGTTAACTCGTTTGCAACGTCATATTCTTTGAACATGTCACGTAGCTGCCTCTTCTTCATGAACGCCTTCTTAGATTGAGCTATTATTTGCTTGATATCGGTCGAACTTTTCCCATCCCAAGTTTTACTAATGTCCAGTTAGATGAAGTATTCCACTTGCTGTTGTAGCACTCACCTGATATCACATTTTCCTTCAGCCCCTCTCTTTCACATAGTGGTTGTAGTTTTCTTCTTGTTGCAGGTTCTCTCACAATTCTAATAGGAATTTGTTGTACACCTGGGTCTTTGTTTTGTTTTATATTTCAGAATTGTTACTGTTGTATTGCTTCCTGAGACAAGAATATGTCCGACATGAGCTCTTCTGGTGAATACTGTGTTGTTTAACAATATTTTTCAAGGAGAAATTCCAAAAGAAATTATTCTATAGGCATTCATTACACTGTCCTAAAAATGATGGCATTTTTTTTGCCTATGAAGAATATAAATTTTGACAATTCTCTTGTATTTCCATAGACCAGAGACCAAAATTATGTTTGGTTATTCTCTAAATATTCTCATAACATTTTACTTTGAAAGGTACCTAAAAGCCTTTGAACATAATCTTTTTCGATGTTTTTTCTTGACATTCTAAGACTTTACCTTCTGACACCTTCATTAGATTTTCGCGTTGCAATGTGTGTTGAACTATCTTCTCTATCCTTTAACATATGATATTTTTTTCATTTTCCAATCATGCTATATGTTATTTCTGCGAGTATTCAACTTGAATTTTTGCTATTCAACAATTAATGTCTCTCGGAACCCATTAATGTTTCCTTTATTGCGAAGATATACTTTACGCTTTTTCTTAATCATTTTTAAAAAACTTAGTTTTTATTTTCACTAATACAAGCTTGTATAGGTTTTTGACCGTTAATGCCCTCAGTTATGTTCACACTTGTGACAATTTCAAGAATACCAGTCGCATACGTGTCAAATACGCTCGTCGGTAGTCGTGTCGGCGAGGCGACTAAACTATTTGTTCTCGCAAGACTTAGGCGAATATAGTGACATTTTTACAATGTTTCTTATTATAATGTTTGCATTTTCCTAAATAGTTACGGTTCCAGTAAATTTTCGGCAGATAGAAGTCGCCGGTGACTACAAATACGAGGTGTGTCCAATAAATACGCGAACTGAGCCCATAAAAACTCTATTTTGCAAAATTTAGTCTACATCCATTTTCTTCCCCTTCAAAACACTCTCCATTTATTGCTATGCACTTATTCCATCTTCTTTTCCACTGTTTAAAGCACCCTTGGAAGTCCTCGGCAGTTGGGCTTTTTAGTTTTCTCGTCATTTCTTGTTTTATTGTGTCCACATCTTCCCAGTGATGTCCCCTCATCACATTTCTGCATTTTGGGAATAGGAAAAAGTCGAAGGGGGCGAGATCTGGTGAATAAGGAGAGTGATCAAGGATGGCGATTGAATGTTTTGCCAGAAAATGGCGAACACTCAATGCTGAATGTGCAGGTGCATTGTCAAGGTGAAGGATCCATCCAACGCCTTGAGTCAATATTGGTCGCACACGACGCGCGCGATCTCTCAAGCGCTTGAGAACTGTAAGGTGGACCTCAGCATTTACTGTTTGTACTTCAGGAAGAAATTCATGATGAATAGCACCTTCGACATCAAAGAAAACCAAGAGCGTGAATTTGATTTTTGATTGGCTTTTTCATGATTTTTGCTTTGATTCAGTCCACTTGAAAACGTAAACAGCTGCCCACATTTCAATAATTTCTTGATAACTTTTACCGCACTTCATCAAAGAACTTGATTTTGATCGTGATTTCGTCAATTTCCATTTTCGACAAACAGTAAAAACAAGGACAACAGGAACTAACGTAACTGGTGCCATACGCACAGCTCGACGATCCGCCAAGCAAAGACGGCTCATTGGGTCTCAGGGAACTAGCGCCGCTAGTGGGCGGGGCTATTGACCGCGTCAGGTTACACCAGTTCGCGTATTTATTGTACAGCTCTCGTATGCTGTTGCTACGCATGGTGAATTGTCTGGAATTATAGCCATCGTGTTTTGAGAAAGCATCAATGGTTGAGTCAGGTAGTCTGTGCTCGAGTCCCTGTGATTACACTCCCTAAAATAACGCTAAAAACTTCCTATATAACTGTCTTCTAATTCACAGCGCTAACCACTGAGTTGTGCAGTTTATTGCGATGAATACTCCGCCACAAAGTTCATTAGGTTCGTCTTTTCTGTAGACAATGAAACCTTTCCGAAAACTCTCGCTGCCTGCAATACATATAGTCTGTAAGCCAAGCTTATGCGCACATAATGATGATTACCTTAGTAGTTTCAAAGATCGTTCAATATCCAATGATTTATTTTTGTATGCTTCGGCGATTTAATACGATAACTAAGCATTTCATGATGTTTGTTTTACCAGAAGGAGACCTCAGCTCTGAACTATCAACTGCGCTAAACAGTCGACGAGTGTTTGTGTATCCTGTGATCATGCTATCCTCTGTGATTCCTCGCTCTTAAAAACGTTTTGTCAGGCTTAATTCACGATAAAAGGATAAGCCAAATTTCAAGAAACTGTAATAGTAACTTTAACGGAGTCACCCGCTATGTGTGCATTATAATGCAACCATTTCAGAGAGTAAAAATCATTCGCCTTGACCGGGATTCGAACCCGGATCCCTCGATATCCGGCCGAATTTGGATATTACTCTGAAATGATTGGATAAGCCAAATGTCAATGAAATCCACTGCGATATTCAGATAAAAATTTCCCAATTTACTATTTTACCTTACAATAAGACTCCAATTAATTCTCCCGCGGTCAACCCGGGGGACGATTTTGCAAATGCTTAAATGTGCTCGGACGTTAAAATGTGGCTCTACCAGCTTCGCTGGATCCGGATTAGACTTCTCAAAAGAACGCAGAATTTCTCCGACCCCTATACGAATACGCAGAATATTTTTACTAAGCAACCTACTGACGTCCTTAAGCATGAGGTGATACTAAATTAAAGTAAGGCTGAGTGGATATAAAATTGTTTTTCAACTTATCTTGCAAAATATCGCCAAGTCAGCACAGTGCTGATTGAAGAAGCAGAGATTCAGGAGGAAATGAAAACACTTGAATCATCGCTAGTCTAATTCGAATGTTCAGACGCGAAATGTTTATTATTCTTCACGCGCGAATGAATTTCAGTTCTGATGCTTGCTCCGCCTGCCACTCTTAATGCCGTGTAGAAATTCGTGTTCCAATTGCATTGACCGGTGCAACAAAGGATGGAACGAGGTCAAGTGGAAAACTCGATGAGCATAACTATACACCAAGGTCCCGGAATCGGAGCCCGGCTCGGTTATACACCCTGATGTGATTGCATCTGTTTGAGTTCCGCTTACGACCGACTCTCAGCAACATCAGTCCGACATCCCCGACTCAAAATCGCAACAACTGCGCAGCGAAATGCGGGCGAGCGCCATATTAAAATAGAGAAACGCCAGCCGTTCAAAATAATAATTTTTCTTGAATAGTGCACTCACCGCCCCTCGAATTGTGATTCGAAAAAGCGACTTTTAAGAGAAATAAAAAAACTACAAAGCTGGATATTTTGCATATTCATATTTTAAGCTTTCCAGGATGTAAATTCTATAGCGTTTTTTTCAGTTTCCATTGCAGATGAGAATCACCATTTTCCACCCTTTCTCTTCCATCCCCCTCCCCTCAATCGTTGAAAAAGTTTGCAGATGGCCATTTCACAGACGATTGAACGGCACCAGGTTAGGGCAATACATACGTAAGGCAAGTACATACGTACGCCAAAGTCTCGTGAATTTTAAAATTTTAATGGCAGCCGAGTCATGCCGCGGAAAATGTTCTGATGGGAAGATAATGTTTATGGTGAGTTCAAACTGTAACCAACTAAAAAAAAATTAAAGGACGCGTTTGATAAAAATTAGGATAAGCGTCCCGTGTGTGATTACGTCTGCGCGGGTTTGTGCGTTCCCTCGGTGAATTCTCTAGCCATAATCAAAGTGAAACCTTTTGTATATTTCATTTGCATTTGCGAAATTTGCATTTGTAATGTTTTTTTAATGCATAAATTCCCAGGTTAAATATAAAAATGCACAAAATATAATACAGAGTTATTTCGGAAATTGCTAAAACTGTAAACGACAAGCGAAACTCCTAAAGAATAGAGGTGTAGCAAATATCAATCTTTTGGCACCACTTTGTCAAAGGAGCCTATATTCCTTCCTATTGTTCTCTACAGTGAATCAAGGGTACAGAAATATTATTATTATTACTATGGTAATTTATCTTTTGAGTTAGGTTTTGGATGGACACGCAGACTAGCCGTAACTACATTTCTATGCTTTGTCCAACAAGACTGCACCTGACTCCCTTGCAACATGCTAAAACAAATCGTTTTTTAATTCCACGTACTTTCTTCACTCCGTCCAACTATTGCAACCATATCCAACCCCTATCCCTCCCTTGCTTTCCTTAAGTTCTCCCCTCTATCAGATTATTCAGCATTCCCTATCAAAATGCTCTGCATCCATCTTTCCTGCTTCCTCTGGATTCTTCCAAGCTTTTCCCTCTCCTCGCCCACTAAGCCTAATACTTCCTCATTTATTTTCCTTTCTGCTCACTTCTTCTCCATCCTTCTCCACGTCAACATTTCAAAAGTCTCCAATTTGGTATGTCCGTCACTCGCTTCAATGATCATGTTCCCTCGCCGTAAAAAACCACGCTCCTGTATATCAAAGTTTTGACGAGCCGTTTCTTAACGTAAACGCTCAAGGTCCCTGTCATCAGTTTCCTCCTCTTCTTTTCGAAAGCTTCTTCTCTTAACGCTTATCTTTTTTTCTTTCGTCCCTGTAACTTTGACCCGCTTAGACCCGATTAGATACTCATTTAATTTTCAGCGGAAAATGATAATATTCCACACAAGGAGAAGACAGTCGGATTCGTGTGGGTTACAGAATTTTGGAGGCGCTTCTCGATATTTAGCCAGGCATATCAAAGTGATCAAAATCACCTATCAAGAGGACTGCAATAGTTCAGGTATAATTCCACGTACTTTCTTTACCCCGTCCAGCTATTGCAACCATATCCAACCCCTATCCCTCCCTTGCTTTCCTTACGTTCTCCCCTCTATCAAATTATTCAGCATTCCCTATCAAAATGCTCTGCATCCATCTTTCCTGCTTCCTCCTGTTTGTATCGGACATTATAAATTATGAAAGCTAATGTGGAATTCTTCCTAATGATCAATGAACAATATTCCATTTTCATTATTTTCTCTTCTCGGGGAAAACCGTAACTCTCTCCTGATTTTAAATCGTTCGGGGAAGACCGCAAATTTTTTTTTTAATGGAAGGAAGAAATATTGAGCGGGCTGTTGTGGAAGGACGAACAATAGTCAATCGGTCAAGAGAAAAAGAATGAGTTATCGGACGAAGGGTAAGACTTCATTTAAGGCAAGTAGTGCGTGCGTAGATTTAAATATTGAAGTAGTAGTAGATTTAGGGGAGGCGACCGACAGTTAGAGTCATTTGCGCCATTGGGTGGGAAAGGAAGGGTGGAGAGAAACTCGGCGTCGGCATTAGCCTACTCTTGTCGAAAGGTGACGACGAGTCCGAAGCTGAACGTCCCATTCGACGGACGTCGTACTCACTCACACACGATACAAAATGCGTAATAGTGACTAGTGATATTTTAAAATCTACCTCGTATAGGCAAGTAGATTACCTAAGATGACAATGTGCATACACACCTACATTGTTATATTTTATATTTTGATTCAATATGTTTAAACACTTTGTTTCTATGAGCACTTTATCATTTTCAGTATTCATACGCTTACTAAATTCTTCCGCATGGATTGTTTGTATTCCATTCAATAGTTCTATTGAGATTGGGATCCTCACGTCAAGACGGTACGAAGTTATGGCTTCTAATTGTTTGCACAAACAGAATAAAAAAACACAAATCAATATAGGGTGGGTCCATAAAAGACATAATAGAAATTAGGTCCAGCTCTGGCCTAATTCATATCTCGTAGGTATACATATATCCTTTTTCCGCAGGGGAAGGTGGTCTTTACATCGAAAATTTCGGAATGCTCGCATTTATGAGTGTACTTTTTTGTTGTGCTTTCGTATATTTGTGTTGATCAATGCCATCTTTCTCCTTCGTTTGAATTATATAACACACCCACACATATACATATATATAATATTATATATATAATATTATATATACATATATAATAAAATATATATATATATATATAAGTGAAGAGATCCGATGTTCAAGTCCCGGTCGAGGAAAATATTTTTACATTAGTGATCTGCTCACATCCGCCATCCCCACCTCTCTTGTGTTCGTCCTTTATGTGTGTTCCTTTACCATTTTCCTTATCTCTATTTCAATGTGAATGAAAATATTATATATATATATATATATATATATATATATATATATATATATATATATATATATATATATATATATATATATATATATATTATTATAAACACAGTAATAACAGTAAACACAGTAATCGGTTTAGTAGGTGATGGTAGATCTCACCCATGTACCAAGCCCGACGGCGCGCCGCGGCATGTGAATATTCACACAGCAGGGTAGGGGGGCCAGATCCTTTCCCTGTGCCGGTTATGGTTTCCCAGGAAGATCTAGTACCCGATAAATCAACTAGCTTGGATGGAGCTGCAGGTGCCCAGAGTGCCTTGCCCGGGAATCGAACCCGGGACCCTCCGGTCAGTAGTCCAACGCTCTACCCGCTGAACCACCGCGACAAACATAAATGTATATGTTTCTTGGGTTGAAGATATATATGGGAAGGATTTTCTAGAACCCCTTTATGGTGTTTAACACGACCGAGACCTTCCAGCTCTTCCCCTACCGCGGCAACTCTACCGCCCCCTGCCATTTCCCCCTCCCCCACCTTGTCCGCTTCCCATTGGCCCCTTACCTCTCCTCCCGTCACCCTTCTCTTGCACATGTCCTCTCCGCTCTTCCCCGACAACGGCATTCTGATGACGACGGCCGTGCCGTCGAAACGTAAATATCCAATGTAAGTGTCCTACTTTTATGTTTCTATGTGTGTGGTGTTTTTTGTGTTAGTGTTTGTGTGTATATACATATATATATATATATATATATATATATATATATATATATATATATATATATATATATATATATATATATATATTCAAACTTGAAAATCCCGCCATACGGCGCACAAATATTCATTCAAACAGAAATAGGTATAAGGAAAGGGGATAGGAAAACACATAATAGGCGAAGACAGGACATGTGGGGAAGGCGGTTTTTGAGCAGATCACGAAAGTAAAAATATTTCCCTATCCGGGATTTGAACCACGGACCTTCCACTTTCCGGGCGGATGCTCTACCAGTTGAGCTAATAGGGAAACCTGATTTACCTTGAGATCTGCGATCTTATAAAGCGCCAAAGTGCTCCGATACATATTGCCCGAGAGATGGCGTTATGGAGCTGTTTCACCCACCAAAGGAGAAATGGACGGGACACAAGAAGGGGAAAGGATAGTAGAAGAGCATTCATACGATCTTATAAAGGATAGGAACGGTGCGTTTCATGGCACGCATAGCCAGAAGAAGAGACGAGCCACATTGGCCAAACACATATTCAAACTTGAAAATCCCGCCATACGGCGCACAAATATTCATTCAAACAGAAATAGGTATAAGGAAAGGGGATAGGAAAACACATAATAGGCGAAGACAGGACATGTGGGGAAGGCGGTTTTTGAGCAGATCACGAAAGTAAAAATATTTCCCTATCCGGGATTTGAACCACGGACCTTCCACTTTCCGGGCGGATGCTCTACCAGTTGAGCTAATAGGGAAACCTGATTTACCTTGAGATCTGCGATCTTATAAAGCGCCAAAGTGCTCCGATACATATTGCCCGAGAGATGGCGTTATGGAGCTGTTTCACCCACCAAAGGAGAAATGGACGGGACACAAGAAGGGGAAAGGATAGTAGAAGAGCATTCATACGATCTTATAAAGGATAGGAACGGTGCGTTTCATGGCACGCATAGCCAGAAGAAGAGACGAGCCACATTGGCCAAACACATATTCAAACTTGAAAATCCCGCCATACGGCGCACAAATATTCATTCAAACAGAAATAGGTATAAGGAAAGGGGATAGGAAAACACATAATAGGCGAAGACAGGACATGTGGGGAAGGCGGTTTTTGAGCAGATCACGAAAGTAAAAATATTTCCCTATCCGGGATTTGAACCACGGACCTTCCACTTTCCGGGCGGATGCTCTACCAGTTGAGCTAATAGGGAAACCTGATTTACCTTGAGATCTGCGATCTTATAAAGCGCCAAAGTGCTCCGATACATATTGCCCGAGAGATGGCGTTATGGAGCTGTTTCACCCACCAAAGGAGAAATGGACGGGACACAAGAAGGGGAAAGGATAGTAGAAGAGCATTCATACGATCTTATAAAGGATAGGAACGGTGCGTTTCATGGCACGCATAGCCAGAAGAAGAGACGAGCCACATTGGCCAAACACATATTCAAACTTGAAAATCCCGCCATACGGCGCACAAATATTCATTCAAACAGAAATAGGTATAAGGAAAGGGGATAGGAAAACACATAATAGGCGAAGACAGGATGTGTGTTTGGCCAATGTGGCTCGTCTCTTCTTCTGGCTATGCGTGCCATGAAACGCACCGTTCCTATCCTTTATAAGATCGTATGAATGCTCTTCTACTATCCTTTCCCCTTCTTGTGTCCCGTCCATTTCTCCTTTGGTGGGTGAAACAGCTCCATAACGCCATCTCTCGGGCAATATGTATCGGAGCACTTTGGCGCTTTATAAGATCGCAGATCTCAAGGTAAATCAGGTTTCCCTATTAGCTCAACTGGTAGAGCATCCGCCCGGAAAGTGGAAGGTCCGTGGTTCAAATCCCGGATAGGGAAATATTTTTACTTTCGTGATCTGCTCAAAAACCGCCTTCCCCACATGTCCTGTCTTCGCCTATTATGTGTTTTCCTATCCCCTTTCCTTATACCTATTTCTGTTTGAATGAATATTTGTGCGCCGTATGGCGGGATTTTCAAGTTTGAATATGTGTTTGGCCAATGTGGCTCGTCTCTTCTTCTGGCTATGCGTGCCATGAAACGCACCGTTCCTATCCTTTATAAGATCGTATGAATGCTCTTCTACTATCCTTTCCCCTTCTTGTGTCCCGTCCATTTCTCCTTTGGTGGGTGAAACAGCTCCATAACGCCATCTCTCGGGCAATATGTATCGGAGCACTTTGGCGCTTTATAAGATCGCAGATCTCAAGGTAAATCAGGTTTCCCTATTAGCTCAACTGGTAGAGCATCCGCCCGGAAAGTGGAAGGTCCGTGGTTCAAATCCCGGATAGGGAAATATTTTTACTTTCGTGATCTGCTCAAAAACCGCCTTCCCCACATGTCCTGTCTTCGCCTATTATGTGTTTTCCTATCCCCTTTCCTTATACCTATTTCTGTTTGAATGAATATATATATATATATATATATATATATATATATATATATATATATATATATATATATATATATATATATATATATATATATATATATGTACATAAATAACAAGAAAAACTGATCGCTGCGAAAATCTTAAATAATAATTTTTTTCCAGCCCTACCATCAACTATCGATATCTGATCGCATGACGCACTTCGGGAAATTCTGGAGAGAGAAAAAAAGGAATGGCGGAAACGACATAAATAAAAGTCTTGGTCCCGCCATTTTGGTTCCGATTTAGTCCAATGGCCCACTCTGAAACTGACGTTTAATCCACTACGAACACATGCTCAGTCAAACGCGAGTCGAATTTTCCACGCCACGGAGTTTCCGTCCAGGAATCTCCCGACGACTCAGCTGGCGGAATGCGGGGAGCGAGGAAAATTGGCCCAGAGAGCATTTGAAACGCCCTCGGGAGACCATCTGCGAGGGAGTTTTTCGAGAAATCCAATATTCCTCCGATCGCGTTCCTTTTCTTTTTCCCCATAAATAAAATCATAACAAAATTTTTCGAGAGCAACATTTTCAGTAATATGTCTCATTTTTTTCAGTTCTCACTTTCGAAACATTCGTGTTATTTTCTAGTATTTGTCTCTTCCGATGAATGTTTCCAACTAATCTCACCGCATAAATATCAACTCATGTAATTAAGTGAATTAATGCTCGTCAATTTTGTTTGTTACCCCGGTTACCAGTGACTTTACCGCACGTATTGATATTAACATCCTGAAATTTGATCCCACGTAGGCCGAGTAATTTTCAGAAGTTTTCACTCAGTCATCGGGGGCGCCAAAATCGAGTAAACTTGAAAAATTTCGTCGCATTGCCAATCAAAAAGTGGAATGTACCCTGAGATCTATTAGAAAGAATTAAAACTGTTGACACCAAGTACCTGCCAGCCAGTTACACCAAAAAAAACTAATGCTTTCAACATATCCCCTATTATCAACACTCCGTTGACTTCATACGAGTACATACTTTTGAATATTTTAGTGCAGGGTTGCCGCTTATTTCTAATATCATTATTATCTGACTTTCATAGGTTTTCATGGCCAAAGAGTAATATTTTTTTCGACTACTTAAGATTTAAAAGATTTTGCTGAAAACACCATGAATGCGCCGCTTACAAGTATATTACCATCAGCATAAAATAATCTGCAAGTTAATGCTATAGACGTTTTATAAAAATCTAACTGTTAATCTCACCAAGGGCAAGGGACAAGCCAATTTGACATAGCGGATGGAATTAGATGGCCAAGCAACGTTCTCCTCGGACGGAGGTTGGATAAGGTGACCTCCATACGTCTGCCGTGGTGTCCATGTCCCCTGTATCCGTGTAGCTGGCAGGTTAAACATGAGTTGGCACCATAGACCAAGAGGTCCAAGTGCCAGGAACCCCGGGTGAAGGTCACCAAATCAATCAACGATCTAACCAAATTCGTTTGAGTAGCGTTGGTTACAAATATTAAACAATTCTAGAAAGATAAGTAATATCTTTCCAATAGTTTCCTGAAAAATAAAAGACTATATCATCCTTTACAAAATACCAGAACCGTTTTTATCCTTATTCTGTCGGTGACAAGGGCATAGATAAAATATATCGTCCATTTCTCGAGTATTCCGTGCAAAAATGAAAATGTAAACTTTCCCTGTTTTCAACATAGATGGAAGAACTGACTTAGACTACCTACTCCTTGTAGTAGGGTGCGATCGTGGTTCGGAATATTTCTCCTCAATCTCACAGTTTTGTCAACGTATCCTTCCCTTCCTGGATGATCCCCAGTATTGGAGGACAATAAAACTTAAAATTCTGGATTTCCTAATGAGGAGACATGCAGAAATTTTCAATTCATTGTATTTTTATCATAGGTTTAGTCAGTATTCAAGTGGCTGCTGTGTTCAATGTCCAGTAAATCTCGGATAAAATGAACCTGGCTCCCTGTTTAGCGATCGGAATAATAATAATAAGAAAATTACACACGTGACAGTAAATGTATTAACCTATGACGGTGAAATTCAAATCCAAAAGAGCACGTTGAGGACCTCGCAGGATGACGGAACGAATATAGCAGATGAAATGTGGACAAAGCTACAGAGTGTACACAGGGGTTATAACTTTAGGCATACCCTACATTTTTTCATGGAAATTTTTTAGCTCTTTCACATATACTTGTATACAATATGTAAGTATGTACGTGTGTGTATTAAAAATATATCCATAAACTAATGGAGGAATAATCGACAAAAATTTTTAGGAGATTCCTGAGTATTGTAGTTAATGCACAGGGACTGTCACACAAATAAGTCTCTCTCTCTCTCTCTCTCTCTATACATATACTATATGTCGTCATCGACGACCGTGCCGTCGAAACGTAAATATCTACTGTAAGTGTCCTTCTTTTATGTTTCTGTGTGTGTAATATATATATATATATATATATATATATATATATATATATATATATATATATATATATATATATATGCGTGTGATGTGTGTGTAATGTGTGCGTGTCTGTGTGTGATAAACTTACTCTTCAATATCCGTCTCAAATATTTATAGAAAATGTGGTTAACTAAAGAATACGTAGTGCCAGGGTCCATCAAAAACCTACCGTAAACTGATTGACTACGTCTTAATAAATGGAAATTGATAATACTAGGTCATATTTTCACAATCAATACGTGGTAAATACCATTTAAGTGCTTGCTAATTACGCATGAGCTCGGTCAAACGAAAATGCGTAATTTCAAAAGTTAAATCCTTTTTTTCCGACGCATATAAATTTATTCAATAATTAAAAAACAATCGTGTTTTTGCTTTTCAATTTATTTCGGCAATCGAACAATGTAATTGGCAAAATGCCCCAATGTTTTGCCCAGAATTCACCACAGTCACTTTTAATAATGTCCCCACATATTAATATTGTTGCAATTAATTTCTTTTCAATTCACATCACTTTTTCAATGTTTTTTTAATTTCGCAACGGATACCACACATACTGCGAGTTTATTACTACGTAATTTAAATTGATTTATAATTATATTGGTAACACCTGGTATAAAATTTTCACATGATGCAAAACATTTATTTGTTATTCTTTAAAATAATTCAATGACTTTTAATCTATTGAAAAACAAAATGAAGAACTTAAAGTATTTCTTTCCAATCCACCGTAATGTTCGGGATTTTTAGGAAAGGGTTCAAATCAATTTCCAAGCATTTCATTCGAATGCGGCATTACTCGGTTAAAAAACTACACCATTTATCTCTTGACAGTATCAGGTTTGACTTAAGGAAAATTTATTTTAAACGAAAAAAGAAGACTAAATATTTTTCGCAGACTTTTTATTTGGCACAGTTAGTTTCAATGCATAGGTACCTGAGCTACGACGCCTATGCTTTGAAACTAGTTGCAAATAAAAAGCTTGTGGAAAATACTTAGTATTCTTCTTTCATTCATATCATTTAGTCATATTTTTTTCATATCTCTCGTTCAAAAAGCAGAGAAGTGTGTATAGAACATGCCGCTAATTAAGCACGCCATCTTGTTTATATTTAAAGTTATTTAAAATAGTTTCTATTGTTGCCATGGAAAATATTAGGAGAAACTGTAACTAAATCGGTAAAGGTTTTTCTAATGAATAAACAGTTCTAATGCCATCAAGGAAACGAAGAAACTGAATTATTACCTCTGCTATTACACAAATATGACTGAACTCACCACTAATGGGACTTAAAATAAACTCTAAGCCACTAGACGATAATATAGCATAGTATAATATCACAGAACTCGCGTAATGGTATTAAATATATACACGGTGGTATGAAATCACTGAAATAACTGAAGTAAATAACGACATAAATATTTATCGATGAAACAAATACCAAACTAAAGTATAATGGACCGTATTGATAGTAATACGTTAGTGAATATTAGTACCTATTCAATGAGATAATGGAACTTGGATAATGTTGCCAAAAAATTGGCATTCTTCCCACACAATTGAAAGATTCAATCATGCAAATCTCTCTTTTCCGGATGAAAGGAGTAGAGGCCGAATACATACAGGTATTTGTAAAAAATCACTTAAAACGCCTCCTCTCTCATGAATTACGCCACTCCTGTCTCTCTATCATTTTGGTCATACCATATGCTTTCCTATTTTTATCTATGGTAATGCTGCCCAACTTTCTTTGAAAATTTCCCAAACCGATGGTTTTAAGAGTTTGTGATGAGAAATCCGATAAGTTCTAGACAAACTAAAGAATTGTACAAGTATAATGTGACGAGAAGCATTAAATCTACAATTATGAATTACTAGAAAAATTGTAATCAACCCAGAAGTTGGTGTGTTAGGAGATGGTTCAGTTCACCTTGTATTAAACCCAAAGTATCGTGACAGTGACGTGTCACGGAAGTGAATCAAAACCAGTGTCTTTTTCACTACCACCTTCGGTTTCCCAGGAAGATCTGGGACCCATTTCTCAAAGCTGCGTATCGATTTAAAAGCCCTCTGAATGCAGCACAGACGAATCCAATTTGCGAAGAGTGTAATGTAGTTTCATAACAAGTTCTGCACAATTTATTATCATCAACGGAGTTCGTGTTTGCAAACTACAAGGATATTTAAACAGACTTGTAGGGGCTAGGTTTCATTTTACGGGATGAAGTAACGTGTAACGAAAATGTAAGGTAAGGTTCTTCGCTTTATCTAAGCCACATTTTGAATACGCGGCAAGAATATGGGATCCATGGGAGACCACGTTAATCTAGAACATAGATAAGGTTTAGAGAAAATCGGCTAGGTTTTTTAAAAAATTGCTAAGAGAAGAGAGTAACGTTTTGCCTTCTCCGTTATTCCCCTCACCCACGCCTCAAAAGCATCCAATCTACTTTCATCCTCTTGTCTTAAAGACGCAAAGTCTCACATGTATAAAGTAGAACACTCCTCATTAAAGTCTCTAATAATCGTTCCTTCACACATATTTACTAAATGCACCTGCCATCAATTATCTTCCTCTTGCAAATGCCTCTTTCACTAACGCAGGTTTTGACCAAAATACATATAACACAGTTGCAAAAGTCTCACGGACGTGAATCATAGTGTATATGAAGTTAGCACTAGTGGAAAAAGACAAAAACACAAAAACACATGAACAAAGAAAAGAAACCTAGTGAGTTTCTTTTCTTTTTTCCTGTACTTCTGTGTTTTGTCTTTTTCCAATAGTGCTAACTTCATATACATTATGATTCACGTCCGTGAGACTTTTAGGTAATCTACCGGTTAAGGCAGGTTTTTGGATGGACACAACTATCAAATAAACATTTTGTGACTCCCCACCTAGCAAACTAATCTATATCAGGTCCCTCTTCATCTCGGTGTACTTCTTTCCTCCCTTCATCCCGTCCAACATCCCTATCCTGTTCCTACCCTTACCTCGCTTGCCCAACATTCTCCCCTCTATTACCCTCTTCAACATTCCACTACCGCTCAGTACGCCTTTCATCCATTTTTCCTGCCTCCGTAGGATTTCTCTCAACAAACCCCTCTCCTCCCCCACCATTTCTAGTACTTCCTCATTTGTTTTCCTTTCGGTCCATTTCACCCTCTCCATTCTTCTCCACACCCACATTTCCAAAGCCTCCAATCTACGTCTATCCTCCTGCTTCAGCGACCACGTTTCCGCGCCGTACATAGCTACGCTCCATATCAGAGTTTTTACGAGTCTTGTCTTAACATCCCTACTCAACGTCCCCGTCATCAACTCCCTCCTCCTTGAGAAAGCCTCCTTGCCTAGCGCAATTCTTCTCCTTACGTCCCTACCACTTTGACCGTGTTGGTCCAAAATATTCCGAGATATGTAAACTGTTCTACCTGCTCTATTTTTTCCCCGCCTATTTTAATATTTAGCTTAGCCTTTTTCTTTCTGGAAAATCGCATAACCTTTGTTTTATTAATATTGATTCTCATCCCATATTTATCGCACTGAACCTCCAATTCACTCAACAATGCTTGCAACCCCTTGGCTGACTGAGCAACTAATGCTTGGTCATCAGCAAACCTAACCGATTTTACGAATTCCCTTCTGACTTTCA
Organism: Hetaerina titia; assembly: GCA_037158775.1. Lineage (NCBI taxonomy): Eukaryota > Metazoa > Arthropoda > Insecta > Odonata > Calopterygidae > Hetaerina > Hetaerina titia. The sequence continues at coordinate 64,124,485 of CM073776.1, read as the reverse complement.
TTCCTACCTCCAGTTCTTCCCATGCCTCTTTAATCATTTCCTCTACATATACGTTGAACAGTACCGGTGACAATGGGCAACCCTGCCTTACACCTCTTCCTAACACTGCCCATCCGGACTCTCCGTTCCCCACTCGCACCTGAGCAGTCTGAGACATGTACAGGTTGCGGATCAGTCTCCTGTCCCTCCAATCCATTCCTATTTTCTGCAATACACGCATTAATTTTTCCCAATTCACTCTATCAAATGCTTTTTCGAAATCTACAAAACAGGCAAAAACGTCCTGATTGTATTCTATATTCCTCTCGACTAGTGATCTCATTACTGCAATGGCATCACGCGTACCTCTTCCTTTCCTGAACCCAAACTGATCATCCCCTAAGTAATCATTTGCCTTACTCTCTATCCTTTTGTTGATGATCCTGAGAATAACTTTAACATGCGTGGGATATCAAACTTATCGTTCTGTAATCCTCAGATGACGAAGCCTTTGCCTTTTTTGGAATAGGAACTAACACCGATCTCACAAAATCTTCCGGCCAGATTCCTTCCTCATAGATACTACGAATCAGTCCATATATATATATATATAAAGCAGGCAGTACTTCTCTTTCTTCTGATGAAGATGTAGCTAAATTTCGTCGAAATTATTAAGAAATAACATGTGAGTGTTCTTTCTATTTATTCTTATATTGTTTGTTGTTGTCCAAGTTTTTATATTCAACACTTCCGTGTTACTTCGACGAAATCTATTTTTATACATATATACATGTATATATTAATATATACACATACATACTCTTATTACGTAAATTAACAGATTTAGAACTCGTGATTTGTGCTCTAATTTTGCCCCAAGGTGATTGAGGATATACTTTGCATTAAAATAACCTTTGTAATTTGGATTTATGTTTATTGGTCTAATGATTTAAATCTCGGCGGCTGTTATGATGATAATTCCATAAGATTTCCCAACAAAAGGCTTAGGTATCCTATTTGTTACTGCAACTGCGGTTCGCTTTCATGTATTGTAATTATGTAATAATGTTTCCATTCCTCTCGTGAATTATAATCAAAACATTTACCATTGCCGAGAACCATTAAATATGATGAGTTATGTAAAGAAAACTTCATAAAATTCTCGAAATTACGATCGTGACCACTCACTTAAGTATCATCCAATAGGAAAGGAGCTAGTTTTGAGAAAATTTCCATGTTATTTAATAAAGATATTTCTTGTAGCAGTTTTAATTACGTTCCGAATGACCATGTCAGTGATATTTCATTTACACTCGTATGATAGCGATATGTGGCGACTGACTGGTATCGCATTCCAAAGCGTAGTTTATTACGATGAACAGTTTTGTTTTTATAATCAACATTGTCCGTTTATTATATATTTAATTTTATCAACAAATCTAACATGAATTTCAACAGTAGGAACAGATACGGTTTTTTTTATCTTCCGAACACATTGTATTGACATATTTTGTAAGAGGAAGCCACCAGCTATTGCATGTAAGCATATGTCTCGGTCATCGAAACAGCAGGCAGTTGTCAAAATGCCATTTGAGCATTTGATATCAAAGCACGGATAACTCGTTGCCAAAGATACCAGAAAAGTGATAATGTTGGAATCACAAGTCAAAGCGGAACAACTAACTCGATTACGCGATGTTCCGTTGTTCAATCATCTCCCGTCACAATAACCCCCTCAATAGGACATCCACTTTGATTGGCCAATCGAAAACCGATCAATAAACGACCACTACTGCGCGATATAGGCGTAACTTAAACATGCTCTACGATACGGTGAGTTTAAATACTCATTTTTTTCACCATTACAGTCTCGAATCATAGTTTACGGTCATGCATTTACATAAAGTAGGAAACGCTGTGTCATGGGACCATTATTTTTCGGCGAAATAAATGCCTTTTTTACAGTTCAGGCACCAATACACTGATCTTAAAGTGCTGGTAATAGTTGTCTCCCGCACCCAAAACAAAACCGAATCGTGTGATTTCGTCATGAATGAGGGTATGAAGATAGCTTGGCTTGCAAAATTTTAAATGCCCATAATACTCGAAAGGTATACATTTTTTTAATTTCATCAGGTTTTTTTTACTGATACCAATATTTTTTTATTGAAAAAATATTTTCCCGTCTCGGGGGAAATAAAACAAGATTTTAATCAACCAGATTATTATTACATGAGGTGAAAAAAAAAAGGTTTTCGACCTCAATTTCGAATGAAACTTTCTACAGCGAAACTGTAGTGATATGGCATAAAACGTTTTGAGAGATCACCCATCACGATTGGGGGGGTGACCTGGAAACGTAAGTTTAAATAGCATAAATTTTTGATTTAAAAATGCTTTTCTGATATTTAAATTGATAATAAGACTTTTAGTATGTCGTTATGACAAGATTTTCAAAAAACCTTGGTAATTTTTTCACACTCGTTTATGAAAGCAGCTAAACGGCTTCGAATATTTTTAAATTTGATTAAAAGTACTCAGAAAAAACTAATGAATTTGTAAAATTACTGTTGAGAAAAATTTAAATTATTTTAATGAGTAATTGTGGAAAATTGCCGAGAGTTTTCATTTATGAGTTAATTCTACCAATACTTCCTACTAGGGATTCTTAAAGTAGTGCAAAACATATTAATTCACAGTCAACTATCAATTATTTTTATATCATTTTTCACATAAAAATAATAAATTATTCTTATTAGTAGTCTGCCATTTAAGTTAGACTTTGGATGGAAACAGGCTGATCAACCCTCCATTTCTTGTTTTGATAAAATACACACCCCACACCCTGACAACCCACACTACAGTAGTTATTCTTCGATTTTGCATACTCCCGTACTCTATTCCGTCCAATATGCCTACCATTTTACTTACACTCCTCCATCAACATTCCTTTGTACTTATTCGTTCGTTTATCTTTAATTCCATTTCACTTCTTCCTTCCTTCTCCACACCAACATATTAAAATCCTCCCAATCTACATATGTCGTCTTGCTTTAATTCCCACGTGTCCTCGCAGTACTAAACCACGATATATATCAACGTATTCTCTAGTCTTTTCTTAAATCCCTTCCTCAAACTCCTGTTCATAAGCTTCCTCCTCCTTCTGAAAACTTTTTCGTCTAACGCAATCCTGCTAAATCCCTAACCATGTTCCCTACGAGTATCTTAGTTCTGAACGCTGTCAAGATAGGTAAATTTCCCCACTTATTCTAGTTTGTTCGATCCTATTTTAGCGTTTAACTTGGCATTCCTCTTTCTTGAAAATCTCCTAGACTTTTCAAGAAACTCTAACAGTAACTTTAACGGAGTCACCCGCTATGTGTGCATTATAATGCAACAATTTCAGAGAGTAAAAGAGTAAAAATCATTCGCCTTGACCGGGATTTCCGGTCAAGGCGAATGATTTTTACGCTCTGATATTGTTGCATTATAACTCCTAGACTTTGTTTGGTTTACAATGAATGTCGCCCCATATCTCTCACACTGATTTTCTAATTCACTAAGCAATAATTTTAACCCCATGGCTGAATTGAATGAAAAAGAATGGGCATTCTTTATGGTATTTCATACTTATACATAGATTGAACATTCTTTCCAGAATCCCATTTCGAGTAACTTAAGTCACCCCTTAGTTAATGAACATATAATTCTAGATTATTCTTTCATTCTTTCATTATTGAAATTTTTAACTCACCCTCCATTAACGCAATGGACAACAAGTATGTTGGTTTTTTACAGGCGTGGTTAAGGATCACCTTGCACGTACCAAGCCCTATTTCGAGTGAAATTCACACATTAACGAGGATCGAGAGAGGAAGTTCCTTCCCCTGGGCCACCTGCGGTTTCCCACGAATCATTACAGTTAAAATATTTTTGATGACATACAATTCTTTAGAGCACAGCAGGAATAAAATCTTTTCCAATTAATTGATAATGACTTTTCAAAGTTCACGAATCATAAACATTATTTTAAACATCAAATGAAGCACAACAAATGCATTTACACTATTTAATATGGGCTACATTTTCAAAAATTATAAATGCATACATAATTTGCTCATTGGTTTGTGCATGTATACCGGCACAGAATCCCTCTTTAATTCCCATAATCCCTCCCTATTTCCGCTTCAAAATATCATTTAGTTATATAACCGAATTTTACAACAATAACTTAGTTTTTGTAAATAATAATGATTCACTGACAGTAGATAAATAGAATAAATAATCCTATTGGTCGGGTCAAAATATAAGAGTATCAATCATAAAACTATCTCATTAATTAAAATTGGCAATTTTCCACAAAAATAAAATTTTTATTAATACGACCGGTTTCAATGCAACTACGTCATCTTCTCACCAGAATTTTTATTAATACGACCGGTTTCAATGTAACTACATCACCTTCTGGTGAGAAGATGATGTAGTTACATTGAAACCGGTCGTATTAATAAAAATTTTATTTTTGTGGAAAATTGCCAATTTTAATTAATCATGATATTTTCACCATATCACGCCTGAAACGTCTCTTTTTATAAAACTATCTGTTTACGAAATTCATCTCCTGATTGATGTATACGCATAGGTAGAGTGGACTGAGGATATAGTTCTCCCACGTCCCCTGTCAACCCACCCTAAATATATCCAAAATTACGTCAATCAATTATGATTTAATTTCTAACAGCTGGAATCGGTTACCTCTGTGCACTTCTGAAATACCTTTCTTGTAATTGGATATGGTGGGTGAGGAGAGGGGTTTGTTGGGAGAAATCCTATGGAGGCAGGAAAAATGGATGAAGGGCGTATTGAACGGCAGTGGAATGTTGAAGACTGTAATAGAGGGGAGAATGTTGGGCAAGCGAGGAAAGGGCAGGAACAGGATAGGGATGTTGGACGGGATGAAGGGAGGAAAGAGGTACACAGAGATGAAGAGGGACCTGATGTAGAGTAGGCTGCTCGATTGTGTTTTGTTTGGAGTTGCAAATTATTTATGTGATAGTTGTGTCCATCCATAAACCTACCTTAACCGGTAGATTACCTTAAAATAATAGTCATTGTTTCCTTGCCCCTGAGAATTCTATCCAATCTCGCTTTAGTCTACAAATTTTCCAATTCCCTAATAATCCTCAACCCTCATGGCCTTCTCTTTCCTATATCCTTAATAAAATCGCCGTTCATCCCTGTGTTCATTATCTATCGATATGTGCCTTCCTATCAATTATATACACTTAATGGTGACATTTAAACAGCGAAACGTCGTGTTTATAAATAAATTGTGGAACCTTACTTTTCACGAGATTTTCGAACATCAAATATTTAAGGTTTTTCACGTCAACCACCTTCGGATGCCTAAAAGCATTTCTTATTTTTTAATTTTAATAGCTCCGTGTGATCTTTTCAACGTTTGTAAGATCACAATAGGCCGATTTCTGTATTGTTTTTGCGTCAATAAGTAAAACTGGCATGAATATCTTAGTGCCACATAATAGGGTATGTTCCAACCAGACTATAATTCTCCTTCCAAATAGCATTATGGTCCCAGATGAGCTTAAAAGAAAAAAAATGAAAAACTACACGAAGTGTAGGAGAGGTGAAAAACATGTGCCAAGGAAAAGTAAAAAATTATGACTTTTAAGAAAAGTTTGGAGGAAATGAGACAACAAGGTATAAGAATGATACTATCTTTCGTTTTTTGCATAGCGTCTACTTCAAAACCTCAATATACCGGAGCTAAGTCCTCATAGCTCTTTCTGGGTTCAAATGCTAAAGTCTCAAATAAAATCTTTGGTGATTACGTAAAACGCGACTATGAAAAACATGATAATGGGCGATAAGAAGCAATAACAATCGCTCAAAGCACAGATCGCATCTCACCTTAACATATAACCCGTATAACTGTAGACCAAGTTCTGTATCACTCAAATTAATATCGCATGTATACTATTAAAGAACTCAACTATCTGAATTAGAATGCCCCATTCACTACGTCAACTGACCAATGAAACGTGTCCAAATTAATTAATCCTTGAGTTTCAATCGTGGTTGGTTCAAACTTGGTTCAAAATAAATCGCCATATCCTTCTGATTAGCTCCCATGACGACTAAAAATGTAAATGCGAGAGTTTACTTGCGTCATATACGTAGTAATGTTAACACGATGCGAGCTGACCCCCCCCCCTTTCATGCTTATGCTCAGCTAGAATACATTTCCCTTGAGGCATGCTCTTCCCGCATTCAACGCCAAATGACCTTGAGGCCGCTTGTAAAAAGTTTACCGTACTTCGCAATCTTGAGTTTAAGGAAGATGCATGGGACAATTGTGTCTACGCAACCTGCTTCCAGCATAGTTGTAGTGAAACGAAAACACACGCCGTAAGTTTGCTAGGCCGACTTTGTAAGTTTCGCACACACCGAGTGCACAAATATGTTCGTCCAACAGACGCTACGGTTCGTTAATTGTTGCAAATGGCTCGATAACGGGCGCCATCTAAGCTGTCGTCATCGTTCATCTGCTTAGTAATTGTTGGAGCCGCCATTGATGTAGTTTCGGCGTTCCTTTCACGTGTGCCATCGAATGTCGCCATTTAGTGATTTTCACAACATGAGTAGACTCTTAAGATGTTCTTATGCTCTCGTATTTTGATGATAAAACAAATAATTGTGATGGTATGACTTAGTAATCTGCTTACGGGGAAATTTTGTATGCGCAAAAAAATGGTAATAAATTCATCCAGAGTATTTGATAACATATTTCGACTTCTGCTGAGTTTATGAGTAGGTTTGTAATAATTTTTCTTATCATTTGGAGCGTTACCATACACACTACCAATTTCACAAGTGCATTAGCAACACTGAGCATCAAAATTAGGGCCACAAGAAATTTCATTCATTTTTTCGTGTTAAATGAAAAAATCATCATCAAAGTCAATACTCATCTTTTTACATTTTTGTAACAGACTAGCATAACTATTTTGGTCCACGATGTTATTTTTCATAATTAAACCCTTGTCACATTTATTCTCAGTTGAAAGATTAGGGTTAGGATGAGGATAAGGACGGTCATGAATATCTAAGGCACTAGTTTCTAACTAGTTTATTTCTATCTTAAGCTACTCAAATGTTATCACACATTTCAAGATATAATGTTTGCTGACCTCTTCCACCATATTTATTATATCATCCATCTTATCTACGCCATCCATACTGAACTATATCCATGTTTTTAACCTTCATCCAATTACCCAGGACATTCCTTCCACTACCATACACCTTGATGTGATGAAATTTCTTGGAGCATATTAATCGGTAAAATTATATTTATGAGATATGGTGACTTGAATAACATTTAGCTAGAGCAACTGGGTCATCTTCAAAGGTAATCTATCTATTCAAGTTTTGTCGTCTCTACGTATATTTTACAAACACAAGACATAGATGGCTGCACCGTACAGTATATCGAGTTCCTGCAGTTTCCGCTAGAGTGAGAAGTGTTTTGATCGAATAGAATGACCTCGTTTGGTGTACAAGAACAGAATAGAATCCTAAGTTTTCTTTACTTCGTGGTTACACCCTTCCAATGCACCCATGTCGTAATTCATCGTCAGTTGAGTTATAAATGCGGTAATGGTACTCGAGATGTGTATAAAATGTTCGTTCGCGGGTGCGACAATTAAAAAAAAAAGGCCGAATGTCGTAACGTGAAAACAACCCAGGAAACAAGCTTCGGCCACGGACCAGGCGGTTTTTCTCGTGGGCAAAAAGAAAACAAATACAGAAGCGTTCTCGACGGACATGTAATTATAGCGTCTACGTTGTAAAAAATGTGTGTGGCTACAGGGAGATTATGCTGAGAAGCAACAGTAGTTTTAACTTTTTGGCGTACTTAGTATTTCAGAAAAATTAAGAGAACTTAGAGCTTGGGCAAACCTATTGCGTATCTCGCGGACTTTTTGATTCCGCAATTTATTCCCTTCTTCATTTTACATTCGAACTTCCTTTCTGCAATCCATAGAGGCTATTTATTTCCTTCCTCCCCAGTTATCTGGCATTATTCCCAATATTACGACCTTTTAACTTTCTGCTGACCCTTCATATCTACTCCAACGACTTCTTCCTCAATCAATTGATTACTCCTATCAACTTCCTTTCTTCGCCAGGCGTCAAATTCATACAATTATACGCTCAATGTCAAAGTCTTGGCTATTCTGTTCTTTACCTTGTTAAAAGGCGTACCTGTCACGTATTCCCTTCTTCCTGCAGTTGCTTCCTTTGCCAACGAAATACTCCTTTTGATATTCCTACTACTATGGTCGCAGTTCTCCAATATTCTTGTACAAGTACTACCTTTAAAAAAATGAAATATTCTACCTTATCCTGTACATATCTTATAGAGTATTATAACAATTTAAAGGTAGGTTTTTGAAGCTCTCCAACTACTATTTACTTATAAGTATCACCAGTTTCCTCTTTCTTTGCTCGACATGATTTCTTTCTTCATTTCTTCGTAACTTCTGAGTGCATTCATGCTTCTAATAAGCCAACTTACTTTCTTCCTCATTCACCACTTACCCAACATTCTCCCTTCTATCGCGGTCTCATACCACTACCTTTTCTTTTATCTATCATCTAAGTTTTTCCTGCCTCTCTCGGATTTCTCCAAAAGCAAATTCCTCTCTTCGTCCACCCTTTTTTAAAACCTCAGCGGCCTGATTTTCTCTCTGACCTACTTATTATCTCCATTCTCCGTGACCACCACATCTCAGAAACATCCGATACACACTCATTACCTTATTGCCTCAAAGAACAGGTTTCATATCCTAGAAGCACAACGTTCTAATATCAAAGTCTTTACAAACCATTTTGTCACATCTTAACTCAGCGTGTCCCTCGTCGATTCTCTTATTCTTTCAAATGCCTCTTTCGTCAACGCAAATGTTCTCCAAATGTCCCCGCCCATATGCCCCTTTTTCTTCTGTAATAGTGCCCTAACAAGTTACCTGCTCCATCTGCTCTAGTTTCTTCCCTCCATGCTTTAAAGTTTAACTGACACATACCTGTCATTGAGATTCTCATTACTGTTGTTCTTGTCTTAATCTTTGACCCGTGCTTTTGCATTGCATCTGTAGGGCGCTCCGCAATCGGATACAAAAAAATAGAGCTATATCACTTCCCTATTTCGGCACACGAGTAGGTAGTACGTCCCCCCGCTCCTCCCCCCACGACGACTATCCGCTTTCCGCTGTTGTCCCTCTGAAAGGCGAAGATATTTCCCCTCCTTTCCCTTATCAACGCCGGTGCAGCCCAGGCAACCCCTATCTCTGATATGTGAAGCCGGTGAAAATTCCCATTCCGTGAAACCAACAGCAGCTGGCAAGTGCACCGTACACACGTACAGAGGGAGCCAGAGTGGGATTTAAATCGCCAACACATTCCGCGGACCGCAAACGGACGACACCGATAGGATCAAGACTTCCGCGAGTGAGGAACAGGTGAGCGTGGTTGCACTGGAGTGGAGGCGAAGGAAACGAGTTGCTCGAAAGCGTTGTAAAGTGATCACTCTGTGCCATCCACCGTGTAAATGTATACAACTTATCCCGCGTACTTGCTTCATGATTGCGGTTATCAATCCTGAGGATTGGTTTGTGGTAGCTCGTATGTTGGTTGATGTCGTGTGCCGCGGTCTGGTTATCGATTCAGTTATACGTGCATAAGGACGATCAAAGTCGGAGCGCTGACATTTATCCGCATCCATGTTCGTTGGTAAGCCGGCGAAAATGGTGCCAACAGAAAAACGACGAACGACCTGAAACCTAAGATAAACCAAGACGCGGAAACATACTCAACAACAGTAAACATACATGTTACAGTTTCTCCACAAGGATATATAAGACATAAAACGGCAAAAGATACGTACTATCTGACAAATATATTATACTTATGTGTGGGAAAATTTGACAAAAATAATTATATATATATATATATATATATATATATATATATATATATATATATATATATATATACGGTCAGGTAAAACACTTTAGCTATCTCGGAAGTGTTTTTTTTTTGCTGGACCAAGACGGTCAAAACAGACGGAGCTTAAGAAGGAGACTTGCTTTAGACAAAGATACTTGCAAATGGAGGAGAAAGTCGAAGACAGGGGCGTTTAATAAGGGTGTTAAGAAAATATTAGCGAAAACTTTGATGTAGAGCGTGTTTTTGTACGGCGCGGAAACATGTCTGTTGAAACAAGGTGATAAACGTAGCTTGGAGTGATTTCAAATGTGGTGCGGAGAAGGATGGAAAAAATGATATCGACAGAAATGAAAACAAACGAGAAAGTACTAGGGATGGTGGGGGAGAAGAGGGGATTGATGGAGGAAATCCAAATAAGGCCGAAAAGTTGGATATAGAGCGTTTTGATTGACTAAAAATGTTGAAGACTTTGATATAGAGGGTGCAACATCGGGAAAGCGAGGAAGGGGTAAGAATAGAATGGGCATGTTGTACAGAATGAAGGAAGGAAATATGAGGAAAATGTAGAAGAGTTACTTGTAGTGTATGATGTAAATTTCTGTACGGAATTTCACACTGTTCATAACTAATCGGTACCATCAGTGCCTAGAGTGCAACAATTATTGGGATGATTTCGTGGAAACACTTTCTGTTTAGCACTATAGGGAAGGAAGAGATTCCCATCCTCCTCAGAGAGGAAATTTCTCCGATATTTCTCCTAGAATAGATCACGTCGTAGATATGGTATACAGTGTCTAGTACCAAGGGACTGAAATTGTGACTAAGGAATAAAATATCCTCATTCTGTTAAATATTCGCATGGGTCGCCTGAAAAATTTAGCTGATCATTTTCATATACGATTTTAAAACTTTTTTTCTGCCTAACCAAAGGCTCAGGCATTTTCTTTGTACGCCAGTGAAGTTCGCTCTTTTTAGAAATATTGTTTGATGTGAGACTTTTTTACTAGATATAACTTTCTAGTTAAATGCATTAATAACTCCCTTGAGTATTTTCCATGTGAATACATATTTTTTTTAACATATACACAGTTCATTTTCCCGTTGTATTTGACGATCAATACATTAGTTTGAATAAAAAAAACTTTTTTATCTATTGGCAATTTTCTGCTTGCAAAGAGAAAACATGCGTCACCATAGAAACGCTGCTATAGTTACCTCGATAGATCGTTGCCATATTATGCACCCTTTCACTTTCTATTTCATGATATTATTCATACTTTTATGAAGCGATTAAAGCTGTACAAAGCCTAGAAATCCGACATCGACTATTTTCCCAGGGTTGAGCGTATTTCCTTAATGCATCGCATTCCACTTAAGGGTTAAAAGGAAAGTACCTATGGCGTAAAGTGGCAAAACACTTCTAGAAATCGCAAACTTTCCTCTTCTTGTCAAGTAAACACCGGTCAATTTCGGCAAGTGCCCTCCAGAAGCAAAGTAAAACATACGTAAAGAGAACAGGAGACTTCACGTAATTAGGTTTCTTCTGAAGGCATCGGTAATTTGAAAGGTTTTTCAATGACAACTGACCTAACATAAGAACCATGACGAAGAATTAGTAGAATGATTAGACTGTCGTAAAATGGAAGAACCTATTCATCGCAAGAAGTGCAGCATTAACTGAGAATGTTGACACCAAGATTAAGACTAAATCGGCGTGATTCGATGAACGCATTGAATATGTAAAACTCGTAATTCCGACTCTAATGGGGAGGGATTTCAATTAAAGCTGACATAAAAGAGTTTCTTCTCCTAAGAGAAACGGAATTAAGGGAGGGAGGAAGTAAGCATGCGGTATCGAATAACGGTTGATTTTAGTGTCCAATGTCACGTTGTCCTTTGTTAGGACAGGCGAAGAAATAAATCGCTGTCCCGATTTTGTCCATCCGAAACATACTTTTAACTGTATAATACCAATAGTAATTTTAATAAAAAGTTTTAACAAGACTTTTTTCACATCCCTTCTTTGCATTCCTATCATAGATTCCCTCCTTGTAAAGGTTTCCCTGATACCTTCTCCGTTTTACATCCTTCTACGTTATGTATAATATACTATATATATATATATATATATATATATATATATATATATATATATGTGTGTATATATATATATATATATATAAATTCACTGATAGTCATAACAAACACAGAAACCAAAACACACAAAAGAGGGACTCACTGGTTCTCGAATTTTCGGTGGTCCAACCACCTTTCTCAAGAGGAATTAGGAACAGAACGTTTGTGGGTTTTCCAAACAAGTGTATATATATATATATATATATATATATATATATATATATATATATATATATATATATATATCGATGATGCGGAAGTACTCACGAGAGCAATATAACTTTTGGACGGCACAATAGAACACAGAATAAAACAGATAACACGTAAAAGGACACTCACACTGTAGATGATTTATATATATATATATATATATATATATATATATATATATATATATATTCATTAAAACATAGAAATAGGTGAATACACATTTACATAGAAAATAGTTCAAGACATGTGGGGAAGGCGGTTTTTGAGCAGATCACGAAAGTAAAAATATTTCCTTAGCCGGGATTTGAACACCGGACCTTCCACTTGCCGGGCGGACGTGCTATTAACTACCCTGATGTGTGAATAGTCTCACATCAGGGTAGGGGGGTGGTACATGGTACATGGGTGAGGATGGGTTAAAAAACTTTAAAACAGCAACACACAATGTGGGAACACATAAACGGAACACTCACACGTTATTTCTTGATAATTTCGACGGAATTGAGCTCCGTCTTTTCCTCAGAAGATTTGTTGGCTGTCCTAACAAATCTTCTGAGGAAGACGGAGCTCAATTTTGTCGAAATTATCAAGAAATAACGTGTGAGTGTTCCGTTTATGTGTTCCCACATTGTGTGTTACTATACTACCTTGATCAAAAGTTCCCGGAATTTATTCAGAAAATTAAAAATTCAAGTTTATTCATCTAAATCTATATTGTCCCCTTCAAAGTAATCCCCATCGACTGCAACACACTTATGCCAGCGCTTGATCCAATCCTCGAAACATTTTTTATATTCGGTTTTCGGTATGTCCATCAGTGCTTCCTGCGATTTTTCCATTACTTCCTCTCGGCTGCTAAAACGCGTTCCCCGTAATGGTTTTTTAACTCGATTGAACAGAAAGAAGTCACAGGGAGCCAAATCAGGTGAATTCGGTGGCTGTTGGATGGTATTTGTTGCATTTTTCGTCAAAAAATTACGAATAATGATAGCACTGTGCGACGGTCTCGACGCACTGTGCGACGATTTCTGGTCTCTTTCGGCGAATTGCTTCACGCAAACGTCTCATAACGCCCAAATAATACTCTTTGTTTACTATCTGGCCTTCTGGCAAAAATTCATGATGCACTACACCGTTGTAATCCATGAAAACCGTCAGCATTGCCTTCTTTTTTGACTGAAAACAACGTGGTTTTTTTGGTCTCGGCTCATTTGGTGAACGCCATTCACTTGCCTGATGTCTGGATTGCGTGTCGTACTCATAAACCCACGTCTCGTCTCTAGTAATGATCCTTTTGATGAATGTGGGATCGGATTCAGCCTCGCAAATCATGTCTTTTGCGACGTCAACACGGTCTCTTTTTTGCATGAAATTGAGGTCTTTTGGCACCAACTTTGCTGCTACACGACGGAAACCCAAATCATTAACCACAATGTCTTGGGCGGATCCATAGGCAATGTTCAAGTCCTCCGCTATTTCTCTGATGGTTAATTTGCGGTTATTGACCAACATTTCTTTTACTTTATCAATTTTTTCACCGACTTTCGATGTCGATGGTCTGCCACTGCGTTCATCATCTTCGATTGACTCACGACCACTTCTGAACCGCTCGTGCCACTGGTAAACGACCGTTTTTTTTAGAGAATCGTTGCCGAAACACTTTTCCAACATTTCCAACGTCCGTGCGCCACTAAATCCGTTTTTTACGCAAAATTTAATACAAGTTCGTTGTTGCAAATTTAAATCCATTTCTGCAATTGTAAAAAATCGCCAACACACACAGAGATAGATGTACTCTTGGCTACGTAACTTTTGCAAATGTCAAGTTATGACACTAAGATTTAAAGGGAATATCAACAGCAGATGTACCAATTTAACAAAAAAAACAGAACTCAAATCGGAACGATGGGAGCGCCACACGGTGGTTATTCCAGGAACTTTTTGTTCAAGGTAGTATACATGTATGGGTATATTTAAAAAGAATTGGAAAAATACTATCGTAAAACTTATAGCCAGTGAACGTTTCGGGGGCAGGATACGTCCCGTTTATCAGCAGAAGAAAAAACTTGTAGGCGTGCAGAAAGTGTAGGAGTATTCAGTCTGTGTTCCATACAAAACCCACCTTAAATGGTAAATTCAGCATCATCAATATTTCAATTCTAACTATTGGTGAATTCCGGCCCTTAATTCTTATCCATTCAGCGCTGGTTCCCGGATAGCTTCTTTGTTTTGCGCCCTTATTGATTTGTCCCATGTACTTGTCTCTCGCTCTTCCTCGCGGCATCTTCGCTTCAATGTCCCCTTCTTTTCTTTTTTTAACTAATTCATTGTGCCTCAAGGTACATCCGAACCATCTAGTTCTTTTCCGAAGAGTTCTCCATCTATCCTTTTCCTTCAGGACCATGTTTCAAAGGCTTCTTTGCTGGTCCATTTTTCCATAATTCCATAGATCTGATCCGTAGTCTGCCATGCTTCATACAGACGTTTTAACTTCCTGCTTCCTCGTTCGCAAACTCAACTTTTTAAACATAATTGTCGCCTCTTCCTAATGAAGTCCACCTTGGCTACTTCCCATGTACATAAAGGATTCCACCTGCTCCAGGTATATTAGCAATAATAATTATTATTTTAAAGGGAGCTGTAGAATCACTGTCAGATTACATCTTAATCAGGAAGTTTTATAGAACGAAGTAAGTTTCACAAATTATATATCGGGACAGAACGTTTATCGACCTTCAAGCGTCGCCATCATGGGTAAATGAAGGTATACGTACGTATAAGCGTGCGTGGAGGCAGGGTGGAGCGCCGGAGAGAGGGAGTTTGATATTTCCCATCATCCCCTACGAGATGAAGAGTAGTATATGCTATAATAATGTGCACGGCGAATGTGTCAAAGTCATCTCAACCAAGAAGATAATTATGCAATAAAAAAAGAAGGGAAAATTTGTGAACGTGTATAAAGTTGTGGGGAAAATTCTGTCCGTCCTAGACGGTGGAAGAAGCAAAATAGAATCATAAACGTAGCCTGTTCCTTTAAGGCTGTCTGGGAAAACTTGAAATTCCTCATTAAAAATACTCGCTTGCTATTTTCTCAGAGGTTAAAAAGACTAATGCCTGATCTAACTACGGTATTTCGTCATGACATCTTGTTCCTTTAAAGCCCCCAAAATTTCAGAGTGTAAGAGGACGTCTTGGTAGCTTAATTGGTTAAAGCACTCGGCCGGATATCGAGGGATCCGGGTTCGAATCCCGGTCAAGGCGAATGATTTTTACTCTCTGAAATGGTTGAAATATAAATATAATTATTCGTTACAAATTCTACCTTATGTTCTCAAATTAGCTGCGGTTGTTTCAAAAACACGAATCTCGTTGGTATGGGCACGTATATTCCAACTTCTATGCATTCGTAGGTGAACATTGGTGGTTTCCTGTAGGTAGTGCAGGAAAACAAATTGGAGGAAATAAGCAACAGAAGGAGACGATTATTTCATTTACGTTGTGGATAATGAAAAAGTCATATACAATGTAAGAGGTAATTAGGGAAATCGGTGAAGACTTGAAGGTAATAACTTCAATTTCAACACCTTACAAAAATGATAAACCAACAGTAAAAAGTGGTGTGTTTTAGATAGAGATATTAATAAATAAGAGAGTAATCTGTTCCTTCCCTACACGTGCTGATGTGTTGATCAATAAATCGTGAAATTTTACTTACAAGTAGTCGTTTTATATTTCCCTAATATATATTTTTAATCACTAGGTTAATTTCCGTTGCTCAAGTTGATGACGCCGGTCGTTAGAATTATGCACAAATAATCCTCAACTGTATGTCGGCGCATAGGAAAAACATTGTTAATTATTCAAAGGAAATATTAGGGAAACTTAAAATCATAATTTTAGAAGGGTAAGAGATAATCCTTAAGCCGTAAATTGACTGAGACAAATAAAACAAATCCTTCAAATCTGCTCGGAGATTCATGGGAAATGGCATATTAAAGGCTTAAGGAACCTTTTCCCCACTCGTTTAATAACAAAAGAGGCCGCGTGAACTCAGCCTAAGCTAGTTAATCCTCATAATAATATAATGGTATTCCGTGAAATTTTATATATTATTATTATTATTTGAGAATTTATCGTTCGAATTAGGCAATTGTCCCCGTGGCAACGGTCAAGTCTGGTCAGCTGTCATTCATGACATCTACATCTATATAATACATAATCTTAATATGAGGTACATACGTACGTACAAGTCACGTAACTGCGAATATTTAAAACATGTTCAATTCTTTAAAACAGTTCATCTCAAAAACGAATTTTTTTAAATCATGAATCACAAGAAGGATTATAATTGGTTGTAGAATAATAACAATCTTCCAGTCGACGAATCCTTGGACTGAAATACTAACGACAATCCCATCATTAATTCTAATTGTCATTAAATACCAGTATCATTTTATGTACGCAGACGGTTCAATGCATGGATTAAATATGCAACAAACATTTTAGGTATGCATTTATTTCGATTGTCCAAGGAAATTGTTATCCAAAAGCATTAACTTAAAATGGCATAATATCGATAGGTCAAATAGCAAATCCATTTTAGAAATCACGAACGCAAAAAAGTATCTCCTTATCACGAAATCATCACTGTCAAAGACATAATGGGGCATGCGACATTTTATCTTTTAGTGCGTATAGAAAATTCCCGCCCAGAAACACGCCATATTGCTTACGTGGAATGCTGCAATAGCTGCTATTGTCGCTTTAAAACTTCGAGATACCGTAACCAAATCAATAGAGAAACGAGTCTAATAATATCAAACATGCGCAATTTAACTCCGGATGCATGGAGGATAAATCTTAGGAAACAAATCATTAGAGTAATTGAACAATTAGATACTCAAAGGTGTCTTAAGATTGCCATTCGATCGAGCGAGTATCATACAGCGAGCGAGTGTGAGCAAACGCGGCACCCATCTTGCACACAGCTTCCCATTGTCCAAATTTTCAGTTAATATGCGATGTACTGCACTTTTTGAAATGCCCACTATGTCTGATAGCTCACGCATTTTCAGTTGACGATCATCCAGTATCACTTTGTGGATTTTCTTCACCGTTTCTGGAGTCGTCACCTAATTTGGTCGACCAATGCGATCCTCGTCTTGACAGCCCATACAGCCTGATTTAAACTCTGTTACACGATATCTTACTGTTGTTAACGACGGAACAGACTCACCCAGAGTACAATTCAGTTCAACTTTTATTTTGGTTGGGCTGAGGTCTTTCAAATAAAAGTATAGTATCACATAACGATGACCAATTTTCTCCATTTTCACAAATTTACTGAAAACGTTCACTATTGATGGCTGCCAAACAAATACTAAACAACGTGGCGTCTTCAAACTTGAAACATATGGTTTATATATTGCATACTTTCTAATACATTGATATTTTTCAAACAACTATCTCCGTCTCTATGTTAGGCCAGGTACTTCTGGGACCAACCTCGTACTCTAATAATTACACCTCTGAATGACGGACCTTGTAAATAACGGTGACGAACCCCACTCGATGTTCATAACTACCTGTCTTCAGGAGAATATATCTTTTTTTTAAACGAGAGCCCTTTGGTTAAAAAAAAACTGGAAAATCGGGAGAGGAGAGCGAGATCTTTTAAAACGAATTGCGTGAAGGGCGCTTGCCAATCTACCCGGGAGAGGTAGGGATTAACATTCATGAAAGAGAAGCAGAGGTGGTGGAGGAATAAATGCTAATAAATCCTGGTGAATATTATAAAATATAACAATTTTAAGAAAAAAAACTAAAATTCACAGATAAAACTGTTTGCATACTAGAAAGAAAACCTGAAAATGATACCTTCATAGTGGAAGCCGACGAAAGAGTAAACACCCAAAAAATAACAAGCTTATGCCACCAATATAATGATCTTCGACCGACGTATGAAAGATTCAGCCCGAATAAGAATAAAATAAACACACATTGACAAGTCGAAGGCCTTTGGTAGTTATACAGTGAGGTCAGAAGTAAAGGAAAAAGCAATAGGATGATAATTAGGACAACATGGCCCACAAAGGGGGAATTCTATTCTAAAGGAACAGTAAATAGTACTTTATCAGGAAACTGTTCATAAAAACTTTTTCAAAGATTATACTTTTTCTATAGCCACATGAGATGGGAGGATAATAGCGGCAAAGAAAATGTCCAACAGAAGGAAGATGGAAATTAAATGGAGACGAGCTTGGAAATAAATTTGATTGGACGCATTGATTGAAATACTATAACTGAAGGACTGGATAAACTCCAAAGATGAATAATTACGTAAGAGAACCAAGGATGGTACAGGGTTCGTCCGAAAAATAAGTTTATGATGCTCATTGTCTTTTTTGACAAAAGGGGAGTCGTCCACTACGAATTTGCATCTGAACGACAAACTGTAAATGCTGCATTTTACGTCCAAGTGCTCGACAGGCTTCGAAAACGAGTCGCCCGCGTCCGGCCAGCGATCAAAACCATCTGGCGGCTGCATCACGGCAATGCGCCGTCTCACACCGCGCTTGTCGTGTCGGACTTCTTGGCCAAGCACGGCGTGGCAACGCTGCCGCACCCGCCCGGACTTGGCACCACCGGACTTCTTTCTGTTCCCGAAGATAAAGAGGAGTTTGAAAGGAACGCGATACGGGACTTTGGACGCCGTCAAAGAGGCCGTGACGACGTGTCTTCGAGAGGTTCCCGATGATGCCTTCGCGGGAGCGTTCCAGGAATGGGAACAAGTGTATCGACTCACAAGGGTCCTATTTTGAGAAATATTAGCTTAAGATATGTAAAAGTGTAACAATTTTTTTTCCTGAGCTCAGTACACTTATTTTCCGGACGAACCCTGTATCCGTGAAGTGGGTAATGGAAGAAGACATGAGCCATCCTCGGATTAAGAAAAAAAAAGACT
The DNA here is from genome assembly GCA_037158775.1 of Hetaerina titia. Classification (NCBI taxonomy): domain Eukaryota; kingdom Metazoa; phylum Arthropoda; class Insecta; order Odonata; family Calopterygidae; genus Hetaerina; species Hetaerina titia. Next base: position 64,105,164 of record CM073776.1, on the reverse strand, counting down.
GATGATGATGTTAAAAAGAGATACAGCGAATTGCACCATTAAAAATACATTCGACTTTGTGATCACCTTTTCAGATGTTTTTTGTTACTTGGCTCTGAATAATCTATGCAATTCTCGCCCGGGATTCTCCCAAACGTCTTTTTCCAGAGAAACTCCTTTTTTATATCAAAGAATTAAGAATTTGGTCCAGATGTTCCGTTTAAGGAAAGGAATGAAACAATCAATTTAAATCATAATTTCGCGCAAAGTGTTCGGCTTTACAGATTGAACAAAACCATATTCGTGGACCCGCGGCACCTAAAATCCTCACAATCACTCACTTTATTCTCGATTCAACCTCATGAATAATTCGATTGCGATTTCGCCTGCATAAAAAGCACCTTTTTTTTCGCTTAGGACTTGAAGGGCGAACTTTGAAGAAAAAAAACCTGATTTTTTTTTCAAATACCTCATTAAGTTGCTTGATTGCATTTACATGTTCCAATCACCCAGTAAGCCCGAGCCAAGTTTATGAGGACGCGTTTAAAAAAAATGAAAAACGAAAGTTCGAGCACCCTTTTTATTTCTTCTTTTCGCGATGAGCTGTGTAGGTTTATAGGAGTGGCTTGGCGTCTCCGGGCCTACCTTAGTCATGAATTTAGATGAGACGTCCCACGTGGGGGATTCAAAATTTGCTATTCCCTTTTCATTGCTTTTTCAACTTTAAAAAAAAATATTTCCTTTCCCGAAAAAAAAAAACACTGTGGTGATTGCTCAGTTCGAGAGTATGACAACGAGTTTCCAATAGTCAACCGGGACTGAATTGGGCTCCAACCTATTACATTAATTAACAATCTGATACATTTGATACATTGTTCATTTACATTTTCACTTACCCCTAGAGATTTTCTGCCGACACGAAACTTGCTGAAAATCAGCGAATGTATACAATTCACGCGTTTAAGCTTAAATTTCGAAGGAATATTCAGTTCAAAAATACTTGCTGAAATCCATTTAAATGCCTTAGCTGAAGTTAGTCTTAGAAGTTAGAAAACCTATTCATTTTCAACAAATGAAAATCTGAAATGGACTAAACAGATTAGCCACAAGCTCGAAATAAAATGGCTGGTGAAATTTTTCATCCACTTGTTTATTCTCTCTGAGGACCTCCTTTTTCCTCAAATTTATGGGAAGCCTCTTGTAACTTGGTCCAGCAATCCCATAGATGAGCTAAGACTATTGAATTTCAGCAAATGGAATTGTATGGAAAACACATTAGTGAGTGACACATCTGTGGCTGAGGTTTCGGATAATGTGTGGCAAGTACTAACTGAATGGCTAGAAGCGAATTATTTCTACGGTCGTTCCACCTGAATGAATTATGGTATTAATGAGTGTCTTTGGAAATTTGTCCTCTTGAAGAATGTCCTTGACTAATTCAATTTTTTTATCTACATAAATTTTACCACATATATTAATGGTTGATTAAAGAGGCATGGGAAGAACTGGAGGTAGGAATGAAAGTCGGAGGGGAATTCGTAAAATCGGTTAGGTTTGCTGATGACCAAGCATTAGTTGCTCAGTCAGCCAAGGGGTTGCAAGCATTGCTGAGTGAATTGGAGGTTCAGTGCGATAAATATGAGATGAGAATCGATATCAATAAAACAAAGGTTATGCGATTTTCCAGAAAGAAAAAGGCTAAGCTAAATATTAAAATAGGCGGGGAAAAAATAGAGCAGGTAGAACAATTTACATATCTCGGAAGTGTTTTGGACCAATACGGTCAAAGTGGTAGGGACGTAAGGAGAAGAATTGGGCTAGGCAAGGAGGCTTTCTCAAGGAGGAGGGAGTTGATGACGGGGACGTTGAGTAGAGATGTTAAGACAAGACTCGTCAAAACTCTGATATGGAGCGTAGCTATGTACGGCGCGGAAACGTGGTCGCTGAAGCAGGAGGATAGACGTAGATTGGAGGTTTTTGAAATGTGGGTGTGGAGAAGAATGGAGAAGGTGAAATGGACCGAAAGGAAAACAAATGAGGAAGTACTGGAGATGGTGGGTGAGGAGAGGGGTTTGTTGAGAGAAATCCTATGGAGGCAGGAAAAATGGATGATAGGTGTATTGAGCGGTAGTGGAATTTTGAAGAAGGTAATAGAGGGGAGAATGTTGGGCAAGCGAAGAAAGGGCAGGAACAGGATAGGGATATTGGACGGGATGAAGGGAGGGAAGAAGTACACAGAGATGAAGAGGGACCTGATATAGATAAGGTTGCTAGGTGGGGGGTTACAAAATGTTTATTTGATGGTTGTGTCCATCCAGAGACCTATCTTAACCGGTAGATTACCTAATAAATAAATATTAATAATGGTTGTGTGTTTAAGTGCAATAGCAGTATTTATTTTTTAGTGGGTGGTGAGAATAATAATGTAAATTCCCATCAGCTTCTTGTGTTATTTTTCACTATTTCGCAGGGATGGTGCCAAAAAGATTTCTCATATTAATTTTTTTTCAATACATATTACCGTCATTTTTAACCCCACTTCGTTTCAAGCGAGATCCTACCTAAATTTTAAGAAAATAATTTTCAGACAATATTTTTTTTTATCTCATAGCTTTCAGAAAATTTTTCAATTTGCCCTTGCTCAAAAATTTTATGCCACTTCGGTTTGCTTAAAAATTTGTACAAATTTAGTTGGGATATTCCCGCTGAATTTCGGCAAATTTGAGATAAATATATTTTGCAGTGCTAAAATGGAAAATTCTAAATGACATAGCAGTAATTATTCTTGATCATTAGAATCAATTGAAAAGGATTGGCGAGAGAAATGGCAAGGTTTTTCCCAAAAATGGAAACTGTGGCATGCAGTATGGAATCATTAGAGGATAGTGCAGAACTCCAGCAAAATCATGGTCGTGTTTAAGAAAATTTTATGAGGAATTTGAATATTCTTCAATATCCTTTCAAGATAATGTCATAGTCTAGAAAACGGTGACAGATGTACTTTGGCCATCTTTAATCACAGGAAGCTGTTCTGCTACCATACGTTCTTTAAGAGATTAATGCAAATAGTCAAAAAACTATTCAATCTACCAATTCCGAAGTTGTACAAGAAAAAGGCCGCATTTAAAATGGATAACAGCGTTGCATACTTCCGAAACTTGATATTTGAAGCATGACCGTTACATGCGTACACGTTGGAAGCTTTTGAGAAGAGAGAGTGAAGAAGGATAGAGTAGATGAGCTTATGATAGGAGAGAAAAATTAAAGAAATGTTATTACAATTCGGAAAGAGAGGGAAGTCGTGGGCATATCCAAAGAATGCAGAAAATATGGATGGGGGAAATATTGAGAGGTAACTGAATGATGAACGATGTGAATGAGGAAAGAATGCTTGATGATTGGAGAAGAGGAAGGGAAAATCAATCTACATCCACACGCCTTACCCTGCAAGCCGCCACGAGGGCGCGTGAGCAGCAGGGGTGTCCGGTCACCAGCCAATATAAGAGAATGTTAAGGTAATTGGTTTTTCGCAAAAAAACCTGAACAAACTGACACGCTTTCAAAATAAAATCTTGCGAACTCTTACTAACGCCCCTTGGTTCGTCCGAAACTCAGACATTCACAAGGACCTCAAAATACCGAACCTACCAACCTATCTAAGAGACCTAGCCCTGTCATTTCAGCAAGCAATAGGAAATACTGGTAACCCTCTCATAGAACCTTTATGGGACTATTCTGATAATCCCCATTTCAAATACAAACGTGCAAAAACAAGTCTAAATGAATCCTAATAATCACCAAATATAGAATTGACATCAGCTGCACTTACTCGTTAGCTTAATTTCGCCCTTAATCCACTTATATCACACAACCGTTTATCAGCATAGCTGGTTATCGATATAAAATGCGCCTAACGGCGCAGTACTTAAGCATCAGTCAGTCAGCGATGAAAATATACATGCCCAGTCACCCAGAGATACTAATTCGTATTTATTATAATTTTTCAAGCTCCTAATTACGCTCTTACACCTGATTCTTCCTCTCTATTTTCTACTTTAGGAAGCAATTGACTATTAAACTCAAGATTTTAAGACAAAGTGTCAATAGGACCCAAAGGATATCTATCACACTTTGCAGTTTTCCGTTTCATAGAATAGCCTTTCTTTAATTATAAATTACTGCATTTGTTAACAGTGTGTTGATTCAGTTGATGATATTGTTGTCCAAAAATGGTGTTTATTTGTCTAGAAATAAATGGTGTACATGTAAAATATAATAATTTGTAACAATTTTCGATTTCATGTGATTTTTAAGATTGCAAAAGACTATTCTCATGGATTTGCCAATTGAATAATTTTATATCCCCAAAAAAATTTCCGCCGTAATTTTCGTACCTTCTTTTTTTCAGTATCTAGAAATGCAATATCTTAGAGAGCAAATTTACATCGCAAAATCGCATAGCGTTGCGGTTGGGCAATGCGATTCAGTATCGCAGAAACATGGCCCATAGTGGCCAAAACATGAAAATATGGCGTAATTCTACCCAGAAGAAAAGAAATTCCAGCTCAATTAATAAAGGGCAATACGAAAAGAGACTTGTATTGAAATTAATCTTCCGGAATCTAAAATAATTCGCTCTTTGCAACTTATGCTCTGCAACTACTTATGCTATTTATGGCCATAATGAATAGTTACACACATGTAACATGAATATGATGAATGTATAATATGAATATGATGAATATTTTTTCAAATCGTAGTCTCTCAAATTTTACTTTTCACCAGCTGAAAGGACTAAGCTTCTAATTTTGAAAGTTAAAGTTTTTTCTGTCTTTCTGGTTGATCGCCCTTTTTCGTTCACAGGAGATGCGCATCTGCCATCATCGATCCAGTAATTCAGCAAGCCCTTGAGATGGAAATTAAGAAAGCTGGAAGAAAGAGACCGACCGTGATCTGCAAAATCATAGTGATCTACTTTTTTTCATCGGCGGTCTTCATGAAGAGCTGTTCCAGCGGAACTAAACAGACACAGGTGCACACAAAAGGGGACGCAGACCGAATCAGCACGAATTTGTGCGAAGCAGAGGTAGCTACGAGGCTAGGATGCCCGCACCAAGCGGATCAAGAGGCATCTACCGCCACTGTCGACTTTCGAGGAACGACTAATAAGGACTTACTCCCAGCAGATCAATCTCAGAAAACAGCGAAAGACCGAGAACCGAACCCGGGGAACAAAACGAGCCGGGGTTCGTGCAAGCGCGGGAACACCAACGTGTTCGTTATGGACTGGCTGGGACCCTACATGATATACAACTGCCTAGACGACCTCGAGTCCATGGATCAGGTATTCCAGTTCCTCCTGGACGCCGAAATCGATGAGAACCTGAAGGGGGCAACCATTTGGCACTGTCCGCCAATCAAAGAAGGTCAGAGCTTTGAGGAACTGCTTCAGGGTGTAGACTGTATCTCTCCAGACAGGAGATATGAAGATGGGGGCTTCAGAGTGAACGTAGGCGACAGGAAGGCAAAGGGAGACTCAACGGTCAGTGACGACGAGGATCGAGGTCCGATGACGAGTGATGGAGCAGGACCGGGGAAACGTTCGGAGAAGGAAACGGTTAAGGTGACATCTTCAGAAGAGCTGAGTTACCTTGGATATCAACCGGATATTCTTTCACAGCGGATTTCAACCGGGGAAGGAATCTACGCCTCGCAACCGACTGATCCAGCCGAGGAAGACGGCTTTCCGAGAACGGGAAGAATCGGAGGCAGGTCAAAATCTCGAAGGAACGCAGACGAAGAGTCCGATAGGGTTCGAGAAGAAAGCAGTTGGCAATCCCTTTTGGTGGAATGCGGATTTCAAGGGTCGGAATACACCCTACCTTCCACGGCGTTCAGAGGACTGATGTCGCTTAAGGAATTCACGTTGTCTTGCACGGGTATGTCCAAACCATTGCCCCCGGATCTCCTGGTTCCCTCACGCGAAACGATCAGCAGGATAGCGATACGGCAAACGGCTCTGAAAACTCTTCCCGAGTTGTTCTTCCGAGGTTGTTCCCTACTGGAGGAATTCGATCTATCGAATAACCTCGATCTGTACATCTTACCGCCGGAGATATTCCGCGGCCTGAGAAATTTGAGGTACCTGGATCTCTCCTGGAACGTTTTACGTTCGATAGACGACGTCTCCTTCGATGACAACAAACTACTCTCCGACCTCGACCTTTCCGGCAACTACATCAAAGCTATCCCGGCCTTGTCCTTTCGCCATCTTGAGGCACTGCAGTCGTTGAATTTGGCCTCAAACCGTATAGCTGTACTATCGAGACAAGCCTTTCAAGGTCTAAACCAACTGAGACTGCTCAGACTTAAGGACAACCGCTTGATGGATCTCCCTGGGGATGTGTTCGCGGACGTAATTGACACGCTCCATGCAGTTAGCTTAGACTTAAATTTTCTCAGAGAAGTTCACCCAAACCTTTTCGCGCATTCACCCTGGAATCAGAACCATTCTTATACCAACAGGTAAGTTTCATACTTAAATGATGCAAAATGTTTCGCAAAACAAGTCATCCTTTAGCTGTGAGTGGTCAACACGAATGTGGGTCACTTTCAATGAACTATATTTCCACATCATCCTTTAGTGATTCATTGCTAGATACATGTTGCCCAACAAATGAACAAATGAAAACTTATGTTCATAAAACCATTTCCTCTGTCTCCTAAAAGTTCAAAAACCATTCAATCAATCCTATGCTACTTTTGCATAACAATATATTCACAGTATGAAACATTGATTCTTAGCATGCTAATGAAAGTGATGGTTTTTTTAATTTGGTGTTCATAGTTTTGATAGTAATGGTAACAAACAAAAGAAAAACATTGTTAAAATCCAATCACAATCGCTTAAACTAAATCAAGTAATCAAATTAATGATGCAACAATAATTTTACTTTCAATTTCTTCCTCCAAATCTTTGTCAAATATTTCATATGATTATGCCCAATCATGAAATCATTATTCCAGAGTTATGTGCCCAAAATTACTCCACGAAACATCAGCCTATCTCTCGCATATTTACTTGAGAAGTGTTTTTTTGGTATCTAGGAGAGCTTAGTTGAGGGATGGATGAGCTAGATATGAAAAAATGAAGACTGGATCAAAAACTAATGAACAAGTAAAGTATAAGCAAAAGTAAGAAACTTTCACGGGGAAAGAATTTATGACAAGCATGTTGAGAAGGACGTTGGGAGAAAACTCATTAAATCTTGGATTTGAAAATTTTGTAATGTGGCCATGGAGAAGGGTGGAATAGGTGAAATTGACAGAAAGGAACATGAATGAAGAAGTACATGGCGAGGGAGAAGAGATAATTATTGAGAGAAATCCTAAGGAGGTGGGAAGGTAAATGAAGAGCATTTTGATTGAAAATGGGATGCTGAAAAATGTGATAGAGGAGAGAATGCTAGGCAAATGAGGAAGGGGTGCAAGACAGGCATGAGATAAGATAGACATGTTGGACAGGATGAGGGGAGAAGAAAATATGTGGGAATGAAGAAGGGTTCATTGTAGTGTTGGGCATCAGATTGTGTTTATTTAGACAAGATTTGGAATTTTAATAGCAGGGAGTCTGTGTCATTTAAAAAACTAGCTTAAATGGTGAGCTACTTTAAAAAACACCTACAATACACCTCAGTTTTGTGCCAACTGCCTGTCTAACAAGGGATTTTTTTCATAAAATTTTGTAAATAACCCACATAAAAGCACATGTTAGTTCATTGATTACTTCAGTGAGCCTGTTTTAGTAAAATTGTATTATTCCAAATAAAATTCCCAATTCCTTCACTATGAGATTTCTTTCATCCAAACTTTTCTATTTCATAGTGCTCTAATCACCATATATCTCAGTCAAAATGCTATTGAATACCTTCCTCGGGAGCTCTTCCATGAGACACCACAGCTAATTTATCTCTACTTGGAGAAAAACAACTTGTCCTGGATCCCAGAGGACATTTTTGATGGCCTCCAGGAGCTGATGCAGGTCAACCTCAGCCACAACTACATCTCCCACATCCCAAAGGATCTATTCAGTGACTGTCACAGCCTGAGAAGCATTGACCTCTCATTCAATCAACTGAAAGAACTTCCACCCCGCATGTTCACATCTCAGCACAAATTGGTGGTAAGAGTCATTGGTATTCTGGATGGAAAATATACCAAATGAATCAGGAATGAATATCTGAAAATCTGCATGTCTTAAAACATGGTAATCACCTAATAAGGAATTTTTAAATTCCCTGACTTTTCAAAGTTGTCTAGTTTAAAATGAACAGTTCCCCATGAGCAAATGGGAGTGGGATCTTCATTGCCTAAGTCACTGGTAAAGGGAACAAGGTATTTTTAAGTAAGAATAGTAGGAGACCTCCATCTATGAAAAGAGCATCTGCCCGGCAAGTGAAGAGATCCAGTGTTCAAGTACTGGTCGAGGAAAATATTTTTACATTCATGATCTGCTCACATTCGCCATCCCCACCTCTCTTGTCTCTTGTGTTCGTCCTTTATGTGTGTTCCTTTACCATTTTCCTTATCTATTTTTAATATATAATTTTTTTTATTTTAGAAAATATTTTTACATTCATGATCTGCTCACATTCGCCATCCCCACCTCTCTTGTCTCTTGTGTTCGTCCTTTATGTGTGTTTCTTTACCATTTTCCTTATCTATTTTTAATATATAATTTTTTTTATTTTAGAAAATATTTTTACATTCATGATCTGCTCACATTCGCCATCCCCACCTCTCTTGTCTCTTGTGTTCGTCCTTTATGTGTGTTCCTTTACCATTTTCCTTATCTATTTTTAATATATAAATTTTTTTATTTTAGAAAATATTTTTACATTCATGATCTGCTCACATTCGCCATCCCCACCTCTCTTGTCTCTTGTGTTCGTCCTTTATGTGTGTTTCTTTACCATTTTCCTTATCTATTTTTAATATATAATTTTTTTTATTTTAGAAAATATTTTTACATTCATGATCTGCTCACATTCGCCATCCCCACCTCTCTTGTCTCTTGTGTTCGTCCTTTATGTGTGTTCCTTTACCATTTTCCTTATCTATTTTTAATATATAAATTTTTTTATTTTAGAAAATATTTTTATATTCATGATCTGCTCACATTCGCCATCCCCACCTCTCTTGTCTCTTGTGTTCGTCCTTTACCATTTTCCTTATCTCTATTTCAATGTGAATGCCTTTGACCAATGTTTTAAAGTATCCGTCTTAGCATCCCTCCCACACTCAGACCCTCCACTGAAACTCAAAACATTAGAGCTAGCTTTCATCTGGCTCTTGGATTCCTGGAATCGCCCAGGTATTAATATTAGACATTAATTGCCCCCTTTATGCATATAATTTCATCCCCCTCCGCCCCCAACAACTTCCATATCATCCCCAACTTTTTTAAAATTCCCGCGCCATACACTACCCCTCCAAACCCCTCACCTCGAATGCCTTTCCCCCCCTTTTTTCCCCCCTTTTCCTTTCTTTTCCCCTCTTTTCCCCCATTTTCCCCTTCTCCTTCCTACCACTGCTTTCGGGCCCTCCTCTGCCTCAGTTCTGTTCCTAATTCCTCTTGAGAAAGGTGGTTGGACCACCGAAAATTCGAGAACCAGTGAGTCCCTCTTTTGTGTGTTTTGGTTTCTGTGTTTGCTCTGTATTTCAATCACCTAAGTCATGCATATTTTCCTAACAATTTTGGTGTGTTACAATAAGTTTTTGTCCTGTTACCCTGATAAGATTACTTTATATTTTAATGCTTTCATTCGAGTTGTATTTAACATTGTTTGGTGACCTTATAAGGTAGTTTTCAGGGTTTCTTTGTAGATAAATTCTTGGGACAACCAGGTAATACAAAGCACTAATAAATGGTTGAAATGGGCAACCACCAAAGGTTTCAACTTAAAAATCGTGGTCCTGGTGTATGGAAAATAACTGCTGAGCATTGAAATGCACCAAGTTGGAACTGGGTGAGATTGTCTAAGTATAAATTTTCCTTAGAGTCCAAAATGTCTAATAGCATTCACTGTCATGACCAGGGTGATAGGGCAGGGTTGCAAATCAAACTGATTTCATGCAACCCCTGAATCATGCGATTACAATTCTTGTCATCCATCATTAGTAGAGTAGAACTAAAACCCATTAAAAATTTCTTTACTGATAAATAAAACAGTTTCTGGCGTAACTTGGTGGAAATTCTTCATCAGTATCAGTAAAGATTGACGTTTTAAAAATGAAACCACTTTGCTTTTCCACATAAACTTTTCATTCTCACGACCCAGGTTTCGTTATAGCATAACATCATCATCATCATCATAGCATCCTGATGATACCATGCAAAAACGAAACCTGGGTCGTGAGAATAAAAAGTTTATGTGGAAAAGCAAAGTGGTTTTATTTTTAAAACGTCAATCTCTACTGATACGTGAGTCATTGTTAACACTAATGACACTTCATTAATGAATATAAACATATAATTCCAACAGTTTAAAATATGCTGCTTCCATTTAAATGGAACACCATTAGCTCTAAAAAACTGTTTTTAATAAACTATTCCAGAATGAAAGTAAAAAGTTAAATTCAGTAGTAAGAAATTAATAAATGATATTTATTTTAGAAAACAGTAAACTCAACTAAAATAATTATTTTTATCATTGATCGTTCAATCCTAAGATTGGTTGACTTCAGCCATCCATCCTACCCTATCCGATACTAATTGGCTTACTTCCTGGTATTTTTTGCAATGTACTTTCTTCTTTATTTGTCCCATCCCTTGGCCTTCCTCTTGGGACATTTCCCTCTATTTTTCCTTCTATTATATTCTTCATGAGTCCACTGTGCCTCAGTGTGTGGCCAATCCATCTGGTTCTTATTTTCTCTATGGTGTTCCATAAGGTCCATTCTTCGTCTATTCTTTTGTATACTTCCTCATTTTGTATTTTATCTGTCCATTTGAACTTAAGCATCCTCCTCCAGCACCAGGTATTTTCTGGTCTACTTATCCAATGGTCCATGCTTCTGATCCACACTCCATACGAATTTTTTCATATATTGTTTCTTTTTCTGTAGTTCTATCTTCTTTGAACACAGCAGTTGTCTTTTTATTGTAAATGCCCTGTTAGCTTGAGCTATTCTTTGCTTGATGTCTGTAGTACTTCTTCCCTCCCATGTGATGGTACTTCCGAGATAGGTGATGAAATCCACCGGCTCTAATTTTTATCCTTTCAGTGTGACCACTGTATTCCACTTCTCTCTTCCACAAACTAGAATTTTAGTGCAACAATTTCAGAGAGTAAAAATCATTCGCCTTGACCGGGATTCGAACCCGGATCCCTCGATATCCGGCCGAGTGCTTTAACCAATTAAGCTACCGAGACGTCCTCTTACACTCTGAAATTTTGGGGGCTTTAAAGGAACAAGATGTTGTGACGAAAAACCAAACATACAATGCCACAGGCATTTGTAGTCTTTCTTGGCATTCTTGTTCCTTTAAAGCCCCCAAAATTTCAGAGTGTAAGAGGACGTCTCGGTAGCTTAATTGGTTAAAGCACTCGGCCGGATATCGAGGGATCCGGGTTCGAATCCCGGTCAAGGCAAATGATTTTAACTCTCTAAAATTGTTGCATTATAATGCACACATAGCGGGTGACTCCGTTAAAGTTACTGTTACAGTTTCTTGAAAATAGAATTTTAGTCTTCGTCTTGTTTATGTTCATGCTGTATCTTTGTAGAAATTGATCCAATACGTTCAGTGACCTTTGAAGATCCTCTTGGTTTTCTGCTATCATTGCAATATCATCGGCAAAGCGTAGCATGTTTATCTCTTCTCCATTGATCCTAATTCCATGCCATCCAATGCCTTGTGCTTCTCTTATTGCCTCCTCCAGGTACATATTGAATAATGCAGGTGAGAGAATGCATCCTTGTCTAACTCCTTTGTTAATTTTAGCCTCTATATGGCTACTTGCTTCTTGTATAGCTGATAGATTATTCTTATGTCATTGTGATGTATTCTGAGTTTTTCCAGCAGTCCAAATATCTTGTTCCATTGCACATTGTCAAAGGCTTTCTCCAAAGTCCACGAATGCCACATACAGTTGCTTGTTCACATGCATTGTTTTCTCTATCATGATTCTCAGACAGAGTATGGCTTCCCTGGCTCCTCTGTTCTTCCTAAAGCCACATTGGTTTTTTGATAAGTTATTGTCAATTTTCCTTTCCATCTTTTGACTTGTTAATTGCGTATTTTTGATGCGTGGATGTGTACAAGACTTAAGGTTTGGTGTTCCTCAAATTTCTCTGTCCTTCTCTTCTTTGGTATTGGGATCATAACACTGGTATGAATGTCTTCAGAAATTCTTCCGTCTTTGTAGCTATCTTCATTATTCCATACAGATTGTCCTTGGCTTTGTTTCCGAGTGCCTTGATGATGTCTCCGTCAATTTTGTCTTCTTCAGGAGCTTTTTTTTTTCTTAAGGTCTTTTCCTGCTCTATTGAATTTTCTCCTCAGTATGTATGAGCCCTGCTTTTCAGCATACATTTTACTCTCGTCCTTCATCAGATTTTCTTTCAGTGACCTTTGACCATGGTAGAATTCTTCAATATATTGCTTCAATCTATTGCCAATATCTTCACCTTCTATCAGTGTATCCCCATTTATGTCCCTGATGTTGTAGCTTTTCATTTTCCCTTTAAAAGCTGGTGAATAGTCTCCGACAAAATAGCCAGAAAAATATTTTCCATGCTCCATGGTCTTGAATACTATCACTGATCCACCCCGATCACCAGCATATTGCACATTCATAAATTTACTTTCAAATTCTCTCACATATCTCCCAGTACATGCAGCAGTTCATTATCTATTTGATTGTACTCATAATATTTATGTAACTTTTATCAATACATAATCATATATGTAGGATAGTTATGAAATTTTTGTGAAGTCAAAAATTAATTGTTTGGGGAACTCCAGCGAAAAGATACTAATTTGCCAAGAAATTAAATTCTCCGTTTGTATCATATAAAATCGAATATTGGTATACATTTTGGAGAGTAGTAGAATGCTCATGAGAGGAATGTACGTATAAGGTAATTTGTGTGAGAGGGAGTATTGCAGATGGGAATAGGATCATATGACAAATGAGAGGAGGGTAAGGTTAATGACTGGTATTGATGACTTTGGAAATGAAATTGGGAGAGGTAATTCAGTGGAGTGTAGGACTGGACATGAGGATATTAAATTTTGTGCATTGACAGGAAAATCTCATTGTGATGTTTCAAGTTCCTGAATTTTCACACACATTCACTAATGCTGCGATGGGATATTGAGTATTTGAACTGCTTACAATTTATTTTTGCACATTTACATTTGTTTATTTTGACTTGTAGGTATATTCAATTAGAGAGTGTAAGTTAGTAACCAAGAAAGTGAAAATTCAGAGTGTTTAGCCAAAAGTGCTCATGGCTCAATAGAAAAGTTTTCTCACTCAGAGTGCTCCTCTGTTTCCCCTCAGAGGTGAACCCTTTCCTTTCAGTTGTTCTTATTTAGCAATGTGGCTGGCAATAAGTTCCACACCCCAAACTTTATGATGTATGACAGTGGAGTGTATACTTGAAATGAAGGATTGGAATTTGTTACAAATTGTCAGGCTCTTAACTGCTATAGAAAAATATTCTGACTAAAAACCCCGTATTCAGTAACTTCCCCAGTTCTGTGGCCAAATAGTAAAGGGTTTGGAGACAAATGTATTATTACCACAATTTTTGCTGGAATTTTACCCTTCTGTTTCAGATTTAATTTTACTCTCTTTAATGCCAGCCTAGCAAACTAAGGTAATCCATGGCAAAATCCACGAGAAAGAAGTTTTTGTCATGTTTTTTGATTTCATAAAATCTCTTCCAGACTGCACCTTTGTTGGAGGTTAAATATGGGACAAGATAAGGGCAAGGATATGATAAATTTTTCCAAAAACCATGGGCACAGAGTCTGCCTCCTGAGACCAACTCTCCCGAAATAATTTAAGAAATATTTCACAGATTCCCTAATCTCTTTCTCTAATATTTCCATCAAATTTCAGGACCTGATGTTGCAGGGCAACTTCATTTCATACCTGAGCGGAAGTTTAATTGACATCAGCCCTATCACAATTGACTCTTTGAATCTGGGCGATAATGGTATTAAAGATATCGATGAAACATTCCTAAAACCATTCAGGAATGTGAAGGAGCTCATTCTGGGTGGTAACTCATTGGGGTCCTTCAGTGATGAGGAACATTCCGATGGATCAACGCTACCAGAAGGGTTATTTAAAAACTTTGCCTTCACGGAGTACCTAGACATATCTCAAAATCGTTTGGTCTGGCTCAGGAAAAATGTCTTCGAGGTAAAAATGTTTGACCTTGACCTTTTCAACCTCATATACATCCAAAAATGATTGAGAGAAACATAAAATGCCTAAATTGTATCATTATGTTTTTATCTTGTTATCATTTTCACTTTTCTTTGGTCTGTTAATACCACTTTGATAATCAATATAACCTTAATGATAATAACATAAAATTTACTGTTGAGTAGGAGCATAAAACTGATAGAAATGACAAATAAAAAAGAATTATGAACTTCTGTTGAAGCAGTAAGAGCCAAAAATTCTTTTGAGTTGTTAAAACTAACTTGTAGTCAAGGTTTTTAATTCCACCTAGAGCTTATTCATTGCTTTCATTTTTAAAGATTATAATGAATATTACCAGTGCCAAACCAACATCCACAAATGATTCCCATGAGTAGTCTAAAATATCCCTTATTACATTTGGAAGAGAATAATTAGTTTGCCATCTACCCACTCATTTCGATGAACCATCAGAGTTGCTATAAATGATTAAACTTAATAAAAATCATATTTTATGTACATGAATTTGGCCTCCATGAGTAAACCAAAACTAAAATAAATATAATGATGCAAGCAAGAAGTAGATTGCTCATAAATTTAAAGTAAAAATGGACTATGTTCACTCACCAGCATGTCGAATTCATCCAATGTCTCAGGCTTTGAACTGACAACTGATCAACAACGGACGGTCTAATCTGCCTTTTAGCCGGATGATCAACTTTTCCATTCTCCCTCCTCTTTCACTTCATTAATGGGAATCTGAAAAAATATATATTATTGGGAAACCTTAAAAGGTAAATTTAATAAAGGATATCTACCCAATATTATCAAAGCAAAAGGTAATAGAGGACCTCCCTCAAATTTCCAAGCAACATCATTCAACAGTTGCGGTTATGCATTCATGGCATTATTAATGTTACTGCATTTCTCTTTTATATTTTGTAATAATGGAATCCATTATTTCTTAAATATCACTGTTTAACCATTTCAATCTAGTAAACATTAGTGTTGCCAACAATAGTTTGCCAATAAAGAAGATGTAAACATTATTATCCCATCTAATATCAGGGGAGATATAAACAGGTTTTAATGATATTATTAATGGTATAAGTTACCAAAACTATGAAACACAGATATGTATTTATATGCATGTTACTTTTCATTCTTTGTAGTTGAATTACATTGAACCGAAAACCATGTAGACCATGTGGAAGGCAAATCCTTTAAGTACATAAAGTGAACCACTTGCCACATTATGCAGACAATGCTGTCACAATGAACATTTTAGTGTTTAAGTGATGTTCACATGAATGATGTGAATGCATAGAGTAATATCAATATCCTATTAACTTTGTTTAAATTACTGATAGATAGTTCTATGCGGTAAATTTCAAAAATGCTCTATCTCCTAGTACAATCAGAATGAGGATGCTAAAATATTTTATGTCATTTTGGTGATGACTTTGACAATGAGTACTCCATTCAATAATTGAACTTATCCATAAAGTGAAACAATTTGGGATATGAATTGATGTAAAATTCTCTCTTCATAGTGGGACTTGGGAATACATCATGCCAGTTATATAGACAAATAGCAAGACTCAAATGAATATATTTTAAGAGGAACAGTAAAAATCTTTGCAAAATGGAAATTCATGTAAAAGTTTGACATAAGGGGACATATTCTAAAACCATAGTTTGATACTTTAAAAGATATATAGGTACCTCTTGGGATGAAAAACCAAACCACAGTAATCAACTCAAATGTCTAGTAACTAACATTGATCTGACAAAATCTTCCAGGTGAACTCTTGGGACATAAAGGTGACTAGTTAGTCCATTAAAACTCTTCTTCCCACCTTTTCCTAAACTTTTCGGTGTATAGTCCTAGAGGAATGTTGTCAAGGTGTTGTTGGCCTTATTTAATTTCAATTCCCTTGATGTCTTTTCTAAGTCACAATAAAGTGTGGCTGGATCTTAAGACATCAGGGCTCTGGACAGGAATTAGAACTCTGGACATAATATTCTTTTTTTCTTTGGGTAAACTCACTTACCTAATGCCTCCACTAAATAGACTCTCAATGAATTCTTTGTTTGTCTCTTGAATCTTTCCTGGTTCAATGAAAAATTTTTCTGCCCTATCTTTGATTGTTTGCACTGTTTTTTTTTAATTTCCTGAGAGTTCTTTCATCTTTCTGGGCAGTATATACTAGCAAAAATTAATTTTGCTGATGGCTACCTTAAAAGTTTTTTTAACCATTCTTTTACATCTGTCAGAAACTTCCATCAACATTTGTATGTCCACCAAGTGGTAAATTTTTTGTTGTTCCCACAAAATAGAATGCTTAGTGTCAAGTCAATCGCAAGCATAAAACACATACATTGGTGGGCATGTGTCTTGCCATTTAGGAAAAGTAAAAAAAATTTTTTTGAGTTACCCCTCCCTCTCCCCAAGTGGTGGAGATCATTCCCACTTTCTTGTGACTTCATTCCATGCGAAATGGAGCCAGTATTTTCATCACAATTTCATCTGAAAAATACTTAATTTCTACATATTGATTTTATCCACCTTTTTACACACTTGACAGGGTCTTCTCTACTGTTCAACAAATATGGATATATTTCAAGAAACTGCAACAGTAACTTTAACGGAGTCACCCGCTATGTGTGCATTATAATGCAACCATTTCAGAGATCCCGGTCAAGGCGAATGATTTTTACTCTCTGAAATGGTTGCATTAAAATATGGATATGTTTCAGAAAAGTTTGGCAATCGATTACTCAGTACTATACATGTATAGAAATATGCTGTGTCAGAGAAAATAATTAAATGATCAATTATGATACCCAAGGAAGAATATTATTACAATAGGTTCTTCTCTTTGGATATGATTTCAGCATTAAAAATGGAATCGCAAGGGTACTTCAATGTGTATTGTCCGCTATCATCTTATGCAAGCATATACCAGGGTTATAAATTCTAAGTAGTGGGCTAGATCACTCGTTGTCAATAATTTTACTTTGAATTTATAAATAAACCAACCCAGGGGTTTCAAATCTTAAGCTGAACGTTTTTTATTGGTCTTAGCCTGAGAAAAGGCTTCTTTAAAGGAAATTATTCCCTTAGCCAGCATTATTGCAGAAAGGATTAAGAAATATAAATTTCATGATACAACTGGACTTGTACTGATATTGGTTTCACTTATCATGTACCAGAGGTTACAGAAAAAATAAACATACCCCTTAGGTTTGTTTGTTAAATTGCTAGGTTACTTTAGTGACTATAGGTTTTTTTAGTTTGGAAACGTGCCTGTCTAAAAACCTAAGAACTACATTGACTACATTGGGTAACTTCAATACTTTGTATTTCATGCCTAAATAAATTGTTGATACTGAGAAAATAATTATTAAAGAAAAAAAATAATTATTTCAATCTGTACCTCATGACACCCCTTCATATATTACAGGACATGATAAAACTGAAATGGTTAAATGCAAGTGGAAACCGTTTGAAGTCTCTTCCATATTTTCTCTCTACTCTAGTGGTGCTTGACCTGTCAATGAATAGATTATTTAATATATCCATCACAGAGCATTTCAAAGGGTTGGGAAACCTCAGATTTCTCAACATATCACACAATGTCTTGGAGCAACTGAATTTGTAGTAAGTACCACTTATATATGTGCATTTGAAAGGAAATACAGTTGTGTATCAATAATCTGAATTTCTCCTACAAACATTCTCTATGCAAAAATACATAACACAATAATGTAATATGATACTAAATGATCTAGCTGGCTGAAAGAATTAATTGTAGCTTGTCGCCTACCCTTTGTAGCACAATTAATTCAGAAGCATATGCCACGGTGTGAATTCAGGGTAACATTCACCGTATCATATAGTATAACTTGCATATGCATTAACTATGTCCCGTATACACAGATTGGTACTATACTTGCACTTTTCAGAAGTCTCTGAACAAATAGATTGATCCATTTACTCACTCTTCTCCAAATCTAACTTCACATATTTAACTTACAGTTATTCTATTATTAGCACATGTTAATGTTTATTCAACTAGATAATTATTCAACTTCATGGATATTTGACATGTATTCTTTGTATTTATGTGTTTATATGTTCAATATACCGATGCTCAATTGTTCAGTCATCCCTAATATGCATTATCTCTATCAGTAAATATTCAAGGATTCAACATGATTATTTGAAATAGTTCATGTTGTCAGTGATCACCCTTCCTATTATGACTTAATTAATGAAACAAACAATGTTATTAGAGATATATAACAATAACAAAATTACCAGTATTATATGTCAACATTAATGAAACAAGCAATATGAAAGTAAGGGATGAAGGAACAAATCAACAATTGGACTTAGGCATAATTCATGGAATCATATGAAAACAAAGAAAATGTGTACATGCCAAATATATAATTGTATTACAAACAAATCATGTGACAATCATGTAACAAAAATGAAGTATTTGAAGTTAACTTTAAAGAAAGGTGAAATTATTTGACCTCTATAGATATTCACACACCAGTAATTAGCAGTCTAAAATTCTTCAGGTATTTTTAATAACAATTTTGAAGGGTTGCTGATGAGATAGAAAATAGGTCAATATAATCAGAAATGTTAGCATTTCTCATAATCTGGCTTATAGGTGAATGGTAAGTGTAATTTTGTGCATGATATCTAATTTTAAAGAGTGCTTCATACCCTGTGTTTTGTGAAGGTGCTCAGAAAGATATTGATTGCCCTTAGGAGGTCTAAGGAATCAATCTTGCTATAAAGTAATTTATAAAGAAAAATTATGTTATTAATTTTTCTATGCTTATGCAAGGAGGGAAGATTTATTAGAGGTAACATTTCATGATAATTATAAAGATCTTTGTGAAGATTGACTTTGAATGCAATTTTGTGCACAAATTTTCTTTGAACATATTTGATGTATAAATATGGAGTCTATAGTGAGGTGACCAGAAAGTAGAGCAGTATTCACAGAATGCCCTAATGAGAAGAACAGAACTTTAAATGACCCAATATGTTTAAAGTTTATACAGCATCAGAAAACAAATCCAAGCGATTTGTATGCTTTAAACATAGTTATAATGTTGATGGAATGTTAACTATGAGTCAAATATAATTCCGAGGTCTTTTATATTTCTTAATCGAGCCATAGGATAATTGCTTATTCAATATTCATAATGCTGTGGACTCCTTTTTTGGCTAAATGTTATAGAACAGCATTTTTTTTAATTGAAAGTTAGATAGTTACCCTCACACCAGTTTTTAAACCTATAAAGGCAGTTTTTCCGAGTTAGGTGATCATCAATTGATTAAGCTGTTAAAAAAATTTTTAAGTCATCGGCATACAAAAGAAAAGCAATTGGGTCTAATTCCATTATAATATCATTTATAAATTGAAAAGTTGAATAATAGTGGACCCAAATGGGATCCTTAGGGCATACCTGATAATGGATAGAAACATTCAATTTGAGATGCATTAATTTTTACTACAACTTCTCTGTTGGTCAAATAACTTTCCATCCAGTTAAGTATGGTACCATTCATTCTCAATGCATCCAACACTCTAAGAAGAAGCTCATGACTAACACTATCAAAAGCCTTAATGAAGTCAGTATATATGGCATCTCTTAGAAAGTTTTTTCCAAACCTCCACTAAGATACTTTTGAAAAGCCATAAGATTAGTGAGTGCTGATCTTCTTTCAGTTAAATCATGCTGCTTAGGGATAGTGATACCATTAAAGATAGGAGTTAGCTTATCTAAAACCATTGATTCTAAGATTTTTGCAATTATTGAGAGCTTGGCAATTGGATGATAGTTAGTTACATTATTTCTGTTATCCTGCTTATGTATTTGTACTATATATGTGGGCTTAATTGCACTAGGAACAATTCCAGTAGGAAGGGATTTATTGAACAGTATATACAAAGGATAAAGTAATGGTACAAGACACACACTCAAAAGAAGGACTGGGAGTTCATCAGGACCACAACCCCTTTGCCGGTCAAGTTGGCATAGTTTTAGTTTTTATGTTGCCTACTAAGATTGTTATAGATGAGATAGAAATAGAAGCGTGAGTAAGAAAATTTTACAGAGGAGTACTATCATGTTTTACATACACAGGTGAGAAATAATTGGCAAAAAGGATCATTATGTCATCGTATGAACAGGCCAAAATATCATTAAAAGATATTACATGTGGTAGTCTGTCTGTCTTCCTCATACTGCTGACACGATTCCTAAAACGTTTTGAATTATGTTGGATAGCTGACACGAGTTGTGTTATCTATCTGTTGTAACAATGTCTTATCAATTTAGCACAATTTGACCTTAACTGTGAACATTTAGCATAATCAGATTGTAATCCATTTTTTTATATAACCTGTGCTGTAATTTCTTCCTACGAATTAAGTTTTTCAGTTTAAAGGTAAACCAATGAGGAAAAATACTGATTTTATAAGTGATAATTGGAGTAAACAACTGGATGTCATGATATAGAATATCATAAATTTAACTTAACATAATTAAAATCCTCATTTTTATTTAATGCTAATGGATGGTTGGTTGGTGGGTTTCAAAACCTAAAAATGCCAACAAAAAGTTGAATGAATACTCAGCATGATAAAAGTGGTCAATTGATATAAGTTGAAATTTTAATTGGCTCACAGGCAAATAATTCTTGTTCCCAAATCTCAAAAATTTTAACTTTTCAGCGAGTGGGAAGAGCTGCCACTTCTGGATCGTTTGGAGTTGCAATATAATAATCTTTCATGGATCGGACCACTGCTAAGGGGAATGGGTTCCTGGGATGTAACATACCTCGACATATCCAACAACAAGTTGACACTAACTGAAGACAGGAACCCAGGTATTTCAGTACTTACCATTTCAGAATATATGGGAATTGACACTCAGGTATTGAAAAATAAAACCTAATTTGAAAATGTTGTTCATGTAGGATTTAGTTATATATATATTTGGTAGTTCACCATTTGAGGTAGTTCATAGATGTACAGAGACTATATAGGATTTGGTAGGTAGCTTTTTATTACTTCAGAAAACTCAAGGGGAGTGTGCAAATGTATCTTACTTCACATGATTGTGCATTTTAGAACTCAAATTAGTGTCTACATCCACCCCACTAAACCCACAAAGTTATTTAAGGTTATAGTATTCTTCAAATTGTGGAATTTCCACTTGGAATGAAGGTTCAAATTACCGAGACAGATTAAATGAGAAGTGGAAAAGAATAAGGCTATATTAATGCATCATTGAAATGGAAGAACCTGAGCCAAATAAGTTCATTTGAAATGTTTGGGAAGTCTGATGACTTGGAATGGAAGCTATATAAAAAGCAGGGTACTAAATAGAAAGAGACATTTGGAAGGGTGAAAAAATTACTGACATGCATGAGAATACCGATTGGACTAAGAAAGAGGTTTGCTGAATGTTTTGGGCCAAACTCAGCAATGTATGGATCTGAGAGGTGGACAATCAGAAAGAAGTAACAGAGTCATTGGAATGGTTTTGAAATGTGGTTGAGCAGAAGAGTTCATTTATTTTGTTTCAAGTTCTTCAATACAACGTTGAGGAAGTGAGATGGACAGATGGGTGTCCTGCCTGATATGACAGAGGGATGTCCTGATATGTACCTATATCATATTTTGATGGATTTTTTATATTTTTAGAATATTCAATGTATTTTATTGTCTGTGCCTCCATGGCTATTTCCTCAGCATAGATGAATAAAGACTAAGCATTATTATTCGTATGTTTTAAGCTTTTCTAATGTGAAGGAGTCCTTTGGTGCTGAAAAAATTACCTAATAGCTAATCAAATTATATTATGATCAACTAAAAGCTAATCAGAATGTAAGAGAAATTTAAATGAGTTGCTCAAAAAATTTGAAATGACTGAGATTTAACTTAATTCACGCCTTAGATTTCTACCTATTATATTTTTTAAAAAATTGATCAATTGATAATTTCTTTCATTAGGCTACCCACAAGTGAGAAATGGTTACAATACAAAAGAAGCACGGGAACCTACAGGAGGAACATTCAATTTGACGGCAAGGATGTCACCATTATCACATTTAAAGAAACTCAGGATACTAATTGCATCAAACAATAACATTTCTGATATGTTTCTTGACTGGAAGTGGTACATGGAAGACATGGAGGTAAAATCTTCTCGGGTGAAAATAATCATTTGAATATATATTGATGAATAGAAAACCTTAACAAACATTAATACCAAGGTTGGGCAAGCTAAAAAAATTACTAGCTAGCTAGTTGCTCAAAAAACTTAGCACCTGTCCTATTAACACAGTTTGAAAATCATGTAATAGCAGCATGGCAGCTAATTATAAAAGTAGCCATAACTAAGTAGTGGCATTTTGGCTATTTTTTGCATTCAATCTTAAGTTATTTAGTTTAATTCATGTATAAATATTATGTTCAACCAATTTCCAAAACAACTTATTTATAATTGAGGTGTAAACCACCTAAATATAATAGAGTTGATGATGATAGTGAAGACAACCAACATCTGAGTTCATTAGCACCATTAGAAACATGTGGCTGGGTAATTAATTTGATAAAGGTAAAGTTTTTAGGAAATGGGGGAAAGGTGGAGAGCATCCAAATCCCAGCATTGGCCTACTCTTGGTGAAAGGTTACAAAGGGTCAAAACAATTTAAGATTCAATTCGATGGATGGCATCCTCTTGAAATGCTCTAACACAGCATGAGAACTAGAGATTGGGATATCACTGAAGATACCTGCCACTTTCAGAATTCGAACTCGGGCCTTTGGGGTGGGAAGTGAGTACCTATCTCACCACACAAATCTGATCCCATTTTAATATAGACCACCTTAATTTCTCACAAGTTGATGCACAGCAACAGACCTTCAGACTAGATTATATCTGATTAAAAAGTCTTTGTGGGTGTTTCACCAGGGCAGGGAGTTAACTGCCAATGTTTCAAAGAATAACACTGTCATCATCCTCGTCAAAACACTTAGGATGATGGCAGAGCGAGTCATCACAACTTTTCCCAGTAGAAAAAATGACCTCAGATGTCACTTAGTTTCTTAATAACTCTGAATAATATTCCAAATAAAAGGTCACAAGACTAAATGTGGTGATGTACAAAATTTGTTTCACTGGTTATTCTCTTAGGCAATCATATGACATTCCTTGCCATAAAATGATGATTATAAAGACTTCTCCTGGCCCCTAAAATATGAGTAGAATTCACTATAACATAACTCTTCATCTAGTTCAAGGTGACTTGCCAATCAAAGTTAAGTTTGAGAAAATCCCTAACAACAATTTGATACCTATCATGTAAACCTTTTCTTCTCTTTCCTATACTATTTCTTTCTTCATACCTTTTGCCTTCATTGTCTAAAAACATATTCTATTCCTTACTCTACCCCACTTGGGTAACATTCTCCCTTCTAACATAGCTTTCAATATCTGACTATTACAATGACTTTCAATGACTGACAATATTACTCTCCAATAACTTCTCCATCCTTACGTTTTCTACCTTCGTCAGATTTTCTCTAGTAACTTCCTCTCTTCACCCACTACATTCTAAACTTTGTATTCAGTCTTCCTCTCTGTATAATTTATTCTTTCCACTCTTCTCCATGCCCACAGCTCAAAAGTCTCAAATTAATTACCAAACCTCTTGCTCAAAAGGCTAAGTTTCAGCTTGAAAACAAATATGCAATAATATGTAAGGTGACACTAGTATTTTAGGGTTATTCCTGGGTTATTCCATCTGGCTGGACCATGGTTTTGCTTGTATTTCAGTCAGGATCTTCAGATGCAAAATATTCAAAGAATCCAGACTTGAAGATGCTGACTGCAATGTTAGCAAAACGATTCTCTAGTCAGATGAAATTACATGAGAATAACTCAAAAAATCCCTTGTCATCTATAAGTCTCTGCAGAAGCCTTGCTATAAAGCTATGCCAGTATGCAAAAGAAGCAATTTATGTAACAGTTTGTGAGAAAAAGTAAGAAAACGTTATGGGACAAACTCCTTTATTCTATTGATAATTTTCTAGATAATCATACGAATTCCTGCCTCCATTTTTTTATTAGTAATGATTTGCAATAGTATCACTAGCTATTTTATATATTCAATTAAATTGTTGATATTTCCAGGAGTCATGGCCTGTATGAATATATGATAAATGATGATTGACCCACTTCTCAAGCTACAAGTCAATTCGCAAGTAATGTATTCTAGAGCCAAACCTATGACCTTCAAGTTTTAAAAATCTGTTCCAAAACTAATCTTGTTTACCTACATTTCACAGGAGCTGTGGGTCACAATACCCCCACTCTATATATCACCTATGATTATTTTTGAAGAATTTGTAATATCTCAAGTACTCAACAAACATTAGCCAATTATTTTGGGATTTTCATGGGCATTTGCAAAGGAGACTTGAACCAAAAAAGGGCTAACTTTGATTGGTAGTCTATATCGACTAACTCCACATATTGCCAAATTTATTTAGTAGATACTAGCCAAATTGATTCAGTAGGGGCAAGATTAAATCGGTTCTCAATTGATATAAGCCTTTATATTGAGCAAGTCTTCTATGAAACAAAATTAGTGAAACATGAAGGCATTCTCCAGAGTACAAATTAAATTAATACAATTCAGGTAAGCAATCAAGATATTCCATCCAAACAATGGCAACTTTTAGGCCAATATTTTCCCTGTAAATGGCTAACATTGGCCTGCCGATATGTCATAAGATTCCTTAATTGGGCCAATTTTGGTTTGGCATTGACAGTCCATGGCCAATGAAAGCTGAGGCCAAAACACCAGCTCAATAAGACAATTGTAGGTTCAAATTGATAGGCCACTGTAGCTGAGAAAAAGGTCTTTGGTTTTGTATACTCCCTGCCACACACTTCCATGGTATGTTGAAGAGTATGACATAAATGTATTGTTTTTAACATTTCTTCAAGAATCTGACAATATGTATGCATGAAAACATGACCCATTAGTTAAATCTAAGAAGTCAGGAAAATAGTAAATACATGTTGGAACTTTGTAACTAGTTGCATTCTTAACACAAAAAATTTACCATTGGGAATGCTCAGTGTATTATTTTAAGTTCAATCATCCCTTTAGTCTTCATTTTTAACATACTTATATATGTGCATTTGTTTAGTTTCTAGATCTCCGTGGAAATCACCTGGTGAGACTGATGGCTTCCGATCTCCTCTTTGTCTCTCCAGCTATACAAGTTGATCTAAGAGACAATGACATAGAGGCTGTTATTCTTCCAGAGATATACCTCAAAGAACCAGACTTGACACTTTGCAGTTATAATGGAAATTTGAATAAACCAAGAACTAGTGGGCAGAAAATAAAAAATGCCAAGGACAGAGATGGAATTCGTGAAGAAGTTACAGAAAGGAAACAAATTCGGGCTAAAGAAGCAAAATTGAGAAAACAAACTACTGGAACAGAATTCACGAGAAATGCTGGTCAATGGAATACTGGAAAACAGGACACTAAATCATTTAAAAGGATTGAATCTGACAAAAAATTAAATCCAGGAGGGTATTTGGTTTACAAAAACCACAAATTTACATTGGAGTACACCACAAGACGAATTGAAACCAGTACTCCTATCATAACAGATGTAGAATTGATCCTTGATGGAAACCCACTTGTTTGTGGTTGTCACATACTTCCTCTTATAAAATATATAGAAGCAGAGGTGGTTTTAAGGCGAAATAAATTCCATGCTGCAATAATAACATCATCCAAAGAAAGGCCAATTAGGTGTGCAAAACCAAACATGGTTGCTGGCAAGTCATTAGAAAAAGTGACTGAATGGATACATCACTTGCTACCTTTAGTAGGCCTATGCCGGACAGGTTAAGTGACTCATTCATGGCCTAGGACATGAATGCACATTCAGTTGGAGAGTTATGCCAGGGGCCAGATGGCACAGTCTAAATATGTGCATGCCCTGACTTATAGTTGGTGTGCCATGGATGAAGATTCTTTCTATACTGTAGCTGTAGACCCTTTGCTTTTTTACATTGTATATAATATGAATAATTACCTTCTCAATACATGTTGTAAAACTTTGTTGAATTCATCTTTAATCAAGATAACTTTCCATTTCCTTAATAATAATTTTGCTCAAACAACATTATACTTATAATTCATATGGAGAAAAAAATTGAAATTGTTTTTCATTAAATTGATAGGTGTACATATGAATATTCTTCCATACCTCTGTATATCAGTCTAATAAGAATATATTTCTCAGATTCGTGAAGTATAAATTATGGTTTGAAAAATCTGGCCTATATTCCTGTTTCTTTTAAATGTTATACTAAATTTTTAAATAGGTATCATGTACCCCTTTCTCTAATTATTTAATTTATGAATGAGTCTATTAATTCTCCAAAAAAACATTGGTCAATTAATGTTTCACTTCAAAGAAAAGTTTCCACTGTTCACTGTCCATATGCATTGGCAAAGGAAATTACAAAAAATGAAGACTAGTAGATGACAGTTTAATTTTATTTAGCTATAAAATACCCATGTTAATACTATATATTATATTTGTTCAGTCCATGTCATTAATATTAGACCCACTACATTAAGCTTCAATGTAATATATTTCTTGCATAGTAGATGAATCAATGAAATATTATTCAATGGTTTCTTGTCAGTATGCACTTAGGAACCTCTCTATACCTTTTGTGTCTGTATCGCGTGAATGTTTTTTATTAGAATTTTATTTTCTGCACAATGCACTGAAAATTATTTATGTACGGTAAGTAGTCATGAATGGATGCATACATTAATAAGTCTCTTTTACCTTAAACCAAGACCACTTTTACATTCATAATTCAGGTCATTCTGTTATTATTATTCAACCAATTCCCTATGTTCAATTTCTCGTTGAAGGAGAAAGAAGTTTTCATTTCACGCTATTCATCATCAAGGAGAATCCAAGTAGTAATGATTCTTTAGAAGCCTAAATGGTCAAATACAATGAAGAAATTAATAAGATGCTTAAATAATTGTCCCTAGTGTTTAGAAGTACCTGTGTACATGTTTTATGATGCTGAAATTAGTGATAATTATTTCATTTTACAAATCATATTTCGAAAATAAAACTTTTTATGAATTGAGATGTATTAGTAAAGCTTTTTATCATGCTGATGAATTTGTTTGTAATTTTTATGTTACTTCCTTCAAAAGAGGAAATAGTGATATAAATAATACAATAGCTTTAAAAAATATTGATTTTGCTGCTTGCATAAGCATAATGAATATTCTTATGTTTTACTTACTCATTTGAAAATGTGCTTCATGGTTGCAGCCCTGAGATTTGATTTTACCGCCATACGCCCACAAGGTTACAGTTAGCAGTTATTCAATCGCTACAATAGAAAGCAAAGATTTTTTTCTACTGATACAATTTTGTTTATATTTACGTTACAATAAAGTGCTAAATATATGAATAAATAAATAAAACGAAGGAACTATTGGGAAGTTGGATTCAAAATGGCGAGCAGCTTAATGTCCACCAGCAGAAATTTTGACCTCTAATTTAACTTCATTTTTTTTCATCACCGCTGCCATCTATTGGGAATGCTTGTATTATCATTGCATTTCGTGACACGTTTGTTTACGCTAGCAGTTGGTTATGCTACTAGAGTAAGGGAAGGTTATATTCGAGAGGTAGCTCAGTTGTGTGAGCGCTGTGAGTGCAAGCTTTTGGGATTTGTTGGGGAAGTTGGACCTATTGAGTGGTGTCTGGCTCTCGTGTTTTGTGCTGTAAGCGTTTAATTTCAAGGAAGCAGTGGTACACGTCAAGATAAGTTCACGAATCTTCTTTCACTGTTGGCCTCTTCTTGAAAATACCGCTTGGGACTTCGTGCATCACTTCGGCCTGAAGCTGAATAACCTGTCGCAAGGAGAGGTAAGTTTGTTTCTGTGAAATGAATGCTTGTATGCGGATTGTTTTCGTACAATGAATAAAATATTTCGATTCTAGAAAAGCTCTGTATCCAAGTTGTTATTTAAATGTGTATCCGCCGGAATGCGGACATGCATGTTTTTTCGTCGTTTTAATTTGTGTTGATGCACCGTTAACAATGAAGGAGTGCTCACGGTACTGGCATCTTTGGTGCACAAAATAGAGTTAATTATTTTGCGGTATGCGTGATTCGGTCAACCTTACACTGAATAGGGGTGTGTCTGTGTGTGAACTATTCCGACGGTGAATATCCCAACGAAAAATAATGCCATTTGGAAGTGTATGCTTTCTTCTTCTGTATTGAGGCATTCATGCGTTTAAATGAAATTTCGTTGTCTTAATGCTGGATTACTCCTGGTACTTGACATGTTTGACCGTCGTATATAACTTTGAAAACGTTAATTTTTACTATTTATTTTCAAATTTGTCGGAGGGGGGCTTGTTGCAGTAATAACGACTGTCGTTGAAAATCAAGTTTTAGTTTGCTATTATTCTTTAAGAGAACTCACTTTTCGGCGTTTCTGGATTTCGCATGTTTTCCTGACGCGGTTCGGGTTCGCCAGCCTTCTACGTGCATCTACATAATAACCAGCAAACCGCCGCAAGGGCGTGTGGCGGGGGAAGTTCCTTCCCCGGCTTTGAGCGAGGAAAACTCGTTCACCGAATGCTCCCCCGAGAGCCATGACATTTAAAAAACGCCACAATTAAGCTCTCTTTAACGGAATCGGGTTTCCGCAGTTTAAAGTTCCGTTTTCCTTACGATCACCTGCCAGCCTGCTACAGCGAGAGCACAAGAACGTGACCGCGATCTACTCGCTGTCTCCTGCAATCAACGGAGTAATATAGAGAATATTTGGGAACATTCGTCGTCCGAGTTACAGCACCATAAACACGCCATGAATGAAAATTTCGCGTTGAATTTTATCCTCACCAAGTGGTTATTTCTTTCCTAATTGAAGTTTACACTCGTTTGTGGTAGTTTTAATGCTAAAAGAGCATCTTATCGTTGATGACTATGCTTTCATAAAACGGTATAACGGCTGTTTATGCTACTTCCTGGAAGTTACAGGGTTTACATTTTTTTCACTCTCGATGTTTATGTTCTTGAGCAGTAGTTTATTTTCTTCGGGTCCTCACCGGTAACTATCTGTGCATAGAGGTACGTGAAGAATCTAATCAAAGTTTCTCTGCTTAGATATGGGCAATTATTATTATAAGAAACTGATGTAGTGCAGTTGATGAAAAAATTTTTTCAATTACCTTAAATTGTACCCGCACCTCACCCTCTTCTGTTGTCCTTTAAATTTTTGGTCGGCGTCCGACATAAGAGTTTTTGTCAGAACCTGTTTGCGGAATCGTAACAGATCGGCCTACGTGATTGAGGTTTAAACATGATGGATAAGTGTGTAAATTTTTTTTGGCAATTCGCTGCATGCATTACTTATGCAGGTCCGCGGTAAACCAATCGAGCAAGTTAACGTGACGTTGTTCATCTTCGTTGTAGCGCCATCTCTTTAAAAAAATCGCCAAAATGTTGAAGAAATTTGAAGATAATCCTTATTGCTATCTCAGTTGTTCATCTGAAGGAGATTAACTCATTTCAGGAAAAAAATTACAAGATTTAATTGGCCGAAAAAATTCTTTTGCCCGCAGTCTAGAAAGATAAGATACGTCGTTTTTCAGGGTGATCAAGATTTTCTGTTCTTTATGATGTGTTTCCTAGTGAGATTTTTTCCTAAGAAATTGGCAGAGATGTTAACGTCCTCGCAGGAATATACCCGCGCACCGTGACTCGATGGCGGCCTTTAATTTTTCAATTTGGCTTTCTTCTGTTGCTTCAAGTGAAAAAATCCAGTGAGATTTAGTAGTGAGTTAAAAAACTGCGAGTGACTAGTATTCCGTTATTTTGGCCACTCATTTTCTAGAATTAAAATCAATCATTCCTTGACGACCGTCATTATTTGAATTTGTTTACTATCAACGGAGCAAACAAACAGATCGGATTGTTGCCGGTGGAATTGGGCCTACGTAATTAGTAAATTCCAGGACTATCATGAGAATCAACGACGATATTGCAAATGAATTTTCAGCGTTACTCCAATGTTGTCTTTAATTCTTCAATGGGAAACCGATCCGACATATTATCACGTAAAAAAATTGCTTTCTCATCAGTGGCGATCCCTCCGATTCAGCCCATACGTTTTGGCATTCTGGCGGCATTCTCTGTCGTGTGAAGCAAACCCAAGTGACTCATCTCACCGACGGAATTTACCGGGACCTTCTGGGTCTCATGAGAGGACAAAAAAACCAAGTCGTGTTCGTGAAGGGGTTAAGTGGGAAAGGAAACGAAATGTCGTAGGTTCACAGCAAAGTCCGGTATTCCTTCTGAATTCGTCACTGCTTGCCGATGTCTCATAAAATGTCGCGTACTTCATCCAGGCTGTGCGAGTCTTATTTTCCCGGAAATTTTCGATCGATAAGGCATAGGATCGAATGTAATCCATAATTAATGTCATTTCTTTGTAAACTCTCTCCTAATTCACGAGACGAGTAATTAAGAAGCAAGAAATTTATTCTGAAAGTATAAAGCCGAACCGAGCTTCCTGAAATTCTCCATTCAGTTCCACCTCATGTGTGCGTCCTTCATTATGGATTGAAAGATAGATTAACACCTTTCTGTTAAAAAAAAAACATTTCTCTCGACTCACTTTCATCCCTTCAATCTTCCCGCTCAATTCCCCCTTCCTCCCCATTGATCTCTCTGCCGTGACGTAGGTATGTCCTTCGCTCCCATCTCACGATTTGCTTCAGACTCTTTGGATGTGAATAAATGAACGCCGAAGTCTCAAGTTTTCAAATAATAGCGCTAATCCCCTGAAACATCATGCCTGAAATATTACCCTGTAATAGACCTCTTGTTTACGGTAAGGATTGTTACCAGCCGTTCGACGAACGAGTTTATCATGGAATTTAGAACACGGTCAGTTTATTTTCAGCTAGCGTAAGTACTTTTTCTTTTGTTTTCACCAACAACTTTGCGTAAGTAAATTGATTCATTCTTTGTCATAGTCGATTACCAATAACTCCTCAGTGTCTCCCTTTCACATTCCTAATGAAACTGTGATATCTGCCATACTTACGGAGAACACTGGATTGAAAAAATTCGAGAGAAAATTGAAAAAAGGATTGAAAATGCGTAAAATAAAATTTTTGGTCCATTGAAATCATTTATATAATATAACACCAGAAGAATGTTCAATTTGTTACGTTAGTTCATGTCTTGCGGCACTTATCCCTGCGTGACCTGGCTAACAAACCCGCTAATTCCCATGTGAACCGACCATTACTTTTTTGGGATAAAACATAAAAATTGATGAAAAATGTATGTAGAATATGTAATTCAATAAAAGGAAAGTGAGCAGCGAGAAAAACTTTTAAAAAAACCTCGACTTATAAGCACAAAGATCAGCAAACTCCTAATCAATCACAGCCACACCATTCGGATATCACTAAGCGAGTCACCAAAACAACAAATGAATATCGTTATGAAGTCCTTGTATTTAAAAACTGTATTTCCACGTTTATTTTTATTGCGGTGTTGTGGAGGAGATTTTTTTAATGAATTCGTCTGCTTTCTAATAAATGATTGACTTAGTTTTATAAAGAATGATGCAAAATAGAATAAATACCTTATTGACATATATTACGCACAAAATAACATGTAAAAGTGAATATTTTAACTGGATGTAATTTGCCGAGACTTTCATAGTATTTACTTTCGAATCATAAAAACTTTATCACTGAATTTATGCTGATACAATGAAGTAAGTTGATTATATATTTGCGGTTATATATCTTTTACTTGCAAACGGAATGTTGAAGTATTTGCTACATTGCATCTTTAATAATCCAATATAGTAGTATTTTTGTGACTCATTGAAAGACGATTTACTTTTGACTTCATCAGCACTGAAAAGAATTTATCATCGCGTTCCTGAATTATATTTCTTTATCAATAGTTAGTATGGAAATAAAAATACACAATCGCTAAATCACGTCTGGTTTTTAGCCAATTCATAGTATTTGTTACCATTTATTTGCTATGGAGATGATCAAAATGCTTGTTAACACGTATTTTTTAGTATTTCCCCCGCCACTTATATTCTCCTATTATATCATGACCATTAATCAGGTGCCTTCCGTCAAGGATGCTGTATGTAATAAAAAAATGAAGTGCGAATTTAAAACTGAATTATAAATGAACCTGAATCCATTGGCTATTCAAATATCCATGTCCCAAAATTAATCTTGATATCGTCATATTCCCCACGGGGTAACGTCATCGAATTAATAGTCGGTATCGTAAATTTTGTCTTAAAAAACCTGATCATTCATGATATTTTATGAGTAAGGACCGTTAGGAAAAAATAATGCTAAACAATTATGTATTCGGAGCATGATGCTGGAGTTTTCAACTTCGTTAATTGGGCTGTTTATCAGAAAACAAATGATTGTTGAAGGAATGGCACCATTCATACGCAGGAACAATGTTATTCTTAACAATTGGTTGGGCATATGCTAGTATTAACGTGTTCCTGGTGTGGTGCATCATTTAAACTTCAGGTCTTCATGTGGAGTGGAGTAGGGTCCAAGCTACGGCATTAGAAGTGCAGAAAAACGGTAAGTAGTTTGAGATGGCTGAAATTTGGGGCAATATCCCTTAAAGTTCCACCTTAATTGTTGATGCATGCATTCTGTTTGTGCGCTGAAGCTCTTAGCAGATCTGGTAGCTTTCGTTTGAATTTCTTTCAGGTCATATATCATGCATTTGCTCGACATTTTGGAAGTGGAATGAAGATTAGGTCTTTAGCGATGGGAAATGACACCTCTCCTTGTTATTTCGAATTTCCATGTGAGCGTCTTATCTTCGTGGTATCTCGATCGAGGCGAGTTGAGAATAGTTTTTTTCCACCGCGCCCATGACGGATTTAATTCCTTTTTTCAATTTCGGAGCCGTCAAGTTCATTTGAGAATTAAAGCATCTTGAGGTGGAATTTTTTTTTCAAGGATCCCCCAAGACAAACTCCTTTTCCTTCAATGGCATTTGCTTATGACGAAGGTGAATGTGTAAGGCCGGTCGCAATTGCAAACGGGACCGTGGTTGATTTTTTTCAATTGAAAAGCATTTCATTCCATTGATGACATTTCGTCTACATATTTCTATGTAAGTCGCCACAAAGACGTGTGGCATAGGATCTTAGGTCATCTATGAGGGTAATTAAGTGTTTTTATCGTGCAGGAGTAATTAGGTTACGATTTCAAATTTCGAGTGCGTTTTTATGTACGGTTTCATTGTCTCTGGTCTTCTGTTGGGGTCACAATTTGTGCGAAGGACAAAGGATCCTGTTTTTGCCCGCAAGTACCCATGTTCCTATTCTTTGTCTTGCCTGCCAATGAAATTCGAGGTAAGTAACGTTTCGTTTGTGTGTCAGCATTAAATTCGTTAGAGATGTATTCGGTATATGGTCATCTATAAAAAAACTACATCTACACAAAAACCCCTAGCCGCTGCGAGAGCGTAATAGTGTGGGGATCTTAGGACAACACCCGTAAAATAGAATGTAACTAGATGCAAAAAACAAACAAAAAACATGCTAATTATCCCCCTCTTGCAAACTTTTAACCCACCCATATTCATGCCAGACTTAATTTAACCTACAAGTATGCAAATACATGTACATACAATTAATATACTTGTATGCAAGCACTTGCATGTAGAAATGGAGCCTAAATATAGCGAAATAACTCCTCTCTTTAACTTTCTCATTACATTTCGCCACCGCCCGTTTAATAATTCCGAATTCCTTTAAAGTGGGTCCGCATTTCCCTTGATATGTGCATACTGTGAAAGTTATGGTGTTAATACTACCCAAAATTATTTAACTTGACCTGCGGTTGTTATCACGGAACTCCCTATTGGATAATTTATATCCTGCCCATTACGCCTCTTGCTCTACCATTTCAAAACTGCTTATTCGCTAATGTTCTGTTCTAATCCCAATTCCTTGCACTAATCCAATATTTTGTCTATATTGCTAGAGAGTGGCCCGGATTCTGTCGGGGTCCTTATTTTTCTATTTACCACCGTGTCGTCTGCAAATAATCTGAGGTAGCCAACCAATACCTACATCTCTGAGACTGAAGGTAAAATTGAAATCGGCTTAACTGCGAGGACATGACTGAAATTCGTGTGTTATTCCTTTTGAGCCACGGGTAATCCTTGATGGCAGGTGACTTCCTTTTCCTCGTTTTAAATTTACCATAATTTAATTCCGCACATTGGACAGTTGGGCCATGTTTGAAAGGAGTGTTATTTCCTCCTCAGAAATTAAATTCAAGCTTGACCCTCGGCTATATTGCGGTTTATATTCAGCAGTGTGGTCATATGTATTCAATATATTAAGTTCATGGGGATATAGATCAGATTATTATGGACCAGTCAGAATTTTCAAGATAAACCAATCGCCCAGAGAAGATTTATGACGGATCTACTTTTTTTAAACAGTAGTTTATATTACGTACTTTACTCATAAGCCATAACTAATATGACAAATAGTATCCTTAAACTCCATATTATAATAATCCCTTTTCAACCCTGAATTCTTAATACCCCTCTTCATTAAATCCAAAATACCTATTCTTTTCCGCGCTCTCTCTCGCTTTCTCAGCATTCCATGTATCCACATTTCTCAGCTCCATGTATCGCAGTCTTCCTTAGCATCCCACTGTCTCTTTCAGTAATCTCCTGCATCTAATTGACCTGCCTTCTTTGAATTTCTCTCACCAGCCGTCTTCTTTCTTCCACTACCATATCTAGAATTTCTTCTTTTGTTTTTTCCTTTCCATCTATTTTTATTTTTACCGATTTTCTCCTCGCCTACGTCACTGAGGCATCTAATCTATGCCAATTTTCTTTCCTAAACGACCCACGTTTCCGAGCCGTGTAAAAATGCTCTCCATGTTATATTTTCCAGTTGTTTTTTCTAAATATTTTTATTTAAGTAGCGTGTCACCAATTCCCACTTCTTATTAAAAGCTTCTTTTTCCTACTCAATTCTTCTTTAATACTCTTTACTACCTTACCAGAAACACTTCCTAATTAGGTGCAATCCTCTGCTTGTAAAAGTGGTTAAAATCTTACCTTAGCTGTCCTTTTTCTTGATTATCTCATTGACATCGTTTTCTTATCATTAATTTTCTTTCCATATAAACCACATTGATTCTCCAGTGCGCCAAGTTATTATCTTAATCTTTCCTATTTCTTGAGAATCTCATTAACATCGTTTTCTTATCATTACTTTTCTTTCCATATCTATTACATTGATTCTTCACTGAACCAAGTTATTATCTAAGTCTCCTCCGCATATTCGAGTATATTGAAAATAAATGATAATAGATTTCCTTGTCACACTTCTGTCTAGAACTGCTAAATTCTTAAGCTCCACCTTACGTGACCCCAAATAAACACTTTGACATCTAAATTCAAATAAACCTCTCAACTCCATAAACTTCCTGCCTGTAATAGTATACGACTGTTCTTTTCCTGTCACGCGTCGCTATCCCACCATTCTCCTACTTCTATCCTCATCATTCCTCCTCAATATCCACTTCTCAATATGTCCTCAATCCATTTTTCATTCCTCTCGTTTTTTTTTTTAAATTTTCTCTAAAACCTTTGCTCCACCCCCACTATGTAATGGACCTGAAGAAGTTAGTAAGTTTACCAGCGAAACTATTTCCTTTTCTAGGCAAACAATCGTGGAGAGAACTCGGAAACTTGGCGAGGGGATATGAGAGAGGGAAAGGAAGGTGGGTGGGAGAAATAGTGAATTTCGTTTGTTTGGTTAAAAGAGTTCATGCGGCGGACATTTTAAATTTTCTCGCAGTAAGATTTTAATGACTTCAACTGTGTTACTTTTAAATGACATAACTATATTCTCAAGCCAATTGGAACTTGTGCTAGAGTAAATTTGGTGGACCTCTACAAACGTCGTTGAGAACTTTATTATAAAATACCCCGACACCGTATAGTTCAGGGAGGCGTGGAAAAATTAAACAAATGTATTCAATGTGCTTGGATCCATTAATCCTTTCTCACCTTTAGGAAAATTGTGTATATTCAATTTTAAACGTTTTCATGTCGAAAGACCCTTACGCAGCAATGCACT
Organism: Hetaerina titia; assembly: GCA_037158775.1. Classification (NCBI taxonomy): domain Eukaryota; kingdom Metazoa; phylum Arthropoda; class Insecta; order Odonata; family Calopterygidae; genus Hetaerina; species Hetaerina titia. Next base: position 64,068,411 of record CM073776.1, on the reverse strand, counting down.
TAAAAGCAAGACCGTTAAGACAGGACTTCAATCATGACACATTTAAATGACACACAGTTACTTCCGCGTCACCTGACTTCTTTTACCTTTTAGTTTGGTTTCGTGGTGCGATATGAGCTCATTCAGTCGGGTATCGTTAAGCAAACATGTCCGCCTCAACGATTTAACGGAAGTTCTCGTCCTTCTTCGTACATGCGATATCGGAGGACGGCTTAAAGGAGATCGAGATGTCAGCCATGTTTCATTTTCGTGAAATTTTCTGTATCTATAATCATAAGAGCACTCTTATTAGATTGCATTGATGGAACAGGGGTCTTGCCAGTTTTCATGAAAACCTGAAACGAAACTGCAAGGTTGTTTTGTGCTTATGGAGAGCTTGATATGAATTTAAATGCTCATGATTTCACTTTCATGTTTCTTATTAGTGGGTCGCGGTAGTCCAGTGGGTAGAGCGTTGGACTACTGACTGGAGGGTCCCGGGTTCAATTCCCGGTCAAGGCACTCTGGGCACCTGCATGTGATTATTCGGGTACCAGATCTTCCTGGAAAACCATAACCGGCACAGGAACTGGCCCACCTACCCTGATGTGTGAATATTCACACGCCGTCGGGCTTAGTACTGGGTGAACTCCTACTAAACCGACCTTCGGGTTGATTACTGTGTTTATGGTTGTTTTTATGGTTTCTTAATGGACCCAAAAAAGCATGGAGAGTATATCACGCAAGAAATTATTGCACGAAACTCATCAGCAGCAGGGAACAAAATCAAAAGAACGGTATTTTCTATCGACTTATTTGAAACTTATAAATAAATGCAAATCGCATATATATTCTTCAAAATCGTTTTAGAAAAACCGAAATGCATTCCATCAATCTTATTTCAAGTGAGATGGTAAAAGATATTATTCTGTGAAAACTTTAAAGGATTCAGAAATTAATCTTTCTTTATAAGCCACGTGCCAAGGGGTTAAACACCGTAATGGTAAACAGATCAAAGAATTTGAAAAATAATTTTAAAAGAGTTACTAAATATCGTTCATTTCCCTCTTAATGTGTTGTGTCATTACTATTTCTAGATTTTTGGATTAATGGTGCAGAAATAAATGTGTTTCTCACAAAAAACTGATATCATACTCGTATCATTAATATGATAACGTTGGCGTAACAGTACCTACTCGCCTATGTTTAAAAGATATTGATTGATTGGTGGTACAAAATGGCCGAAATCTCGCTCTTTCGGAAATTGGGGCCTTTGTAAATAGTTAAAAATACGTTTTAGATCAATGAGCACCTCGTTGAGGGATTGAAAACTTTATATTTTCACGTCGTATCCTATTTAAGAAGTGAGCATGAATGGGTTGGTACGTTAATTTCCATCGCTTGCTGTCGATTCTTGAACTAAGGTGACGCATTGATTCGTGCTGTCTCGATCAAACATACTTAATCTAGGATGACTTCGAGGGCACGCGTAAACAACAACAGCAGACAGGCAGATTTGTGGCATCGGTCATCCTTCCCCCTCTCTCCTCGCCTTCTCCTACCGGTGAATCACCTTTCTCCCACGATTTCCCCGCCCTTAGAATTTCCCTGAAAATTTCCCACTTAAAAAAGTCTCCCTCTTCCTCTCCTCCCTCCTACCCCGTTCCACTCACGAGATTTTCCCCTACCTTGCAACCTCCCCTTCGTGAAACCTCATCACAGTCTTTCTTTCTCACTCTGTTTTACGGCCAAGGATCTTCCGAAACCTCTTGCCACCTTTCTAGTTTCCACAACTCTTTTCTTTCATCTCGACTGGAAAACACAGTCGAATTTTCCGACGTTCCACCGTTTTGACCCCCTATCGAAGAGAATTTTGGCGAGTCCCGTATGAAAAATGACAGCGATGGATTCCATTACGATCGATTTATTTTATAAGATGGAAGGGATTGAATTTAAGCATTTCATCAGAACAGGTGAAATACTTAGGATGTTATACTGACATGAAGAACCTTTCTCGGGGTGCACACATAAGAAGAACATGCTGGTCAGCCTACAATGAGCTACGAATGATTTTTACACTTTGTAAATGTTGCAATACAATGAGCTAGTTTTGATTGGACGGGTTGCATGAAATTGCAATGAAGAAGTAAGCGAGAATGACTTCGATTCAGTCTGGTTGTACACAAAAATTCACATTAATCGCGGAAAGCAAGTGGAGACATGCATGGAGAACATGGACTAGCTAACAAAAAATTGGGATTATCGAAAAGAGTATTTGGCAAGTGTGACGAGAAGGTTAAAGAGCGATGCTATCTTTTGCTAGTTAGATCTGATTTAGAATATTCTGTTAGCCATACGAAATCCTCGAGAAGCTGGTTTGATTATTGCCAATAATAATACTAAATAGATAGCTAGCAGCGCAAAGGAGCTATATTTGCAAAATGTCGTTACGATAAACCGAGTAGCGTATCTAGATTATTCGATAAACTAGTCTGTGAATCAGTCGCGGAGTGAAATTTAAATTACAGATTAAATCTCTTGCATGAATTGAAAGAATGCCTCTTTAGCATTGATGTTGAAAGTGTGTTATTAGCCCGTCGCCCATCGTACAACGCTGAGGGAGATCGTGGCAAAAAGATTAGAGAGATTAAGTGTAGAACTGATATATACGTATATATATGTATGTGTATGTATATATATGTATGTATGAGTGTGTGTACATATATATATATATATATATAATACTATATATATATAACACTTTTGTCACTTTAGTTAAAATCCCACGGACATGCACAATAATGGAAATGGACTAGTGGACACAAACACAGAAACACATAAAAGAGGGACTCACTGGGTCTCGAATTTTCGGTGGTGCAACCACCTTTCTCAAGAGGAGTTAGTAACAGCTTAACAGTTCCTAACTCCTCTTGAGAAAGGTGGTTGCACCACCGAAAATTCGAGACCCAGTAAGTCCCTCTTTTATGTGTTTCTGTGTTTGTGTCGACTAGTCCATTTACACACACACACACACACACACATATATATATATATATATATAACTTTTGGACGGCGCAACAGAACATAGAATGAAACAGATAACATGTAAAAGGACACTCACACTGTAGATATATATATATATTATTTATATATGTATATTCATTCAAAAAAGCAATCCCGCCGTACGGCGAACAAATATTCATTCACATAGAAATAGATATAAGGAAAGGGAATAGGAACACACATAAAAGACGAACACTGGAGACGTGGGGCGTGGCAGGGGCTGAATACACACCAGACTAATGTTATTATGATTCCTTGTCGTTCGTTGCAAAAATGACATCTTAAATCTATCCGTTCAGCTTTTGATCTCTTTAATTTTATTGGCATGATCTCTCCTACCATAGTACGATGGGAGTAATAGTACATTTTTAACATCACTGCTAAATAGATGTCCTTCCAATTTATGTAAGATATTTAATCTGCAATTTAACCTTCACTTCTTGAGTGGGTGAACGCTTTAGGTTATTCGTTTATTTGCGTATATTTTGCGGCATAGTAGTTCCATGGCGATATTCGACAGGTGTCAGATGAAATGGCGTCCATTTGCTGTCGCATTGCCATCTTTGAAATGAGTCAAAGGGTGTGAAATATGGCAACAAAGGGTGAGAATTTTGCTCGAAAATTATAGATCGATAAGTTTCGTGACTAATGCTCCAGACTTGGCCGCGCACGGATGTCCGCAGTTGAAATAACCATCGCGGAAGAAATTCAAGATGCCTCCGCCCATTCCGTTTGTCTGCCCTTTAAGAGTTAATTTAAAATGATCCGTTTAACTTGAAAGTCACGTAACATAAAATTTAAAGTAAGTGAAGATAACTTAAAATGCCCAACCATTACTTCGATTATAACAATGAGAAAAATGGTTTAGATTGTTTGGGGCAATTTTTGCGAGCGTCATCATTTTTTAATGTGTACATATTCTGCAGATGTAAAGTAAGTTAATGACATTCCGCTATGCGTGATTTTTGCGGGGAACTGTTTCATTGCACTTCCGAAAAAATCTGTACTTGACAGAGCGCAATGGATAAGAGTTATATTTCAACTGTTAAATTGCGTGACAATATTCTTTTCAAACAAGGCAACTTTAGCTGCGTAAATTCTTCTCGGGTCCTCCACCGGGTTATATCGGCCATCTCGTCCTAGGCCGAGATGGACGATGTAACCCGGTGGAGGACCCGAGAAAAATTTACGCAGCTGATACGCCGGGAAAACACCAAGTCTTTTATCAAGGCAACTTTAACGTATTTTTTACCTGCAAAAGAGGACATTCACTGGAGGACAAGGATGAATTATGTTCGTTTGATATACGAAAAATTGTCACGACAAAACTATCGTACTGGTTCATGCCAAAATCGTCCGTTTTTCTGCCCTATTCTTCCATTCGTTGTTTTCGTAATGTTGCTATTATTAAAGACTGGCTTGGATTGCAGACAGGCCGACACCGCATGCTACCCTGCCGGCCCCGATGGCGGCGGGTTAAATGTCCTCGTCTGCCGATCCAAGGGTCGCGGGTTCGATTCCCGCCGAGTTGGGATTTTTTTCACCTAGGGTGTTTGGGTGTTTGTATTGTTTTTACTGTTGTGTTGTCATTGTTGTCCTATGTTAAGGCCAAAAAGTGCTGTTTTCGGACCAAGAAAAATAAATAAATAATAAACTGTTCTTATATATCGTATGCGGGTCGCGGTAGTCCAGGGGATAGAGCGTTGGACTACTGACCGGAGGGTCCCGGGTTCGATTCCCGGTCACCTGCAGCTCCATTAAAGCTACCAGATCTTCCTGGGAAACCATAACCGGCCCAGGGAAAGGAACTGGCCCCCCTACCTTGACATGCCGTCGGGCCTAGTACTGGGTGAACTCTACCATCACCCACCAAACGGGTGATTCGGGTTGAATCCTGTGTTTTTTTATATCTCGTATGTATTCTATCTCCCCCTTCATTCCATCAAACATGCCTATCCTATTCCTCCCCCCACCTCGCTTGCCTAAATTTCTTCAATATTCCAATTTGAGGTTCTCGAGGAGGATGGCTTAGTTAAACTTCAGTATAGGAGGGCAAGAACTAGATCAGGCATAACAGTTTGTCATATCTTGGGAGCGTTTTGGACTAAAATGATCAACGTAGTAAGGGCATAAGAAGAATAATTTGCGTTAGGCAAAAGAAGCTCGCCCAAGAAGGATGGAAGTGATGACAGGTACGTCTAGAGTAAGGATGTTAAGAAAAGGCTCGAAAGAACTTTGATGTGGAGAGTAGTTATGTAATGAGCCAAAACATGGGTCACTGAAGCAGGAGGATAAGCACAGATTGGAGGCTTTTTGATATATTGCTGTGGAGGTATGTGTAAAGGGCGGAAAGGATAAGAAATGAAGAACTTACCACGCTAGGTGGAGGTGGAGATAAGGTTGCCGGGAGAAGTATGAAGGAGGCAGGAAATGTTGATGCGGAAGATTTTGATAGGTTATAATATTTAGGCATTATTAAAATCATACTCTATTTACCTTATTCGTGGTGACCTTTCCAACTTTCCACGTACGCATATGCTCGTATTTTGCCCCCAGTTGTGGCTGGCTCGACCTTGAACGCCTGTTCGGTCTGTAACACTTAAGCGCGAGTTTCAGTCTGACTTTCACCGTCGGAAAGACGCGAACAATGCGCTGGACGGATGGGATGAGTGCAAGTATTTTGACAACAGCTGTTCGTCAAGTAAGCGTTGCAATATCATCATTTCACGCAACATCGGTCCGTTTCTCTCGTAGCGATAGAACCGGTTCTCGAGGTGAATATAATTGTGTGCAATTAACAAAGTTTTTCCACGCCAACTGGTGCTCCTCGGTAGAGTGTCTTAGAAATCGACAGCATGTGTGTCTAAAAAAGATTTCCAACTTTTCGGATACAATTGAAATCCTATCACGGTGGCAGTCCCTGCTTTGTTCTACCGACTTAATAGTCACGTAGCTACGTACGAGGATTGGAATTTCATAAAACTTACTTAAAATTAAAAATTAATTTTGGAATGTTACGCAAAGATTATTCAGAATGTTTAATTTTTGTCTAGGTTCAAGTGGTTCTAGCATAGTAGCGCTTATGTTGCTAAACGAATGTTGATAAACCAATCTGTCAGATTCGTGAAAAATATATATGACAAGAACACAAGTGTAGCAGGTCTCTTAGGGGATTTAGGCTGGGAGCCCCTTGAAATACGAAGAGAAGAAGCGAGACTTAGACTTTTAGAAAGATTCAGAGCCAGCGAGTTTAACTATGACACAAAAGGAATAATAATGGCCCCACACTACTTACGTAGATCAGACCACATAGATAAAATAAGGGAGATAGATTCCAAATACAGATAGATTAAAAATACTCATTCTTCCCCAGAACAATCAGAAATCATAATAGTAAGAATCCGAAGTCCATTTAGAAATATTAAAAACATTTAAGTTACAAGTCGGAACAAAATTAAAAATTCAAAGATTGTGCATGTGTGTTTGTTGGTAGTTTGTGGGTTTGCATGTGTGTGAAAGGGTTGGGGCGAAAGGGTTCGTGCATGAATGGTTACCATGTTTGGTTTGTGGGCTAAACATTTGTGGCTTCTGCATGCTTTTTTTTCCCTAATTTACGGGTGGTGCCCTAACACCCCCCGCCACACGCCCTTGCGGCGGCTTGCGGGGTATTGAGTAGATGTAGGTCTGTATGTAGCTACATAAATGATGGTTACATTGTTGGAATTCAATATCAAATTGAACAAATAAGTGTGCATGAATAAGTGGATTTTTGATTAAATTACGTTAAAGTAAGTGAGGAAATGGAACTGAAAACCCTTCAAAATGTAACGTGAAGAACAGCAAACCAAATCACTGAAAAACCCGAGTAGGAAATCACTTAACGGCAGTCGTCCAAACAGCCAATGGTTATCGTTGCCGGAATGAAGTTATTTTGTTTACAATCTACGTTGGGAATTATATGGTTGCTTTTTGCGGTACAACCCAGAAGATTTTTCGAAGTAATTTGTGTGTTTATCGATAAATCATCGACTAGGTTTCTTTAAGGATAATAAAAGATGGAATATAATACCTTATGCTCTCATCTTCCATGCGAAATATTATTTGAAAGTGGAAATTTTAAATGGATGTAATTTCAACATTGCTGTTGCTTACTTATTGCTGTTATTTACTCACGCGTGTTGAAAACTAAGATGCAATGGACAAAATCGATGAAGCATATGAAACTTAATTTTTTTTAATTGCGTCCAAATGAATCAAATGTGAAAGTATTTTTATTTCAAATCGGAAATACAGCCAAAAACATGCCAGTTCATCATATTTTTTTTTGTGTGACAAAGTTCGTGTTTTTTACAGTTTATTTTTACGTTTTACCGTTTATTTTTTACGTTTTAAAAAGGGCAATGGAAATTTTAAAATTTCCATTGCCCTTTTTTTTAAGTTCCTCAATACCCTCTCGCTTTTCATCGTTCCACTCCCGCGTCGGACGTAAACGTCTCTCCACAAGCGTACACACGTGACCTCAAGACCATCAGTCAAATCGACGAATTTCTCCCTTTAAACCTTTCCCACCATTAATCGCTAATGATTTCGAACTCTTAATGGCTGTTCACAGACTGCGAAATTCATGAAAGTTTTGAATTGCTGCATAGAATTAGAAAGCCGGGAGTGCGTTTCATGAATGGGAAAAATAACAAGGCCTCCGCTCTCAGGGAAAGTGAATGCATAAGTGCCTCAAATATTTGAACGTTGGGCGAGTTGGGCGCTGTGTTTATTCTCTTCGCTTGCCGAGTCGCCTTTCGTATTTTTCTGAAGTTTAACTATTTATGGCTTAATATGTGGGTGTAGTAGCAGTTGAATGCAGAGGACGAAGCTTTGCTTGAATTAATTATGAGAAAGAGGTATAATATTATATGACCTTTGTCCTTTCATAATCCACCCAACAAATAAAAATTGGTGCGATCTGTGGTTGCTTACGAAAATTGAAAGGAATGAAATATCATGCATTAAAAATACTAGCATTGATTTTGGGGAAAATTTAATAAGTTTGGGTTAAAGAGGCATGTGAAGAACTAAAGGTAGGAATGAAATTCGGAGGGATATTCAAAAATCAGTCAGGTTTGCGGTTGATCAAGTTTTAGTTTTTCAGTCAGTTAAGTGGTTGCATGCATTGCTAATTGCGTTGGAAAGTCAGTGCGATGGGTATGAGTTGAGAATAAATTAAACAAACCAAAGTTTATGTGGTTTTTGAGAAAGAGAAAGGCTAAGTTAAATATTGCAATAGGATTTCATACACTAGAGAAGGTGGAATAGTTTACTTATCTCGTAAGAGTTTTGTACTAAGGTGGTCAAAGTAGTAGGGTTATTAGAATAAGAATTGCGTTAGGCAAAGAAGCTTTCGTAAGGAGGGAATCGATGAGAGGTACGTTGAGTGAAGATGTTTAATAAAAGACTACGTCGGTTACTTACGATATTAGACGAAAATTGTGATTTCCTTCCGAAGTTAAAGCCTAAGTATGAGCTCAAGAATCTGAGAAATTAAGGTTTTTATTGAAACTTGACGTAATGTAAAAAAATGCCGAGACCGTAAACTTGATTGCCACTAAGTGATAAGGAAAAATAAGAAGAAAAAAAAGGAAAAGGAAAAAAATTTTTAAAAATACAAGTAAGGGGAGAAATAGGGAATACACATTAGGTCACTTGAGTGTATTTGGGAAACAGTGATCCACGTATACCTCGATCACACACAAAAGGCAAAATAAATAATAAAACAAACTTACAACCACTCGATCACTAGGGTGTGTTAAGAAATAACTGTCAATCTCGTGAATCACATTCACACACACACACAAACACTCAGGGTTTACAAGGATTCCTCCTATGTCAGTGACCCGTCAATCACACAAATAAATGGAAATTATAAAAGGATGTAATGAAACAGAAACATTCACGACCGTAACTACGTTCCTTGAATATTTAAATTGAAACTTGACGTTATAATTATTCCTTCCTGTCTGAGTACTAGTCCCCATTAATTTCACCAATATCGTAAATAAATGGACCCAAATTGAGTGGCTTCAGACGTAATGTGGTGGAAGTCGAACGCAATGAATAACTGATTCTTTTCCACTTGATAAATTTTTATCTAAAAAATCTATTTTAAACTTCTATCAGGTGGAAAAGTGCTACGATCAATTATTCACAAATGGAACCAGTTGAGTTTCGCAAATTATTCTAATTGGCCTCCTCGAAGTTTTTTTTGCCGTATGTATTTTCAAGAATAATGTTATTCCCTTGCTTGCCCGGATGGTTGACTACAGGATGAGGGAGTCAAGTTGGGTGAAGACGATTTTTTAGGGGTGTGCAGAGAGGAAGGATGCGTGGTGCGGAGAGGAAGGATGCGTAAGGGAAAGGGAATAAGTCGCTTTACACACCCTCCGTCCCCTGTTGCGGAAGCGGGCGTATCTCGACCCCTCCACCCCAGTCTGACCGGCTACCATGTATGTCTCCCCCACCGCATTCATCTCCCATCCCAACCCACGCCAGCCATTCTCTCCCTCCCTAACTCCGGTTTCGCGTCCTCCCCTCCACTACTTAGAAAGGCTCAGGTTCCCCCCCAAGGTTCTGGTGATGCTCTGTGGAATCTCGTGAGTGTACGAAAAATAAAATCCCCTCTTCCCCCCCTTGCAGTCCTGTGGAAGTGCGAGGGGGGATGCCGGCAGCGAATCTTTAGCAGGAAGGTTCGAAACATCGCGCTGCTCCAAGAGCAGAAGCGTGGGTACTACAGGGATTCATTCATTTAGTCTTTCGTGCTTGGTTGTATAAAACAACACTGTTTGGTATCCGGAGTGGGGTCTGGAATTAAATCTGAAATGAAATCACGGTTGAATTCCTGTGGAAAGAAATCCATAAGACCTTACACCTTAGGCACGGAGGAGTAGACATAAGAATAGCGGACCTAGTAGCGTATGTAGCGTCGCAATCAACAGAGATAGTGGAGGAATTACCTTGGGAGCCCCTTGATTCTCGAATCGCGTAGGCAAGACTTTTGACTCTTAGAAAGTTGTAGGGCATTTAAGTGTTCTTTCGACTCATAAGAAGTCGTTAAGGGTCAAATAATATTGATTAATTCGACTCCCGATAAAAACAAAAGAGATGTACACCGTCACAGGCAGATTGAAGTACTCGTTCTTCCCTGGCACGATAAGCAAGCATAACAAAATAGAACTCAAGCCCCCGAAAATATTTAATTAACTCAACGAGTATAATTTAATGATTTAATAATGAACGTCAAGTATTGCATTATTTATGCATGCACGTATGTACACAGGTGTGTTTGTACATGAGCTGTCAAATAATCACCTTAATGCATGAACTAATGAATCACGTGAGAGTATGAACTCTGCATTAATGGTTGGTGCCCTAACATCCCCGCCACACGCCAATGCGGCAGTTAGCGGGGTTATTGTATATATCTAGATGTAAAGCATTTAAAGCTCGTTGCAAATGTTTGTCGAAATTCATCTGTTATTATATGATTTTAGTATCCGCATAAATGCTGTCAGACAGCATGTTTCACATTGCTGCCAACAGTGCTTAAAATAAGTTTTACTGTGTACACTATACACTTTCCAGATTGAGTCGATGTGGCATTCGATTCGATAAATATCTATGGAGTAAGAGTCAAACACTGTGTCTCTCTCCATAACGTTACAGTTAATCAGAGTTAGCTTGCGATCATATTATTTTTCAGGTTCAAAAAATCGATACGCGATCTCACTAGTTTCTCATTTTTAAATTTTACACTCAATTGCACCTAAACTCGCGTTTTTGTGGCAATTTTTAGTAAATGAACACTGCAATACGTAGACCTATGTTCAGCCAGAACTCCCTTCTGACATGGGTAGTAGTTTTAAGCTCATGATGTCCGTAATGAGGTGGCAAAAAAGATAAGGGTATTCGAGATAAATTATTAAAATTTAACTTTTTGGCCAACCAAAAAAAAACAATATAGTCCAATAACTCTTTTAGTCTCGTCACGCAACATGTAAAATAGTATTTTTAACCTAATATTTTAACTACGTAAAATAACATGTCCGCTGCGATGATACGTATTATAATGATCTATTAATTCCTGGCTTCGGCGGTGACCTGAATCCGTCTGGTGTGTTCTTTTGATTTGAAACGATAGTTTCCCGTCATCCCACCCGACGAATTGAAAACACGTAAGTACATTTTTATTATCTAAAAGCGAAAGTTTAAGTCATCCTAGGTTTTCTTACCTCTTGAGCATTATACTGTCAAATTCACGACCGAAGCTTCTTTGTTTAGTAATCGCAAATGTCTTCCTTGGGATAAAGATAACGTCAGCATTGATCTTATTTCATTTCACTCGTTTCATTTGCACAATGCCCGTAAGCCTCTACTGGGACGTGTGGCGGGGGGCCGTCGTACATTCATAATTATTTTGTTTTATATAATACTTGTGCGTGTTTTCTCATGTACAAAAATTATCGTGCGCATACATGTCTCTAAGCATTATGAAATCATTGTTTTGTGTAGCCAATTCATCAAATTTTAGTTTAATTATTTTAGGCGCTTGAGTTCGACTTTAATGACTGCGTGAATAATAGATCGTAGCACTTTTCAACTTGATAGTGGATTATCAAGTGAAAAAGTGCTCGTCTACATCTACATAATACCCCGCAAGCCGCCGCAAGGGCGTGTGGCGGGGGGGTGTTAGGTCACCACCCAAAAAAGAGGAAAAATGAAAAACCGCATTCAAAACCAACACATACATGCAAACACAAATCGACAGTGGTGCACACATTATTAGAAACATCCCACCATCTTACACGCATGCAAATACATATCTACCTCCCTTCATTCTACAAGCATGCAATTACATATGTGCTACGATCTATTATCCGTTATGTTCGACTTACACCACATCACGACTGAAGCTATTCAATTTGTTTAATGACTGCGTTATCGTGGGAAGGAAGGAGGAGTACGCAGTTGAATCTGTCTCTTGACGTCGTCTATATCTTTATTATTTTATCTTGGTGGTCGATTCTACCGATATACTTTGGCACTATAGTAATTCTCTTGTGTCGAAAGGAAAGTCAGAGGTGCTGTACCTTTCTACTAGTCTTTTAAGTCTTTCCTGTTCTATTCCTGAGTTAATGGGCTCTCCTACTAATTACTGCGACATAAAACATTTAATCCAAAGGACTGTATTTTTAGATGAGGTAATGATGTGCCACAGAATAGCCTAATTCAGACTTCTCGCACAAGAACGTTTGCTACAAACATCGACGTTTGTTGAGGTTGTGACGTAAAATGTCGTCATCCCCCAGATTCACCAATGTCCAATTCTTCCCAGTGGGTGAAGAATCAATCAAAAAGGTCGTCTTCCATGTGTCATCCTATCTCGCTGCAGGAAAATGTAGCACTTATAATCTCTGATCAGTGTTAAACAACAAATTCTATGGAAGAGAAACCGCTAATGGAGACTCGTCAGGCTGCGGTTGCCCAATCCATCTGCCATCCATGCCCTCTATTGCGCATGGAAAATTACCAATAAAACTGAAAAATAACAAGCATGTCGCCGGTAAAAACGGGATTGAGTCATCGTTATTTGTCTCGCTAAAGATAAAATAATCGTTTCTGAATCGAGTTGTTTCATAGTTATTTATCTACTCAACCACTTTTGTGTTTTACAGTAAACACTCTTTACGAACTTCAAGTGGATATTGATTTAATTGTCACTTTCATTCCCAAGTTTCATGAAGAAATAGCGTAATTTCGGGTATATTTTAAAACAATTTTTTTCAATTGTATAAAAATTAAGTTTTCCTTAGAAGTTGGTTTTCACCATTTTTTAATAATTCCACTTATGTAACACCGATTATCACGCTCCGTTGTCATGGATACATCTGGATTGCATAGGATCCTGTGATGAGATGAGTACTAGCATAACGGACAATGTCTCCATCACAATGCTCCTTTTCCTGTAAAATACTGCCCAATTACATAAAAGTGCTCTATCTTCTCTAATTTATTCCCTCCTTTAGGTTGTCTTTCGGGCGAAGAAATGAAATGTGGGAGTGTTTAAATTTGTGTCCATCCAAAAACTACCAGAAACTGTTGACCACAAATAAAATTCCAATGAATTAACCATCATGTTCACGTTGCGGTTGTTGAGGTTGAGCAATATTGCCAGTTCATATAGCGATGACAGCGCCACTAATCTTGATATAACACCAGATTTAAATATTTTGGCAATATTAGCATAACATTTCATTATTACATCGATTACCTGTCGTTAGTTTTACATTTTTTCAATCAATTTTTTTCAAATTTTGCCGGCCCCGGTGGCGGAGGTGTACCGTCCTCGTCTACCAACCCGGGGAGGTCGCGGGTTCGATTCCCGCCAGGGTGGTTTTTCCTCCACCTAGGGCTTGGATGTATGTAATTGTCGAATTGTTACGTAAATGTTCAAAGTCCTATGTAAAGGTCAAAGTGCTGTTTTCGGACTAATGTAAAATAAATAAATCCATATATATACTATATGTCACTATGTTCTCCTCAAGTGTAAAAGGTGAAAATGTTTTGCTAAATTCACTATTTATCTATTGATTGATCCTTCCATAGGGGAAAATGCAACATTGTTAATTTTCAATGGCAAATAATTAAAAAACGAAGACCTAAATGTATGTTTTTTTAGTTTTCAATCCATAGACAATATGTTCACCTATTATATATTAGGTTTGGGGAAAGATTTGGGGAGTACCTGTGATTACGGATGAACATCTTCAATCTTCTGTTCTATTTATTAACGGTAATATTTTGCGATGGCGTGATCATTGATTATCCAGCATAGAGAAAAAACTGGTCTCCAAACCCTGGATATCTAGGTTTCTGGCCTAGTTTTTTTTTGCCTCCTAAGCTAATAACACCTCATTGAAAGTAATTATGTCGAATCCGCTTCTACCGTCTTGTTTATTTTTAAAAAATTATTGAAAGGTCACTTGTATTGTATAACCAGTCTTCTGGTGTTTTTTTAGTAAAACGATATGTTTTTTCAAAGTATCCCTAATTTTAAAATGATGAAGTCTGTGAATCATCCATGGGTCACCCTGTTGCTCTTTTTTATACAATAGTCATATGAGATCACATCGCCATTCCTCTTTGTGGCTGAAAAAGGTTAGGTTTTAAATTACAGCTTGTCGATGGCCTTTAAAATTGATTCTGAATCGAAGGAGGGCGTTGTACTGTAAGTGGTGGTAGGTCTACCACAACCTATTCGGCCTGCTCTCAACCCGCCATTAGTGTGAATGTCAAGAGTCATGCATCCCTCGCTATAAATTTCGAGTTGAGATCCGATGTCTCAGACCTTTAGGTGTTTATACCATCGTTCATCGACCCCGCGGGATTCTTCCGAGGGGATATACTCGGTGCCCCGTGGAATTGGGGCGGGAGGATATTATTGATTTGCTCGCATCGGTTCGAATTCCTTTAGTAAAGAAAAAAAATTTTGCTTCTTCTTAGATGCAGAATGAAAAGGAGTCAGTAAACCCTGAACAGACACTCCGTTCTGAAGTACTCGTTATTATGCATATTTATTTAATTATGTTATTTGCAAGTAGTATTTTCCCGTCGGTCAATGAAACGCAGATGTCTCGAGGACGAGATAACACTTCTAAGATAGTATGAAATGGTTTCTTTGTATTAATAAGAATTTTTCATTGAGTTAATGGTTTTTTTGTCGCCGAAAGTATATCTTTCGTTCAATCTGTAATTTTCATGTTGTATTTGAAAGAAAAAAAATTTTTGAAGTAAGATATTTCTCATTTTCTGTCATAAATATTCTCGAAATATATGTTCAAGTTAATGATTACAACTACACAGCATCACGAATCCCTCTAAACTCTATACGGCGTGTGAAATTCACACATCAGGGTAGAGGGGCCAGCTACTTTCCCTGTGCCGGTTATGGTTTCCCAGGAAGATCTGGTACCCTAGAAATCACATAGGTTGGGTGGAGCTGCAGGTGCCCAGAGTGACTTGCCCGGGAATCGAGCCCGGGCCTTCCTCAGTAGTCCAACACTCTACCCCCTGGACTACCACGCCCCATATATATATATATATATATATATATATATATCGTGGTTCAAATCCCGGATAAGGAAATATTTTTACATTTGTGATCTGCTCAAATCCGCCTTCCCCACCTTTCCTGTGTTGGTCTTTTATGTGTATTCCTATCCCCTTTCCTTATATATCTGTT
This sequence comes from Hetaerina titia, assembly GCA_037158775.1. Classification (NCBI taxonomy): domain Eukaryota; kingdom Metazoa; phylum Arthropoda; class Insecta; order Odonata; family Calopterygidae; genus Hetaerina; species Hetaerina titia. The sequence continues at coordinate 64,053,080 of CM073776.1, read as the reverse complement.
TCTATGTGTGAAATAATATATATATATATATATATACATATATATTCAGACTGCTATAAATATAGCAGTCTGATCTGAAGAAGACCTCGGAGTAGGCCGAAAGCTTAAACAATCTACAATGTGAGTGTTCTTTTACGTGTTATCTATTTTATTCTGTATTCTATTGTGCCGTCCAAATGTTATATATTTATATATACATATATTATATATATAATATATATATATATATATATATTGTACATAATATATTGTATATAATATATATATATATATATATATATATATGTACATGTCTCAGACTGCTCAGGTGCGAGTGGGGAACGGAGAGTCCGGATGGGCAGTGTTAGGAAGAGGTGTAAGGCAGGGTTGCCCATTGTCACCGGTACTGTTCAACGTATATGTAGAGGAAATGATTAAAGAGGCATGGGAAGAACTGGAGGTAGGAATGAAAGTCGGAGGGGAATTCGTAAAATCGGTTAGGTTTGCTGATGACCAAGCATTAGTTGCTCAGTCAGCCAAGGGGTTGCAAGCATTGTTGAGTGAATTGGAGGTTCAGTGCGATAAATATGGGATGAGAATCAATATTAATAAAACAAAGGTTATGCGATTTTCCAGAAAGAAAAAGGCTAAGCTAAATATTAAAATAGGCGGGGAAAAAATAGAGCAGGTAGAACAGTTTACATATCTCGGAAGTGTTTTGGACCAACACGGTCAAAGTGGTAGGGACGTAAGGAGAAGAATTGCGCTGGGCAAGGAGGCTTTCTCAAGGAGGAGGGAGTTGATGACGGGGACGTTGAGTAGGGATGTTAAGACAAGACTCGTAAAAACTCTGATATGGAGCGTAGCTATGTACGGCGCGGAAACGTGGTCGCTGAAGCAGGAGGATAGACGTAGATTGGAGGCTTTTGAAATGTGGGTGTGGAGAAGAATGGAAAAGGTGAAATGGACCGAAAGGAAAACAAATGAGGAAGTACTAGAAATGGTGGGGGAGGAGAGGGGTTTGTTGAGAGAAATCCTATGGAGGCAGGAAAAATGGATGAAGGGCGTATTGAGCGGTAGTGGAATGTTGAAGAGGGTAATAGAGGGAAGAATGTTGGGCAAGCGAGGTAAGGGTAGGAACAGGATAGGGATGTTGGACGAGATGAAGAGAGGAAAGGAGTACACCGAGATGAAGAGGGACCTGATATAGATTAGTTTGCTAGGTGGGGAGTCACAAAATGTTTGTTTGATAGTTGGGTCCATCCAAAAACCTACCTTAACCGGTAGATTACCTAAAAAAAAATATCCTCTGCCTTTATTAAGTCAACTAAGGTTTACAAATGGGCTTTATTCTTTATTCTAGCCTATGCTTTTTCGGCTAGGAGTTTACGTATACAATGCCAGCACGTGGACAAACTTACTCGGTTTGTTTGTAACGGCTAATATGCCTGTGCGTTTTGTTCCCACCTTATATCCTTGTCGCGCGGCGCTGAGCATGGACACCTGCCTCTCTCTCTCTCTCTCTCTCTCTCTCTCTTTGGGGACACTGGCAGCTGGATTCCGTCAAGGAGAACGAAAAAGTGGCTGATAAGACATGCTCCTCCTTCGACAGGTTTTTACAATATATATATATATATATATATATATATATATATATATATATATATATATATATATATATACTGATTCGTAGTATCTATGAGGAAGGAATCTGGCCGGAAGATTTTGTGAGATCGGTGTTAGTTCCTATTCCAAAAAAGGCAAAGGCTTCGTCATGTGAGGATTACAGAACAATAAGTTTGATATCCCACGCAGCTAAAGTTATTCTCAGGATCATCAACAAAAGGATAGAGAGTAAGGCAAATGATTACTTAGGGGATGATCAGTTTGGGTTCAGGAAAGGAAGAGGTACGCGTGATGCCATTGCAGTTATGAGATCACTAGTCGAGAGGAATATAGAATACAATCAGGACGTTTTTGCCTGTTTTGTAGATTTCGAAAAAGCGTTTGATACAGTGAATTGGGAAAAATTAATGCGTGTATTGCAGAAAATAGGAATGGATTGGAGGGACAGGAGACTGATCCGCAACCTGTACATGTCTCAGACTGCTCAGGTGCGAGTGGGGAACGGAGAGTCCGGATGGGCAGTGTTAGGAAGAGGTGTAAGGCAGGGTTGCCCATTGTCACCGGTACTGTTCAACGTATATGTAGAGGAAATGATTAAAGAGGCATGGGAAGAACTGGAGGTAGGAATGAAAGTCGGAGGGGAATTCGTAAAATCGGTTAGGTTTGCTGATGACCAAGCATTAGTTGCTCAGTCAGCCAAGGGGTTGCAAGCATTGTTGAGTGAATTGGAGGTTCAGTGCGATAAATATGGGATGAGAATCAATATTAATAAAACAAAGGTTATGCGATTTTCCAGAAAGAAAAAGGCTAAGCTAAATATTAAAATAGGCGGGGAAAAAATAGAGCAGGTAGAACAGTTTACATATCTCGGAAGTGTTTTGGACCAACACGGTCAAAGTGGTAGGGACGTAAGGAGAAGAATTGCGCTGGGCAAGGAGGCTTTCTCAAGGAGGAGGGAGTTGATGACGGGGACGTTGAGTAGGGATGTTAAGACAAGACTCGTAAAAACTCTGATATGGAGCGTAGCTATGTACGGCGCGGAAACGTGGTCGCTGAAGCAGGAGGATAGACGTAGATTGGAGGCTTTTGAAATGTGGGTGTGGAGAAGAATGGAAAAGGTGAAATGGACCGAAAGGAAAACAAATGAGGAAGTACTAGAAATGGTGGGGGAGGAGAGGGGTTTGTTGAGAGAAATCCTATGGAGGCAGGAAAAATGGATGAAGGGCGTATTGAGCGGTAGTGGAATGTTGAAGAGGGTAATAGAGGGAAGAATGTTGGGCAAGCGAGGTAAGGGTAGGAACAGGATAGGGATGTTGGACGAGATGAAGAGAGGAAAGGAGTACACCGAGATGAAGAGGGACCTGATATAGATTAGTTTGCTAGGTGGGGAGTCACAAAATGTTTGTTTGATAGTTGGGTCCATCCAAAAACCTACCTTAACCGGTAGATTACCTAAAAAAAAAAAAAAAAAAATATATATATATATATATATATATATATATATATAGCATTAGTTGCTCAGTCAGCCAAGGGGTTGCAAGCATTGTTGAGTGAATTGGAGGTTCAGTGCGATAAATATGGGATGAGAATCAATATTAATAAAACAAAGGTTATGCGATTTTCCAGAAAGAAAAAGGCTAAGCTAAATATTAAAATAGGCGGGGAAAAAATAGAGCAGGTAGAACAGTTTACATATCTCGGAAGTGTTTTGGACCAACACGGTCAAAGTGGTAGGGACGTAAGGAGAAGAATTGCGCTGGGCAAGGAGGCTTTCTCAAGGAGGAGGGAGTTGATGACGGGGACGTTGAGTAGGGATGTTAAGACAAGACTCGTAAAAACTCTGATATGGAGCGTAGCTATGTACGGCGCGGAAACGTGGTCGCTGAAGCAGGAGGATAGACGTAGATTGGAGGCTTTTGAAATGTGGGTGTGGAGAAGAATGGAAAAGGTGAAATGGACCGAAAGGAAAACAAATGAGGAAGTACTAGAAATGGTGGGGGAGGAGAGGGGTTTGTTGAGAGAAATCCTATGGAGGCAGGAAAAATGGATGAAGGGCGTATTGAGCGGTAGTGGAATGTTGAAGAGGGTAATAGAGGGAAGAATGTTGGGCAAGCGAGGTAAGGGTAGGAACAGGATAGGGATGTTGGACGAGATGAAGAGAGGAAAGGAGTACACCGAGATGAAGAGGGACCTGATATAGATTAGTTTGCTAGGTGGGGAGTCACAAAATGTTTGTTTGATAGTTGGGTCCATCCAAAAACCTACCTTAACCGGTAGATTACCTAAAAAAAAAATATATATATATATATATATATATATATATATATATATATGTGTGTGTGAAAGTCTCACGGATGTGAATAATAATGTATATGAAGTTAGAATCAGCGAACAAAGACAAAAACAGAAACACAAAAAAGTCACGTGTCAGTTTCTTTTCTTTCTTTTTTTGTGTGTTTCTGTTTTCGTCTTTGTCCACTAGTGCAAACTCCATTCACTATTGAGAAAGTCTTATGGGATATTTCATTAAAAAATGAACCTCGATGCATACAAAATAGCTGGCATTGTTCTAGTAGTGTAGAGAAACGAAACAGTCATCGGTGCCTTTAGAAGATATTTCCGAGAAGCTGTTCTCTCAGAGAATTCCGAGTAGATCCAGACTTGCGATTCTTCCGTTATGAATCGCATGTCTTAAACGTTTTAATAGATGCCTAAAAAGTGTATGAACAATATGTGGTACTGAATAGAGTCGCGAATTTATTCATTTTTGTTGTATTAAAAACTAATTTTTGTGTTTAAATGGGTCGATATTACGATAAGATTTTGTTTAATTACTTATCTATATTTGTCTAAGTTAATGCAAAATAAAAATAGCGACTAAAAATTAAAATTGACCTACAGTGAAGAAAAGCATTTGGATATTACTTTCTCACAGTTACAATTTTATGTCTTGGGAAAATATTTGCATAATTGAGCGGTAGTTAACGTCAAAGAGTACTCTTGTGTTAATGTACCTGTATAATATATGCATTACGTCGCACGATATGTTAAACAATTAACGAACAAATAATATTAGGTATATCTTAATTTTCACAAATTCCACATTTCTAGCCATATTGTTTCAATTTTTTCCTAAAAGCAAGAGAGGTTTAACTAAGATTTGAAAGTCGACCTACATTCATGATGGTATTTCGGGCAAATACGTATATTCCAGGCTGCTTTTCATCCCAAAAACTATTCTTATCCGGGTGGGACTAATTATGCAATTTCTAAGATCATTTCCGCATTAAGATAACGTGACCTTAAAAAGAAAGGACAGATTGTAACTAAAATTCAAAAAAATCTCTTCGGAGAAGGTGAAATGGACTGAAAGGAAAACAAATGAGGAAGTACTGGGGATGGTGGGTGAGGAGAGGTGTTTGTTGGGAGACATCCTATGAAGGCAGGAAAAATGGATGAAAGGCGTATTGAGCGGCAGTGGGATGTTGAAGACTGTAATGGAGGGGACAATGTTAGGCAAACCAGGAAAGGGCAGGAACAGGCGGTGGGATTATTAAAAAGGTAATAGAGGGAAGCATGTTAGACAAACGAGGAAAGGGCAGGAACAGTCAGTGGGATGTTGAAGAAGGTAATAGAGGGGAGCATGTTAGACAAACGAGGGAAGGGCAGGAACAGGATAGGGATGTTGGACTGGATGAAGGGAGGAAGTACATAGAGATGAAGAGGGACCTGATGCAGGATAGGTTGCTGGATTGGGTTTTGCTAGGAGTTGCAAGATATTTATTTGACAGTTGTGTCCATCCAAAAAAACCTATCTTAACCGGTAGATTACCTTATTATAATAATTAGCTAGCGGTCTAGATTATAATATTTAGCTAGTCTTTTGTATCATTCCTAGAACTCTTACCTTTTAAACAGTTGCAAAAATTCCTATTGGGAAATCAAGGAGTCACGTGTTACAATTAGGAATGGTGTTTGGATCTATGTGCGTTTGAGTTAGTCGCAACAAAGCCTTCCCTTGTCGTGTCTGTGTCGTCATCACACCCTGGTTACCTAAGAGAAAATTTTATTTTGAACGTTTCGAACGTCCAGTCGCTGATACACGACTCCGATGTCTGTTTCTATTCATTCACCCTGGAGGAAAGGAACGGTCCAGGAGGTGGGGGAGGAATTTCTATGGAAATCCTCTCCTCATCCCATCATCCACTCACACCCATTACACACGAACGAACCCTCGCCACCGTCCGAGACATTTTTTTCCCATTTGTTTTTTCTGTTAATCTCCATTTTTCTCTCATTATTTCATGTTCCTTCTTTGGATAATTTATTACTGTTTTCCCTCCTCCCTTCATCCACTCAGCTAGAGCACGCGAGAGTGGAGGGAAGGGTATCCCTTTCCGCATGAATAAAGCCGCCTGTCTCAGGGTCCATTAGCCGTCCCCATCTCTGCGTTGTGTCTTCTTCCCTGATGGTTTAATTATTTTCCTTCATTCCGGCCGATCACGCCTACAGTGAACCATGACAGGAGAGGGGGAAGGCGAGAGGGACGTGCGGTAGCGGTTTAACCTAACGGCTAACATGCAACGATGACCTCGGGATGACCCCAGACGCATCGTTGAACTAGGGCGTGTGGTGGAGTTTGATACGACACCAAGTCTTTTAATTTTGTTATTGAGACTGAATTTTAATTATTTAGGAGTGGTAGTTTTCAGTAATTCGGTGATTTCCTTATAGAGTTTTCACAAGGGGAAGCCCTTTTATGATGCTTAACTTTTACGTGTATCATACCCGTCATACAAGTTTGCTATCGACCACACACACTTGGTTCGATACTTTTATGGAGTATTCTACGTCCTATTCACAGTTCGAGTGAATTCGATTATTTCGCCTGAATCATCATTAAAATCGGACAAATAAGCATCGTCTACAGTGTACTTTTTTATGTATCGTATGCCTAGAGTATTAAATTTATTAATCATTCAGTTGCTGATTCTTTGAATTCTTACAAACACGAACCCCCGTCATGCGGCGAACAAATATTCAATATCCCTTTTCCTTATACTATTTTCATGTGAATGAATATTTGTTCGCCGTATGGCGGGATTTCGTGTTTGAATGTGTATATGGCCAATGTAGCACGTCTCTTTCCTCTGGCTGTGCGTGCTACGAAACGCACTGTTCCTATCCTTTATTTCGAGGCATATTCATAAAATAAGCGCCGTTTGCTTATATTTAAATATTGGCGCTTCATAACACAGTTTTACTCCTGCAGTGCCATCTAGTGATTAATTGAGAAGCTATAGCAGCATTTGTTTTGTTTCAGAAGTCGTTTGCTTGTCCGTGCATGCAAACAACAATGCCCGCGACAATCGTTGATCCCGCCAGCTGTGACGTGCGTTCTGTCATACGATTCTTGTATGCAAAAGGATTGTCGGCTGCTGAAATTCATCGGGAATTATGCCTAGTTTATAAACCTACAGTTATGAGTGAAGGAAAGGTTAGACAATGGTGCCGTGATTTTAAAAATGGACGAACAAATGTCCATGGCAAAGAGCGAAGTGGCAGGCCCAGTATTCTGACCGATGAAATTGTTTCGCAAGTGGAACAAAAACTGCGATGTGATCGTCGATTGACGATTAATGGCTGAACAATTTCCTCAACTTGGACGCACTACTGTCTACAGCATTGTCCCGGAAAACCTCGGATACCACAAATTGTGTTCAAGGTGGGTATCGAAAATGCTCACCGACCACCACAAAGAGCAAAGAATGTCCAGTGGATGAGAGTTTATAAGCGGTTACCAACAAGATGGAGATGATGAGATCTTGCACCTAGCGACAACTTCCTCTTCTTGCACTTAAAACAGTGGCTCGTTGGACAACGTTTCGAAACCGAAGAGGAACTCAAGAACGGCGTTGTCAATTGGCTCAACTCTCAGGCGGTGAGCTTCTATGCAGATGGGTCAAAGAAGAGAAGTAGGTTTGTAGCTAACTAAAAGTGCCAATAAAATGTGTTTCATATGAGTATATTTTTTTCTGTGACCAAACGGCCCTTACTTTATGAACATGCGTAGTATATTTCTATAATCTTGAGACGACTCCATAACTCACTCTTCGCTCTATCTTGTTATTGTATATAGCAAGACCTGCCAATTTCCGCATTCCACTCAGTTCTTAGGGTTGGTATGTGAGAAAATCCCTCGCATCTGTCATATTTGATCTTCACTGTCATTCCTTCCTCGTTTCAAGATCTGTTTCTTCTTCTCTCCCCTAATCCTTCTGCTCCTTTTCGCACATTTCGTCATCTTTTACTGTTCGTCCTGGGTCGTGCATGCGATTAATTCACCAGACCCCGTCATCCGTGGGGTGTGGATTGTACGGAAAGGTCTCGAAGCAGTGTATGGAGGGGGGGCTTATTCACTAATAACTCAAAATATTTGAGCTCCAAAGATGAAATTTTGACGCCATCACATCTGCGAATCCAAAATGTTCGCTTACGTAAGAATCAGGAACTACCGTACTTAATTATTGAATATCGATATTTTTTGGGACTTTGTCGAGTAGTCCCCAAGACAATGGTAAGACTGCAGTATCGATATTTTTCGATGCTTTCACGACGTTCAAACGTCGTAACTGCTGGGAATAGAGTATTATCGAAGTCACTAACGAAATTGACTCACAAGCATCCTTTACGAAACTATTCGCTCTTTCATACGCGATCTTTATTTGAGTTATTAATATCAAGATGTTCAATATTTTGGATGCAATCTCGATGCTTAGTCTCGAATAAAACCTTCTGCACACGATCCAACTCTCCTCTCCATTTTCACGCGCGCACAAACGCTTTGTTTTGATTTCATCCGCTACAGTGTTTACTCTTTAATTCAAGCAAGCATTTAGTGGTGGTCATGTCGGACTCCTTCCATAGTTCTAACGAAGGAAACGGTTTTCGTATTAGGAGCAATTATGATTGCCAAACCATTACAATGCCGAAGATTTCAAGCAAAAATTATGGACAAAGAATTGGATTTTAAAGTTGAAATTAATAGAACCTGGATTCCTACAAAAATAATGTTTATTCCGACGAAAAAATCGGTAGTCTCTGGAAACAGGCCTGCTATTGTGTGATTGGTAGTTGGATTAAAAGAATCGGATAAAAAATACACGTAAGTGTCGTATTTATTTCTATATTCAGTTCTGAAAGTCTAATTCAAACCATTTGTCGAATATGACTGCCCCTTTGAAACGATACGATTTCCCGATTTCTGGGCTGAAATAAGCATCGTTTAAAACGGACTTCCGATATCGAGCGAAAAGGTGAACGTTACTCTCCCATTTATACGAATGCATAAGTTATTTTTATTCCATGACCCGAGAGGTCATGGTGAACGAAATTACAGGGCGGTGAACGGATTTATTTTTCACTCGAAACCTTAAAAACCGAAAGGTTTTCCTTAGCCCTACGCTCTGTTCTCTTCATTTTTTTTCACTTTGTCGTTCGTCACCCCTAAATGTATAAAGTTTTCGCCGCCTTGCGCTTTTCTTCTTTTTTTTCTTCTGGTTCGCCGTCGTGTTCGAGCGACCGTAAAGCGTTTCGTAATTCGTTCCGTGGTGCCGTCCTTTTTCTCGGAACAATCTGCTTTTTTTGTAATTTAGGGCCATCTCTCCGTTTCTCCCTTCCATTTCCTCTTAATTTCCCTGCCCTCTTTTCTTCTCCTCCCAATCTTTCCCTTTCTCTCATCTCTTCATCCCACTTCGGAGCCTCTCACTCATTCCCTCCCCATCCCCCTCGCCTCCTCTGCCGTCGTCCCCAATCGCAATTCCCCGACTCACAAATCCGCCCCCCACCCCAAACTCCATGTCAACTCTATCTTTCGCTTCCACGCACATTCACATACCATGCCCAATCTCTCCCTCACATCCCCCACCCCCGTCCAATCTACTCTCTCCACCCTACAAAGATTCCATTTCCCCTAATAGAGGGAGGATTTCGGGGGAGGGAGGATATAGAGGGAGAGAGCGGGGGTGGAAGAGAAGTGAGTCGGGGTGGAGGATGTAATGGGAAGTGAGCATCATGACTCAGTGGTCCGGAAGATTTCATCTCTCGCGCCCTCATCTTGATTTTTCCTCGTTTACCGACATCTTTATCAAATATTCTTAGCATTAGTAGTTGAGAGGGGAAGCGACCGATAGCTGAAGCCGTTATAAGGGATAGGTAGTGTTAGGATATTCAGGGAATGAAGGAAGGTTGGAAAGAAACCTGGCGTCCGAATTTGCACACACTTCCAACGCCAAGGGGTCACTCCGTTTAACGTCTCATCCGACGGAATCCGTATTTCACTGAAACTAGTGCTCTCCAAATGGCACTTTCAAGTAGGGATCGGGATACCATTGAAAAGTTCTGTCACCTCTGGGATTCGAAAGCGGGCCTCTTGTCTTAAGGTGGGGAAGACTAAAAAACCAACCAAATAGGAGAACAATATGTGATAATTGGAATGACTATTGTTGAAAAGTACAATTACGGTGTATTGGGATATCTCTAAGATTTCCTTAAAGCGGTATAGAAGAAACATGACCTTATTTTTAACTGCGTGGTTGTGGTCAGATAAGTTTAGTTCACTATCTGTTAATACGCCAACATCCTTTGCTGAGGACATATGGTTTAATGGCATGGAATCAATGGTGTTGGTGAACTTAAAGGGAGATGAGAAATGGACTTGAGGTTCTAGTTGTGGGTTGAGGTTCTAGTTTCCAGAAATTGATGCTTAATCCAGGGTTTTCTAAAGCCACTCTGCAATAGGTCTCCTGGGAACATGAGTGGGTTTCTGTACAAGTGGTCGATGGGTTTATTAGTCGTCATTAAGGGAAGGCGACCGAAGGCAAAGGTCATTTGCGCCATTAGGGTTCTGAGGGAAGGGGGATTATTTGGTAGAGAAAACTCGGAACAACCTGGGAAATCGCCGCGACTGGGAAAAGTCTGGGAAATTCGCAGAAAGTTGAGTTTTTTTTCAACGATTTATCAACCAAACTACTATTAAAAAAATATCCAATTATTTTTTTCCACTAAAAATACAGGTAGAGTGAATGTAAAAAAATGTTTTTTTAGGGGAAGATGATCTTTCCCTAATTATAAAACCCATTTAGCATTGCTATGGTAGTAACATCATCCATAGGAAATCTGTCCGGTTGTAAACTCAATTCATTCTTGGGCGAAAAATAACGAATATTCACACGGCTCGGGTATATGAACCCCCTTTTCAAGTGGTCATGCCCCCTAAAGAAAATAACGAAGTTGTTTGCTCCCAGTAGCGTCGCCATTATTTTTTATGACCCCTCTTTATATTTTTTTATGGGCCTTTAAATGTCACGGCCTCCATGTGAACCGATGGATTAATTGATACGAGGTTCAGCGCATAGATTCCAGGGTTGTTTTTATTAATACGGTTGGCATGTCAATGAAAGAATCAATGCTTGTGAAAGTGCTGGGTGAAAGCATCTCGTCTAACATCGACATGTTTTCATCGATGAACAGGATGCATGAAATGTGAATAAATCTTTAATAAGCAGCGTTGCCTAAGTATTTTTTTGTAATCTTTGGACGCTTTGAATATACATCCCCGCTTGGATTGCTTGCGATTTTTTTAAAACCATTCTGCAAACCGATCATCATTTTAGTTTTCAGTGCAAAATAACATCGCGAAAACAAATCAATTAAATAAATGACGAAATCATGCACAAGTTATCTAAACTGATGTCTCTATCTTAGTTGACGGCACAGAGTTGATTATAGCGCTAACTAGAAAACATTATGATAGTTGATTTAATTAGAATTCCATATTTGTTGAATTTGTATCGACGTCGTATTTAATACTTTTTTGAGCTACTGGCAATGTGCATTTTTTTCTGATCTGGAAGAAGTCATGCCTGAACAATCATTATTTCAATCCGAAAGATTGGCTGACTGCAACTGTTTGTCCTATCATTCGTCATACTAACTAATTTACTTGATGATAGGTGATGAAAGGAAACAGCATAAGGGACATTCGGTACAGCGTAACATCTTCAGGTTACGCTGTAACTAAACCTAGGTCGTAATAAAAATTCTCTACGCGGAAAAGTAAAGTGTTTTCCTTCACCATGAAAGATTTCCACCATGTTACACCTGTAACTGTGTTATCCCTGATAGGTCGTAAGAATTGTGCAATGCACATATTTGAGATTAGTTCAAAGGCTTGAGGAACGGTTGGAGTCTTCGATCACAATAAGTGAAACTGCACGAATTCACCTAAAGAGTTTACCTACCGAAACTCTGATATACTTCTTTCTGAAGAGCAAATCACAAAAAGTTGGGACAACCATTAATGACTATTCTATGGTTTTGTTGAAGGATTTCAGGTCCGGAATGAATCCAGTGACGCATACATTTACGACGATACATAGTGACGATACATTTACATTTTCACCTGTATATATCCGAATTTCTCCTTGAGAGTAATATTCTAGCACATAATCTCGTATCAAAACCGGATATTCAATGATGAAAGTTTCGACTGGGTTTAGAATTTAGCCTCCCAAGGGAATTGATTATTCAAGTGTTCACCTTTCTAGCATAAGACCCCCGATGAATGTGATTAAAAAAATAAGTACTTCGCGTGCGTTTTCCTGGTTCCTAGGGTATGCTCCTCCATGAGAAAGATCTCTCGGTCAGGACGAATTTTTTTTCAGTAAATCATTGGAAACGTCTTTATCACGTTTGAAAGGAAAATTCACCATTGAGTGAAAAACTTGGACGTGGACGAGTTCCCGATTTGGTGGAACGGACTCGAACCTTTGATCGACCGACCTTAACCGCAAATATAATTTCCGTTCATCCGGTTTGTGGATCTCTAAATCATTGAAACAATCCACGTGACGTCTGGAAGAAACGTTGGGTTTCCCATGGGTGAAAAAAATGTAGATCAAGTTGAGTGTTCCCGAGCGATGTAGTGGAACACGTCCTTTCGATTGACCGAAACAAAGATGTGTGTGTGTGTACTGCCATTTTCCCTGGGTATTCATCCTACGTGCAAAGTGTCTATTACACATCTATATCTGCACAGTACTTCACAATCCGCCACAAGGGAGTATGGCGAGGGATGTTATTATGGAGGGAACCAGTTATTTATGCGTACATATACCATTTTGTACACTTATATGAGTATTAAGTTGTGCATATGCACAAAAACTCATACGTACATGTCTGTATCTATCCTGCAATACTGGGTGAGTTACTAGAACACGCTAGTTGTGTCATTTCCTCAAAACTTATCTAATAAGTCTTAAATTTTCATTTCCTCGGCACACTTGATATCGCCTGTCCTATAATGCGTAGGAGTTAATTTTTTTCTTGTACATGTGCATGCTCTAACTGTTAATAATCACGTAGTATCTATCCTGCAATACTGGGTGAGTTACTAGAACACGCTAGTTGTGTCATTTCCTCAAAACTTATCTAATAAGTCTTAAATTTTCATTTCCTCGGCACACTTGATATCGCCTGTCCTATAATGCGTAGGAGTTAATTTTTTTCTTGTACATGTGCATGCTCTAACTGTTAATAATCACGTAATACCGTCATCCGGCGAACAAATATTCATTCACATGGAAATAGATATAAGGAAAAGGGATAGGAACACACATAAAGGACGAACGCAGGAGAGGTGGGGAAGGCGGAATCGAGCAGATCACAAGCGCAAAAATATTTCCTTGACTGAGACTCGAACACCGGATCTTTCGACTTGCCGGGCCGATTCTCTAACCACTTGACCAATCAAGGAAACGTAATTTACACTGAGATCTGCGGCTCTTTATTCAGCCAAGTGCCCCGATTCTTTGGCCAAGAGATGGCTTTAGGGAGCTGTTATAAAAATGTATATGACACATTAGAAATGCACAATCACATTTTAGTGTTACATGTCGGCGGCCTTCTTCAGCCGAAGTGAATTGTATGCATACACACACATAAATAGTTAGTGTATTTGTACGCATATCCTTTGCAAGTGCGTTCACTTGCGTTTTCACGAACCAATTTCGCGCGGTGAGTACGCCGTGGGAGTCCAAACCGAGGCTGTCACTAGAAGAGAGCATTGTGTTCCCATCTAACCTCGGCTTCCAGTTTCTTGAATAAGAATCTCTCTTGTTTCTCTCTCATTTCAATCCTTCCCACTACTCTCATCACTCTGCAACTCTCCCCTCCTAACTTCACCACTCCCCTCCCCCATTTCCCTGCATTCCTTCCCCTCCCTCCCCCGTCTCCCTCTTCCTCTTCCTTCGTTTCTCCCTCCCTCGATCTATCTCTCTCTCTCTCTGTTTCTCCCCTTCCAGCGAATGCAACGGGGCCGTCCTCCTCTCTCTCTCTCCTTCCCCTTCCTTCTTTCCCCTTTCCCAACATCCTTCTCCCCCTTCACACACACACACACAAAAGCCTTCTTTCCGCCCTCCAGGGCTTCTCTTTCTCAGAGGAGTTTGGGCCATCGACCTGTTTCCTTCGCCTTGCCCGGTCCGCCTCCCTTTGCCCACTGTTCCGCCGGCAGTTTTAAGAAGACTGAAGAGAGGGAGAGGTGGGAAGGAATTTCTCCCCTTCCTCCCCTAATGACTATCTCGGTAATTGCATGGGTTGGACGTGTGGGGGAGGTCGGGGGGAAATGAGTGGGTCCTCCTGGTCCCCCACCCCACCCTAAGATGAGCAAAGGAGGAGTAGTGGTAGTAGTAGTCCCTTTAAATTAAACTCCCTGGCTCCTGCTTCGTTTTCCGCGCCTCGTTTTCTCTCCCTCGGTCCGCCTTTTCGGGAGAGATGCGTGGGATATATATTTTTTTTCTTCGTCCCATCCCCCCCTCCTTAGCTCGTCCTTACCTATTGTCTCTAGTCCGACGTCCGTTCTTTTCGGACAAGGAGAGAGACCTCCCTCCCCCAGCCTCTATCACGGGATGTTGCGGCCGTAGATTATGGGTAGCATTTTGCCATGAGTTTTGTCTTTCTTCGCGACTTCCGCCCTTTTGATCGTTATGCCCCATTTGCGAAAGTCGCAAGTTAACTCACGGAAAACTTTCGCAAACGCTCATGTGAATAATAACCATTCTCGCAGGAAATTAACGAACGGAAGTTTGGTTTTGGGTATAGCTCACCTCGCACCGATTCCTACCGTAACTGTCAGGTGCGTCGAAAAAATATTGGACGTAAGATGTTAATGCTTTTGAACTTTTGCATTCTTGAATAGTTATTTTGACAATGTTGAATCCGCGCGGAATTTGAATATACAAAGATTGTTAACCCCCTCTCTTCCGTTTATCCAGAAAGGGAAGCGTGTGAGGGAAATGCATGTGTCTAAGAATTAAAGTCTCTCTGCTCTGGGATTCTTCAGGGTCTCCAGAGCTGAAATAAAAAGGATTTGGATTGCATGTGATGGGTCATGACTCTTAAAAGTATTTGTAAATCTCCAATTAGCAAATCTATTCTGATAGCCTGTTATATTTTTTTTAACACATTTTGATACCAATTGTATGTTTAGACACCTATCCCTGCAACTTTATATGCAGAATTAGGGTATTCCTAGGGTTATGCAGGGCAATTAAATTATCGGCTCCACAGGGTACGGGGCGTACAAAAACCTTGGAATAATTCGTTAATATAATACTATGTTAATTCGTGTTTTCATTTTGGAAAATAACTGTAAAAACGACTGTGTGCTGTCTTTGCGCGTACTTTGAGTGAGACTCAACTATTTGCAAAAATAATTTGGGCGCTGCATATCCTATAATTGTGAAAGCTTATAGGATAGACAAGAGTAGCAAATGAAGAAGTACTTCGAAGAGTTATTTATGGAAGAAGCCTACGTATGACGCAAAGGTGCAAAAACAAAAGGAAGTTCCATCGTGATGTTAAAAAAAACCATAAACACAGTAATCAACCCGAAGGTCGGTTTAGTAGGTGATGTAGAGCTCACTCAGTACAAAGCCCGACGGCTTGGCCGCCCCCATGCTGGCTGGGGAGCCAGTTCCTTTCCCTGTGCTGGTTTTGGTTTCCCAGGAAGATCTGGTACCCGAGAAATCAACTAGCTTGGGTGGAGCTGTAGGTGCCTAGAGTGCCTTGCCCGGGAATCGAACCCGGGACCCTCCGGTCAGTAGTCCAACGCTCTACCCTCTGGACCACCTAAGTACATTGTATTTGAAGTCTTTTAAGTGCTCTATCTGTAATGACGATGATAAAATAGGGTGTCTCTGTGTTTTCATCGAAATTTAAAGATTTTTTACGATCTCTTATGGCAATGGAGGACTTCCGCCAGAAGGTTTATGGGTTAATGGCTCAGAAATACTCCATGTCGCCCTCTCGCCAAACTAATATCCTGCGCGCAATTATATATGAGTTGTAATTATGTTAATATAACAGCATATACACGCAGTTACTTAAATTATATCAATTAAGTTTTTGGGCAAAACAGCCGAAATCGCATAGTTAAAAAATTGGTTACAGTTTTAGGGTTCGTTTCAAATATTAACAAACACCACAGAATGTTTAAAAATTTTACACTTAAAATTAAATTTATCTCACATGTCTTTTCGAAATAGGCATGAATGCTTGTTACAATAATTTCATTACTCATCATCAAATACAGGATGACTCCCTAATTTGACGGGTGACTTGTAAAAAAAAAACAATCAAGAAAATTAAAAAAAGGTTTCTATTTCTAAAAAACTACCTTTGATGCTATTTTATTTCCATTATGTTTTAAAAATGATTTCATCCAGGTGACCACCTTGATGAGCGGTACACATGTTGAGTCGTTCCAAAAAGTTTTCGATAACTCTTTTCAGTTTATTTTGCGTTATTCCAGCGATGGCATCTGTAATTGGCTCCTTAAGAGCTTTCAAGGTCCTTGGTCGAACTTTGTAAACCTCAGCTTTGAGATATCTTCAAAGAAAAAAATCGCGTGGGCTCAAATTCGCAGAGCGAGGGGGCAGTGGAACAGCCCGTAGCAAGGAGATCAGGCGGCCGGGAAATTGCTCTTGCAAGATTTGGCGTGAACGACGGGTGGTATGCGCCGTGGCACCATTTTGTTGAAACCAAAAGGCTTCTGTGCCATATTTCTCACCATACTCTTCCATTTTGGAGAGTAAAAAGTTCTCCAGCATCTCACGATAGCTCACAGAGTTCACATGAACAGTTGAACCTAGATATTCATAAAAGTAAAGCCCAATAATGCCTATGGAGGACACAGTGTACCCAAACTGTCAACTTGGGGCTATGAAGAGGTCTTGGATGAAATTCGCGAGGGTTGTCAGTCGCCCAGTAACGAAAACGTTTCTTATATACGGAGCCGGAGAGGTGAAAATGCGATTCATCGCTAGACCACACCGCCCTCTGCGTCGCCACCACTCTGTCATTGTTCTTAAAGAACGTTTCCACGACAAAGCTTTGATGATCACCAGACTCTGCAGACAGACAGACAGGTATGGTAACCTCTAAAAATGTCGTCGTTTCGTTTCCCCCAGCTAACGCCACTACTACTACTCTGCTAATTCTCCTGCGCGCTCCTCAGTGATTTTTTTAAACTAATGAGTCCATTCTGACTCGCCTTATACAATGAACTAAGGTGGCATTGACTTGTACTTTCGCAATCCAGCCTCCTTAAAAGAAGAACAGGGAAACTGATTGTACACATCTTGAGGAACGATGACAAACTAAAGATCTTAATTGAATGAAACATGTAGGCGAAGAATTATAGAGAAAGGTAAAGGATGAACTAATCTGCAGCAAGTAATATAAAATTTCGGTTAACAGAGCTATGAAGGAATAAAAAGTTAGTGAGGGAACAGGACAGTTTCGAGTGCTGCTACTAACCAATCCTCGGATTGATAACTCTTGCCGATAATAGTATAAAAATAACATCATTAGTCTTTTTAAGAAAAGTGTGAAAAGAGTAAAGTATATAAATAAAAGGTATTACCCTTGTGAGTCGCGCTACATACTCAGAAAACCTATGCTTCAGTTATAATGTAACATCTCAAGAACTGCACAAATAACACTTCAAGAAATGATTTGGTCTCTTGATAAGCCCAGCCCAAACAATAAGCCATGTGAGTGCTGAAAATGTTATTGATCTAGGATTTTTTTTAAATATATAAACACAGTAATCAATCCGAAGGTAGGTTTGGAAGTCGATAGTAGATTTTACCCAATACTAAGCGTTTTAAGTTCACACATCGGGGCGATGGCCGATGATGGTTTTCCAGTGAAATGATACCCAAAAAACCACACTGCTTCAGCGGAGCTGAGGGTGTCGAGATAGGCGTATCTGGGATTTGAACTCGGGCCCTCCGGTCACTAGCCTAACGCGCTAACCATGGACTACAGCTCATCAATGATTTCATAAAAATATATGATAGGCTTGATAACCCGTGATGATTTGTGTCTAATCCGATAACCTTTCATTTATGTGTGAAAATCCCTCAAAGATAAGATATTACGTGGAGTGGTTAGTTTCGTGTGCTGTTTCAGTGATCAAGATTGCAATAAATACGATATTATGATTTAACTGCCTTCTACATCTATTTCTTCCCATATCTATGCCACTGATTCAGCGATGTGCCAAGTAATTATGGTAAATTTTCTCAGCATCTCCCGCGTCCACATTGTCCTGCCTTTTTCGAATTAATTCCAAAAAAACTACCTTGTTCCATTCCTAGAACGTCATCATTGTTTTTCCTTTCCGTCCATTTTATTTTCTCCGTCCATGTCCACAACTAAATCTCAAAGATCTCCGATCTACGCCTATCCTCCTGCCTCAAAAACCAAGTTTCTGAGCCACTAATCTCGATATTAAAGTTATCGTAAGTGTTTTTCTATACATTTTCTCAAGAGGTGTGTGTCATTGATTCCGGCCTCTCTGCAAACACTTCTTTACGTAAAGCAATCCTTTTAATGACATTATTACTTTGTCCACCTTTTTCTAAAACACTTCATAAATAAGTGAAATGTTTTGCTTCTTACAGTCAATTTCCCCAAACCCTAGTATTTATTTCAGCCTTATTACTTCTTGATAACCCCATAACCTGCGTTTTTCATTTGATTCTCATCGTCCAAGGGCAATTCGAGGCTCGTATGCAGATGACAGGATGGTATACCGGTCTTAAGCCTATTTTTATGAAATAATAAGGGTGAAGTGGCGGCGTATTATAGTGAGGTTGCCCTCGTTATCATATTTGAATTTCTTACCGACCGGTTTCAGCAATTGCTCGTTATTATCACGAGTGGAAAATAGCATATATGTTTTATCTTCGTTGCGAGCCGTTGTTGAAACCGCTCGTTAAAAAAATATCGAAGAACTGAATTCTAGTTGGTACCTTTTAGTATCTGCTAAAACGACTACTCGTGCATCGTGGAGTTCGATCGAGCTGCATTGTAAATCTTGTATATGTATTCAGTATGAGGACTTCCACTTCAAGGCGCATGAAGTGTTAAGGCACGATACAACGAAGGGCAATTCTCAAAGAGCTTTCATGAAATGTTTGATTAAAATCTCATAAGACGTTTGGTTACAATTCCTATGAATATGATTACATTAAATAATATATTATCGTGGGTCGTGGTAGCCCAGGGGGTAGAGCGTTGGGCTATATACCGGAGGGTCCCGGGTTCGATTCTCGGGCTTGGCACTCTGGGCACCTGCAGTTTTGTGATTTTTCGGTTACCAGATCTTCCTGGGAAACCATAACTGGCACAGGGAAAGGAACTGGCCCCCCAGCCAGCATGGGGACGGCCAAGCCGTCGGGCTTTGTACTGGGTGAACTCTACCGTCACCTACCAAACCGACCTTCGGTATGATTACTGTTCTTATGTTTTTTTTAAATTTACA
Organism: Hetaerina titia; assembly: GCA_037158775.1. NCBI lineage: Eukaryota > Metazoa > Arthropoda > Insecta > Odonata > Calopterygidae > Hetaerina > Hetaerina titia. Next base: position 64,033,585 of record CM073776.1, on the reverse strand, counting down.
TTTAAAGGTTACATTATCTAAACATCTGTATGATATATAAAATGGAAGTAGTCGTGTCTAGAATTTTTTTTCCAAGTACCAGATCTTTCTTCGTGTCTAGAATGTTTAATTCTTCGTAGTGTGTGACGATATTCAACCGTTGTGTTCATATGATATATTTTCAATACAAATTAAGTGCCGACTTATTTCATCGTTGAGTCTACGAGAGTGAAATAATAGCGAATGTAGTCAATTAGACATTAAATATGCGTAGAAAAACTGAAGTATATTTTTAATGTTCTGTAGCATTTAGTAGTTCATGTACATCTGTGTTTCCCCGAAAACCTCTGCAAGGGTATTTGGCGGTGGATGTCAGGAAACCACTTATATGTACTATGTTAGTTCATAAATTCATTTGAGTATGTGCATATTAGCTAATATGTAAAAACGCTCTCGCATTTACTCAGGTGCATTCCTGTGTGCGCCTACATGCAATCATTGTAGTTTTTGACTATGTCATCAAGTTTTAGTATTGAAGTGGTATTAACTTTTTAGGGGAGGCAACTGACATCTAAGTCCATTTGCTTTTGGTTTTCAAGCTGATATACGTGGTGTGTTCAAAAATTAACGGGAAGTTTTTTATTTCGCGGACTTGGAGAGTCCGATTGTCAAACTTTTTTTTATTATGTTGGTATATACATGCCCCCGAAGTATGATAAGACTTTCAGCTGTTTTCATTAGGGACTTCGTCTGTGACAACCACTAAGGTTATACGTGTTTTATGGGCTTGGCGATTTTCGTTTGTTAAAAGAAATGGATCAAAGAATTTGTATCAAATTTTGCGTAAAAAATGAAATTAAATTTCACAAATCGTGTGAAATGTTAACAAAGGCCTATGGTGAGTCTGCTATGAGTAAATCAAGGGTTTACGAGTTGTATAAGCGGTTCCAAGAAGGCCGTGAAGACCTTGAAGATGACGAACCCCGCCCCAGCGGACGCCCCAGCATATCAACAATTGATGAAAACGTGGAAAAAGTGAAAGAAATGGTTATGAATGATCGCCGAATCACAATTAGAGAGGCCGCTGATGATGTTGGCACAGCGATTGGATCATGTCATGACATTTTTTCCAATTTTATGGGTATGAAACGCGTGGCAGCAAAATTCGTCCAAAATGGCTTTTGCATCACGATAATGCACCAGCTCACACTTCATTGCTTGTTCGTGAATTTTTGGCCAAAAACAATACTGTAACAATTCCCCAGCCTCCATATTCGCCAGATATGGCTCCGTGTGACTTTTTCCTATTTCCAAAAATTAAGAGAACCTTGAAGGGCCGTCGTTTTACAGCCGTAGATGACATTAAAAGCGCATCGCTGAAAGAACTAAAGACTATCTCAAAGATCGAGTTTGAGAAGTGTTTCGGGGATTGGAAGAAGCCCTGGCACAAGTGCATAATCTCCAATGGGGACTACTTTGAAGGTGACAACATCAATGTATAAGAATAAATAAGTATTATTGTCCGAAAAATTAAAATTCTCGTTAATTTTTGAACACACCTCGTATTAGGGCTCTTGGGTTTGAATTTGCAACAATTGCGTATCGTGCCATGGAAGAACTAGTCCTTTTATTTACCTGCTATCTCTCTTATTTTATCGTAATCTAATCTTCCGATATGCAAGAAATGTAATGCCGTGATAATTACCTCGTCGCAAGGAAACTAAGGTGACCCCTACCTTTCCGAAAGTCTTACGTGGTCTCTTCGGGAATAAAGATACTCCTCGCCTAATTCCTCCAGTTTACTCGCTCCTCGTAGCTATATTTAAAAAATATATATCGAATTCTCTGGAAAAATTTTGCAATTCTTTTACTAACGTGTTCTCCTGTGGATCCCATAATCTTGCTGCGTATTCCAAGTTTGGTTTAGCTCAAGCGAATGAACATCTCTTTCTCTCTCTTAAATTTCCATTGCATTTACCTACAACTCGTCTAATGAAACTCAGCCTCTTAAAGTTCACTCGCATATTTTTTTTAAGTGTGTACCCAATAATTTGTTAAATTTCATCGTAACACCCCAATAATTCGACCTGTTCAGAGAATCTGAACTCGAACCACTTCATTACTTTTAATAATATATGTTTTGCTTATCTTTTCTGTAATTCCAACACTTAAGTGCTGTGTATTTTCTGATATTTAAATCTAACCGGCATTAATTACACCACTCCAACGTTTGGTCTAAATCGTTAAAGGGTTGCACGCAATCTGCGGGTTTCTTTATTTCCCTGTTACTCGCTGTGTTGTCTTCAAATAATCTAAAGTCACTGGTAACGTGAGAGGTTAGTATGAGTGTTTTTTTAGTTTTTTTATGTATCGAGATATTAAAAAAATTGTTGATAATGGTTGTTTTATTCCAATCACGTTCTTAAAAGAAGGAGAGGGAGAGGGAGTTTCGGTTCCCTTATCTGGAAGTGTCTCTTCGTGTTAGACACTTGGACGACATTAAGAGTAGACGTCCCCGAAGAACCGCAAGCTTCAGGCCAAGTTCAGAATATTCGAGAGTTCGTTCGACTGCTGCCAGCTCACTCAAGAGTTGGAAGTCACTAGTTTCCTCCCGTGTTGGGAGTGGAGGCCTGGAATCGAGAATAAAAAACTCTTAAAATTAAAAAAATTTTTTTTCAACGCGTCGAGAGTCTTATATCGCCGTTGAGGGTAGAACTTCATTCCCGGAGCTTTAAAGTGTTCAATTTTGCCTCCCAAGGGCGATAAGGTCCCGGAATTCATCCTTGAACGGAGGAAATGGGAGAACGGAGGCAATCATCGATATTTATACGCCTCGCGAACCTCAGTTCGCCGTTACGGTCGCCTCTTTCTTTTTTCCGCATTACGAAATATTTATGTAGGTAATATCCGTGTATTTTTAATACAGGGAATAACTCCCTCTCTCGATTACCCCTCTTCCGATTCCCTTCCTCAAATGGTTTTGTTTGTGCAGTGTTCTGGAATGGTTACCTTTTATTTTTTCACCCGGACTAATGTCTGCCGCTCTTTTCCATTCGGTCCGCTCATACTTAATCGTTCTCTTTTGCGGCGATGCCAAACGGCGTGTATCTGAATTGATTTCCGCATTGCTACATCCTTTTGATATTCGGCTTTTTTTAATATTTTTCCTCTTTCAGGATTCCCTTTATTAAATGGTAATTTATTTATTTGATAATTTACGGTTTGATGTAAGTTTTTGATGAGCACAGACCACTTGCATGCATTTCCTTCTCGCCAAACAAGACAAAACCTGACACCCTACACTATAATAAACCCTTCATCAATTCCGCATACCTTCTAACTCCCTTCATTCCATCCAACACGCCTATCCTTTTCCTCCCTTCATCTCCCCTGTCTAATCTTTTCCCCTCTGACAGACTTCCACATTCCATCCTAACCAAAAAGCTCGGCATCCACCATTCCTGCTTCCGATAGATTTCTCTCACAAATCTCGTTTCCTCCCCCAACAATTCCTCGTTTGTTTTCTTTTCTCTCCACTTCACCTTTTACATCCATCTCCATACCCACATTTCAAAAATCCCCAATTTATGGCCTATCGTCCTACTTCAATGACCATGTCTCTGTTCCATATAAAGTCACGCTCCATAACAGTTTTGATGAACCTTTACTTAACATTCCGTACTTAATGCCCTTTGTGTCCTTCCTAAACCTCCATTAACCGGTGGATGACAAAAAGTATACATATATATATATATGTATGTATATATATATATATATATATATATATATATATATATATATATATATATATATTATCATAAGGTAATCTACCGGTTCAGGTAGGATTTTTTGGATGGGCACAACTATTAAATAAATATTTTGTAACTCCAAACAAAACCCAATCCAGCAACCTACTCTACATCAGGCCCCTCTTCATCTCTGTGTATTCCTTCCTCCCTTCATCCCGTCCAACATCCCTATCCTAATCTTGCCCTTTCCTCATTTGCATAACATTCTCCCCTCTATTACAGTCTTCAACATCCCACTGCCAATCACTACGCCCTTCATCCATTTTCCATGCCTCCATAGGATATCTCCCAACAAACCCCTCTCCTCACCCACCATCTCCAGTACTTCCTCATTTGTTTTCCTTTCGGTCCATTTCACCTTCTCCATCCTTCTCCAAACCCACATGTCAAAAGCCTTCAATCTACGTCAATCCTCCTGCTTCAGCGACCACGTTTCTGCGCCGTACAGAGTTACAATCCATATCAAAGTTTTTTACGAGTCTGTTCTTAACATCCATTGTCAATGTCCTTATCATCAAATCCCCCCTCCTTGTGAAAGCCTCTCTGCATCATCCAATTCTTCTTCTTATGTACCTACTACTTTTGATATCTTGATTCACAATACTTCTAAGATAAGTTGACTGCTCTACCATTCCGTAGCATCCAGTCCAGAGGAAAAATGTAGTGTGACCTTAGGATTTGAACTCATCCCCTATGTATGAAGCTACGTCTGCAGTTGATTGAGATAGGAGATATATGCAGGTACGGGGAAGTTCAGCATTAAATATATGTAAGCTTTGCGAAATACCATAAAATAGGCCTTAATATTTTACTTCCCCATCTCGAAAGGGAACGTAACGTCGTGTGGGAACACGTCCCAACTCGGTAAAATTTCACACCGTTTATTTTGTTTTGACACGGCACTTTATTCAGCGTTTGTAGGTCGAGTGCTCGAACCGTTGAAACACGTTTCGTGCTAAACGTTAAAAAAATGAAATTTAGAAAAACTCTATAAATTGTTACACATTTGCAGTATTTCTTTCAACGCTTATGGCTGATTTTTTTCACGTTCGATCCCAAATCAAAGATCTCTGACCTCTTATCATTAATGCGGCTCTCACTATGAATGTCGTCACAGCTAAACCGAAATGCATGGCTTTCATTTTTTTATATAAGTTCTGCTTGTCTAAATGATATCATTTTCCAACGTTAGTGTACGTAAACCTTTTTTTCTATTGTACCTACTTGTGATTTTGACTGGAGAATAATAATGATAAGTTTTGTATCTTGTTCCGTGAGAACTTGGTTCCTCTAAGATATTCTATTGAATAGTAATGTTTTTCGTACTGTTTACGTTGCTTGCGAGGATGCAGCTATAGCGACGACATTCCGAGACTTACGACCCCACCGCGTCCTTAGCAACGATTTTATTGATTTTCTCCTTCTTTTATTTTTTTCCCCTTTTTTTTGGCTTAAATTGGACACGTGCAGCTCAACCCCCATGTTCGTAGTCGCATAGGGATCGTTTTGCGTTTGTTTTTTTTTATTTCAGTCGCGGTCGGCATAATTTGCACGTGTGCTGTCGCCTCTCCCGTCGAGAAGATTAAAAAAAAATACCTTTTTTGTTGCACCCTGGGGGCAAATATCGTACCCGAAGCCAAGTGCTGCAAGTTTTTTTTTATTTATTTAGTACCCTGCGTGCCACCACTCGGGTGTGGGGCAGGGGGTGGTTTTTACGACCAGGCATATAAAAATTATAAACATAGTAATCAGCGCCAAAGGTGGGTTTGGTAGGTGATGGTAGAGTATTAGTACCCAGTACTCAGTAGACCAAGTAGTTGTTCGTAGACCCAGTACTAAGCCCGACGGTGAAATTCACACATCAGGGTAGGGGGGACCAGTTCCTTTCCCTGTGCCAGTTATGGTTTCCCAGAAAGATATGGTACCCGAAAAATTACATAGCTTGGGTGGTGCTGCAGGTGTCCAAAGAGAAACCGGAATGACCCGGTAGCCCGGGAATCGAACCCGGGCCCTCAGGTCAGTAGTCCAACGCTCTACCCGTGGACTACCGCGTCCCACGACCAGACATTTATCACATTCGAAACCAAAACCGCCCCTAGTTCGAATTTCAATATTTCGTACCTGTGTGTGTACAAAATATAGTGAAAAAATTCATGTAGCTCCTTTTCTGGGTGGTAAAGGTCGATGAAACATGATTTTAAGTTATTTTAGGTCTCCCTTACTCTACGAGTGATTTCCTCTATTCAGGCCTCTCCTCGCATACTTCGTGCTCTTCTGTTCAATTATTCGTTCTTTCCTCGGACAATCAGGAATCATAATAATAAGAAATCAAAGTCATTATAGAAATAGTAAAGACATTCGATTTACAATTCAGGACAAGATTCAACGCTGCGTAGACATAAGGTATATTCGTAGATGCGTATGTTAGTTGATATCATATGTATTTGCATGCGTGGAAATTAAAAAGGTTTTTGCATCAATATATACGCCTCTGTTGGTGTGAATTGGCATTAATTTGTTCGTTTTTCATGCGGTTTTATTCATCTTTTACGGGTGGTGACCTAACATCCCCCTTCCATACGCCCTTGCGGCGGCTTATGTAGAAGCCTGTCTATTCTGGGTTTTCTGTAGATGTTGCAATCATACATTATTTCATACATTTCATCTGTACCAAAGACTTTGAAATTATTAATTTAAAAAAAAACAAACGGTGAAATCCGTCCATCCATATCAATCGTAGAACTTGAGCGGTGACTGTTTCAACCATGTGTATAGTCGAAAAGATATAACACTTAATCTGCCACTCAGTGACGCATATCGTTAATCAGTTGTTTTAAAAGAACGTACTTGTTGTCTGCTGTAAAAGTGTTACAATATTACTTGCGGCAACTTGGCTTGCAAAAGGCGGAGTGCATGCGTAGTTTCTGCCTATCAGTGACGCTTATCGTCTCTCAGTTGTTTTTAAAAGCGCAGGTATTTTTCCGGAAAAGTTTTTTTTCTTCACGTCAGCGCAGCGTTGTGCTGCAGAGACAACCCCTTGAGGGTATGTGGATAAATTTCATGCTATCTCTGACCTCATGGAACACGCTATTCCGGTCTTGACAGTAGTTTATCGTTCGAAATCGTATTTTTTTACGGTTGAATTTTCATGAAAATCATCGGCCTTGTGTCCCACCGCGCATTGTCAGTCAGTAAGGGAAAATGGCGGAGCATTGTGACTTAGGGTCACCGTTGGGTGACAATTTGGGGGAAATGAAAACGATAATGAATTTAAGGAGGTTTATTTCACCCCAATAATGGTCTCTTTTTCGTAATACGCCAATTAAAACCGCCGGCTAAGCGTCCGTCAGTGGTACGGGACTGGTCTCCCACACTTTTCTGCCGTCCGCTTAATTTGTGGGAACGAGGGATGTACGCGCAAGTTGAGCTCATTAGCTTCTTCCACAATGGGTGAGAAAGTGTTTAAGGCGTAATTGTTTGTTCTGAGATCATTTTTCATTTCTAAAACCTTTCCTCCACAAGTCCTGCACATATGTGCTTAACTTCGAGAGAGAATGAAAACGGAGATTCAATCAATCTGGATCTACTACCTATTTTAAAAGTACGTTCCGGACTGTCATTGAAGACAATTTAGCCACATGGCAACAATATCAACAAATATAGTATTCCAAATAAACAATATGGCGTGTTTCGGAAAAGGAATTTTCTATTACGTATGTGTTTGAATTATTGAGGGATGTGCAATTGAAAATACAAAAACTTCCCGAAAATTCCTTTTTTTTCGTTTCATTAATGGAATTAGAGCTCTTTCTCCATTAATGAAACCTTTTTTTTACTTGATTATAATTACTCCCAGTTATAATCGCGGCAACAATGACAACTAGTATAGAATTCAAAATATGTAAACAAGATGTCGTGTTTCAGAAACGCCATTTTCTATGCACGCACTAGCTAAAGCTCATCTATCCGTCACTAGTTAATTATCGTGGAAACTCTGTATTTATTTGTTCAGTTTTATCCTCTCTTCTTTCACAGCCTTCAATATCCCACTAGACTTGTGCTGACGGGAGCAATGATACTTGTTCCTGGTTCGGTCAACAAGGATCCTTGAAGGCTTAACAGAAGATTAACACGTACGAAACAATCTTTGGGCGCGATTGAACCGAAAATAAGTGTTCAAGGAAATGGAGGTGTGGTAGGAATTTGTGAAAGGGAGAGTCAATATCTCCTGAATTAACCCAAAACCAAGAATTTCTCGCGGGTGACCTCCCAGAAAGAGAATGGTGTGAAATGTTGTGAAACAACTTTTGGCCAGAAAGTGGTGCTCTGGTATCTCGTAGGAAAACCTGTCGTAAGTAAAATACATTCTTTAAGGACTCCAAACGGTTAATTCCTTTTCATACTTTTTTGGATATAGGTTCGCTTGCCATTGTATGAGTCGTGAAAATACTATCACCATCGACTCATAAAAATACAATTTTAAAATGAATCCTTCATTCCGCTGCTATGAAAAAATAATTTAAGGTTGTTTGTTTAATCCATTATGAGATAATTACCTCAGCATAAATTTATTTATTAATTCTTCAAGCAATTTTAGTAGATGCAATGATTATTTCAACATATATGGTAATATATCCGACCAAATATTCACTTAAAAATAGAATTTCGTGTGGAAAATGAGATATTTCATTCGTTTTGCAAGTTATTTCATTCCACCTTGTTTAATTCTTTAAAACTGAAGTTATATACTTCTTAAAGAGGTTCGTCTCCGTCATTATGTGAGTGATCTCCAAAAAATTGGGATAACTAAGATTTAGGTTGCTTTCAGTATGAGGCAACAATTCTTCTTAAATGGTCAAATGCATGGAATAAAAATGTTACGTCTTTCAAAAAAACAGTGTGGATGATTTTTTTATGTCACACATTTACCTTTAAAAAACCGTCAAAAATGTCATCAGAGGCAGTTTTAATTTTTTAAGTCTTTGTTTGTAAATTAAATACCGATTTGTGTGATACGAACGTAGGTTTCAATTAACGCCTATTAAGATTGGCTTAGAACGAAAACTCAATTGGGTTACTCGGGTGTGAAATTGAAGCAAAGAGAAAAACCTAAGAGAAATTTGTATGTGATTTTATCAACCTTTTTTTTAAAGGGGTGTAACTAATACCGTCCGCGTCAGAAATATCGCAAACGTACTCCATTATTGGTACATGGTATTGATGAATCATTTTTAATGGGAAATATAGACAAAGGAAACATCAAAAAAGATTTATATCCGTTGTGCCAGGGGCCACCAAACCCGAGCCACATCCAATGGCTTCGGTTAAAACCAAATCTGTGCGTCAGTCGGATTTTTTTATTTTAATCTGGCCTACTTTAGCTCCGAACGTCGTAATGGGTTACGACAGCTGTGCTGCAGATTTCCAACATCGGAAAATAACTCCAGCCTAGAAAAGAAATGTTGGTTGGAAGGGAGTCTGAAGCCTTTGAGGGATGGCTCACATCGAATGTAAGAAATTAATGTAAGACGGAAGATGGTCGATGTGCATATTTTAAAGTCTTAGTTTCCAATCACGGGCGAGATAGGGTTTTTTTTAGTTCTCCCATCACGTTCTAACAATCGGGGTTGACACTCCAGCACCAGGAGTGACTAAAACTTACAATAAACACAAAATTTATTCAGCATGGAGGCGAAGTTAATTGGGACCCGTGAGTTAAGAAACCACTTCTTTACGAAAAGTTAGTTAATTGATAAAAAAACGAGCAATGACAGCAGTTCCATTTAATCACCGACAACCATATTCACGCATCATCTTCTTGCCTCCATTACCACTTCAGTTGTTTGACTTCTTTCATTGTTGGCAATGCAAACGACGCACCGATTACGTAAGCAAGGTTGGATATTTACTTTCAATATTGAACCAGCCTTTTTAGTAGGTTATGCAAAATGTTTCGCCTTTATATACAAAATCAGGAGTGTTCGTCAGGATATTAATGGTAAGTACTCAGCCAAAGCGAAATTAGTGTGCCTTTGACTACTCCTTCGGAACCAGGATCCACTGGAGGCATGGAGTGCATCGGGAAGTGTTAAGAGATGGGTTTGGTGGTCTTGTTAGTTTTGTTGGGGAGGCGGCTAAGGTCATTTGCGCTATTAGGTATTGGTGGGAAAGGAAGGGTGGGGAGAAACCCGGCGTCGTACTCTTGTCGAAAGGCGCCAAGGGGTCCGCAGTTTAACGTCCCATCCGACGGACGTCGTACTCACTGAAAGTGCTGTCCACAAAGCACCTCAAGTAGGGGTCGGGATACCATTGAAAAATATTTGTTGTCGCCAGGTTTTGAACCCAGGCCTTCGCGGTGGGAAGCATGTACGTTAGCCACTGCACCATCCTGATCTCCTTTGGTAGTCTTGTTCTTCAGTAATTGTTTGAGATTTAGTGTTTCTTTTTTTCTGATAATTTATATTTTATCACTACCATTTTTTCAATATTTTTAACTGAAAACTCTAGGTTTTATTTGTTTATCCAATAATATAATTACGCTATTACCCCTTTTGAACCGTGCGAGTTCAAGTATCATGAATTAAAATACAGATTCCAGTACTGAAGTTAACATCTGAATCACGTCCTATGCTCCGTCGATCTTTCATTCCTGTTTATTTTTTAAGCATGCAAACAGACAAATACCTCCTCATCACTTGCTACGGCTCCCACCAGGCTTGTCAATGGAATCAATCGAAGGCGTCGGCATCTGCTGGCAGTTTAGGTACCTAACGAACTCCGTTGCAACGTCGGCCTCCGTTGAAGCCGACTCGCGGGAAGCCTCGTTTGCCTGCCAAGCGGCTTCGATCGAAACTAGGGTGGACGTACGCCAATTAGAGCGGGATTAAGTACTCGATAATTGAAGAGGAAAGTCACGCACCCGTGTTTTCAATGAATGACTTATCGCTCACGCATGCGAGAGGGAATTCAGAATGGGTGCCGTGAGCAGCAAGGAGGCAGGTGTGGGGGACATTAATGAGACCGATCGTTTTCAAACGTGAAAGTCCTCGGCGCTAGGATAAAACTTGTAATGCGATATTTGCCGAGGCATTAGGTGGAACCTTTAAGTCGAGAAACACGCCTCGAGTTTTTCTTTTTTTTTTCACGAAATAAAGTTTCAGTTTCCGGCACATTCATATGCATAACTTTCATCATTTGCATGCATATACCCTTCTGTTATATCATCTTACACTCTTCTGTCATCATCGATTTGCATGTTATATGCATCCAGATGGTAATTCCTATTTGTATAAATATTAATAAGCGCCTTCCATATATGAATAAAAACATGCATGGTGAAAACATAAGATGCATTGAGAAACTGCAGGATTTGGAAATGATAAAATTGAGTGTACACGCAGAAAAGGAACAAAAAAAAAACGATTAATTTTGGAATGTTTCGCCGGTTCCAAACGTCTTGATCAGTGCGAGAGGATTTGGATGCTAAGGAAATACCCAAATATCTTTAAAGTGAACCTTTTTTCTTTATTACAAGGTGTGATAAAAAAAGACCGGACTGATTTTATTTTGCACAAACCGTTCAACGGATTGGATTGAGACACAGTGCGCCATCTAGCGATACATCTGACGACTAAAACGAGAAGTGTTCGCTTTTTTTCCCTCGAGTCGTTACGCAGCAGCAGTGGTACGTGTCTTAACCTGTTCGTCGCCGCGTGCAACGGCAGCAATGATGGAGCTAGAGCTAGAGGGCTCACACGGCGCTGATCGTGACAGTTTTTCGCCGGAACCATTACGACTACGTGCCTCAAGACCGTCAACAAAGATTTCTAATTAAAAGTTATGAAGAGGCTGAGGGTCCCAGTGAGCCGAAAGAGACCTGACTTACGGAGAAACAGTGCATGGCGTTTCCACCACGATAACGAGCCGGCTCACACGGTGCTGATCTTGGCAGAGTTCATCGTCAGAACCGGAACTTCCGTGATCCCGCAGGCACCCTACTCTCCATCAGGTTTTTTTGTTTATAATTTTTTTTGCAATAATCAACCTTGAAAGGGCGCCGATTCGACTCTATTGCAGACATTAAAACTAATTGTACGGCGGACCTGAAGAGGATCCCTAAGGCGGCTTACCAGGCAGGGTCCGAGAGCAGGAAGAAACTTTGTCAAAGGTGTATCGTCAGCCAAGACTTTGAGGGCGACAAGTTCGATTACGTCCGAATATCCGTCGAAATAAACAAGTTATAAAATTAGTCCTGTATTTTTTTGATCATACCATGTATGTCTAGCTTATCTGTTATGATATTTTTTCCGGCCATCATTTTCCGCTACGGAGACTTGCTTCCAATATGTGCATGAGATTTTATCTGTAATTTAGCCTTAGTTTAGTGACTATTTCCCTATGTAGTACCTCCAGTAATGTAGATAACCGCATTGCAACGTCGTATTAGGAGTATTCCCTTGACCAACGATCTACAAGCCTCACTAGACTACTAAGCCGCTTTTTTACCTATCAGTCATCGCTAAATTCAATAGGCATATTTGATAACTATCAGGGACATGCTTAAGAGCTGAATGAATTCTTAAACAAACACGTAGTTTAAGGAGGCTCATCCAGATGTCAAGTTTATGTCATTTTAATAAAATTTCCTCTGTTTGCAACCCTAAGTGTACACCATCAAATAACAACGATAAAACGGGGTTTTTACCCTGCTAGATTTCATAAAAATCAACAAACAAGGTTTCGTGCATCCTCTTATGGCAGTGGAGGACTACTACTTAAAGATTTGTGGATTGATGTTACTGAAATGTTTGTCGTTTACGCGAGAAACTGATATCATGCCCACAATTGTCTGATGGCTTCATTAATGTTGGAATAACAGAAGGTACCCGACTTCCTTTAAATGGTGTGCATTAATTTTGTAGGAAAAAAACAGACACTATCGCATAATTCCCAAATTTGTGCATAAGAACTAGTTCAAAATAATAATTTTAGAGCACGCTTCAAATATTAATAAGACCCTCTTGAATAGTGCTTAAAACTATGTACTTGTATCATCTCGTGTTTATCAACTGTGGGACGAATGGATGCCTGTGGGACATGTGAACTGTGGTGCCATATTGACCAGTCCAGTCACAATCTAACCTTAAATGTAAGGGAGGCTAACGACAAAAAAATTCAGAGGTGTTTATCCATGTAGTTTCACAGATTTTGACAGAAACAAGAATAAACTAACAGATTTATAAAGATAGCAAACAATACAACTAACAAGGAAGCCCTGTTATAGGCAATATGCCCCTTCAGGGAGAAAAAATAAATAAAATTTGGGACCATTTTTACTAATTCCACCGCCGCCGACAAATAACTTGAAATTTTGTGTCGTACCGTACTCGGGCATCATTGTTGAGCTCTGCATAGTTGAATATACTCACGAGTTCGGATCGTTCATCCTATAGTAGTCCCCCAGTCTTGCCAACCATCTCTTTCTCTCCCTCCTCCTCCTCTAGCTAACTTCCCACCTTCGCCCCCTGCCCTTTTCCCAAAGCGATTGGGAAGGGATTTTACGAGCCACCAAAGGGGGGAGGGAGAGAGATGGGGGAAGTGAAGACTTTCCCAGAAAACAGCTCCCCACTTCCGCAGGGGACGGATGAGGGAGGCGGGGTTGGAGGGGGGAGGGGATTGGGTCGGAAGGACAATTTCGCCCATTACTTGCCAAGCGAGAGTGTGCTGTGAGTCACCTTGTCCATTTCGGTGGTCGGGCTCTCTCCATAAAGGGATATCCCTGAGGGAACCGTGCCAAACCCCCGTCGTTCTACAGACCAACCTACCCCTTCCGCTCCTATTTGTTTCATCTTTCTGGTATGCCCGCACACACACGCATACACAACCAAGCACAGGCTCCCTATTAACTCTCTGGTGTAGCCGGAGGGAGGTTGGTTAGGTGGGTTTGTGGGGTGAGGGATGGGTTGTTTAGGGGAGCGCGCGCAGACTGTCTCGCCGAATCGACGATTCACGGCCAGCGGACCGACATTCGACCGTTACAAACGCTTCGAGGGCGAGGAAATCGATTTCGCAAGAGAGAGAGGGGGAGAGGAATAGCCGGTTCTCGAAAGTATGCATGTTTGTATACGACGAGGAGACCTGCGGAGATGTTCTACTACTTCGCCTGTGGGTGGTACGCGACGATGGAACGCTGAAAATAGGCGCCTTTACTGCGCTGCGCGATGTTTTGTGATGTTTGTGGGCTGTCGTTTGAGATGTAGCGGAATAAGCAGTTAAGCAGTGACACATCGATATTCTTCGCATAAATATAAGCTTTGAGATATTCCATTTCTAAAACACAAAATCGATATTAAATATAGAGAGGTGATAAGGATGAGGAGGGAGTTTAAATCGATTAATCATAAGAATCATAAATATTGTTTCTATAATACCCATTGGACATGCTCTTATTTTGCACATGTACTTCTCATTACTTCTCCTAAGTGAGGTATGGTTTTAATATGCCATTCACGAGTCAAGAGGGAAACCTCTCTCGGTTTCATAAAAATTAGTATTTATGTTATAATCAAAGACAAAATTAAATGCGCGGGAGAATGTGTCGAAAGATTGTTTATAGCAACAACAACGCTCAAACAATGCATTATTTTTGTTTATTAATGAAAAGAATGATGTAAGCATTCTGAAGTCAACATGGAAGTTATTATTATCAGTTAGCTTCATAGTCGTGAAAATATAATTATTTACTAATGATTAATTTTCTTCTTTCACGAAAATACACCCAGAAAAAAACACGAAAATTTACCCAGAAAAAAACACCGAAATACAATTGACGCCAAATACAAATTCACGGCAGAATTGATATAACTCTATCCGACCATAAAATTTCGCCTAGATGGTACCATGCAATTCAGTGCTGGGCCGTGTGGCACACCAGGAATGCAACATCAAAATTAAATGTCTAACATGCACTACAGTATACGTATAATATTAAAATTCTTCTCTGCGCTTGAGAAGCGACCTGCCAGTAGCGATAACCTATAAATTTTATAAGCAAAATAAAAAAACTATAACATTAAAAAATAACTACGTTGATAACTCCAGATGTAGCCCAGGGAGTATCTAATCGAAGTACCATAAATATCATCAAATCCGTTCAGATATCGTATTTCTGTGTTATGCTGTCATAGTACGTAGCTGTCTGTACGAGTATATGTGTCGTACACTGAGCATCGCAGTTGCGATATATCGTTAGTGTCGAAAATACTCAACACACTTCCGTATTCATCCGAAGTGTAATTCGCCATTTGCATTCCACTCCTAAGTAGAACTGGGCGACTGCTTAATCGGAGATTAGAAGTCTCGCGAGACTACGCAATCGTATTTTTGGGTGACGCCAAATCGTGAATAATTCGATAATTTCACTCTTTAGCCTGTCGATATTTCGCAATTAACCATTGATTTAACAGAGCGAACTACAATGTGAATTTAAATTATTGAACGCCTACATTATTATGCCCAAACAATCCTTTAGTTTACGACTCCAAATGTATGATTCACGCTCGAAGAAAATTAAAATGGAGGAATGTTCATTTTTACGTAGGAATGTGACATATGACACCGTATTAAAACATGATGTAGTAAAGAGTGGGGCCATGTGAGCTAGTTTCCAGTCGCAAGGTATTAAACTTTCTTCCATCTACTTGCAAGAAACTTTTTCCATAAGACACTACATCTTCCACGAGTTCATTCGCTATTCAATCGAGGATTTCTTGTGGATCTGGGACTTCGTTTGTTTTTATATTTCGTAGTGTTTTTTTTCTTGAGATCAGAATATGTCACTCTTGAACTCTCCATGTGTGTGGGGAACTTCGTTTTGTGGTCCAAAATATTTTTGTTGTAGACATTCCGAAAGAAGTGATTTAGGACATTGAATTTTTTTTACGTCGTCTTTCAAAATTTCGCCGTTTTTCGCATTTGAAGAATTCACATACACTTAGACTCTTACCCTTGTATTTCCCTGACGTACGATCAAAATGATTTTGGGCTATTCCTTAAATTTTCGCATAACACTTCGCTTATGAAGTTACGTAAGGCTTCGCGCATAATCTTATTTGTTTATGAATTGGCATGATAGTAGATCGCTGTCGGAGAGTAGTAAATGAAATCATGGCGGTAGATCGCTTACTTGGGCAGTAGATTAAACACTGAAAGAACATGCATTGCATCAATAACCTTCCTTGTCTACCAGTAGTAACTGTCTCTGTCTTCCCTGTCTCGTACCTTATACCGTGAAGTTTCTTTGCAAACATATATTTGGATTTTTGAGGTTACTATTATGTATGTAGCATGCTGACTCGACCATTTCAACTTGTCAAACTTCTAAAGTAAAAAAATTAAACTCAAGCATATCTCCTGTTTAACATTTTCCAAAATGCCCGTCGAACGAGTCGTTTTCCGTCGAATTCCGCTTGGGGGAATGAACCTTGCGATGTCTTGTTGCGATATCAAAGGTACTTCCTGTGTGTGAGCGATATGGCCTTGCAGGCCTTGGAGCACCTCAAAAACCTCTTTCTTTATACCTGCCATATTTCCCGTCGTGCTAAATACTTTTCTTAACGCTCTGTTCCTATACTTTATGGCATTGTATGATTGCTAACCTCTACTGTCCTTTCCTCTTGTGTGTCGCCTATTTCTCCTTTGGTGGGTGAAACAGCTCCCTAACGCCATCTCTTGGCCAACGAATCGGGGCACTTGGTGGCTTAAAGACCCGCAGATCTCAGTATATATTACATTTCCTTGATCGATCAAGTGGTTAGAGCATCGGCCCGGCAAATCGGAAATTCCGGTGTTCAAGCCCGGTCAAGGAATTATTTTTGCGCTTGTGATCTTCTCGATTCCACGTTCCACACATCTCCGGTGTTTGTCCTTTATTTGTGTTCCTATCCCTTTCCCTTATATATATTTCCATGTGAATGTGTATTAGTTCGCCGTATGGCGGGATTTCGTGTCTGAATGCATGCATGTATATTTATGTATGTTTGTGTGTGTGTTTATGTTTCTACATGCATACATTATATTTGCCTTATGGTGTAACGTTTTCTATTCGTCCAAGATGGGTTTTCACCATCCTGGATGCTGTGCAGAAGGATTCAATATCGGTATATTATTCCATAATCCAAAGAGACTTCCACAAGAAGGAGGGAGTTGATGACGGGGACGTGGAGTCGGGAGGTTAAAAGAAGACTGGTCAAAACTTTGATATGGAGCGTAGCTATGTACGGCGCGGAAACGTGGTCGCTGAAACAGGAGGATAGACGTAGATTGGAGGCTTTTGAAATGTGGGTATGGAGAAGAATGGAGAAGGTGAAATGGACCGAAAGGAAAACAAATGAGGAAGTACTGGAAATGGTGGGTGAGGAGAGGGGTTTGTTGAGAGAAATCCTATGGAGGCAGGAAAAATGGATGAAAGGGGTATTGATCGGCGGTGGGATGTTGAAGAAGGTAATAGAGGGGAGAAATTTCAAGAAACTGTAAGAGTAACTTTAACGGAGTCACCCGCTATGTGTGCATTATAATGCAACCATTTCAGAGAATAAAAATAATTGGCTTTATTAACATCGTGGACTGTGGCGCGTCGCGCACGACTACGAATGCTTGTGACATTGTATGTACGGTATTTCGTCACAACATCTTGTTCCTTTAAAGCCCCCAAAATTTCAGAGTGTAAGAGGACGTCTCGGTAGCTTAATTGGTTAAAGCACTCGGCCGGATATCGAGGGATCCAGGTTCGAATCCCGGTCAAGGCGAATGATTTTTACTCTCTGAGAGGGGAGAATGTGAGGCAACCGAGGAAAGGGCAGGAACAGGATAGGAATGTTGGACGGGATGAAGGGAGGAAAGAAGTACACAGAGATGAAGAGGGACCTGATGTAGAGTAGGTTGCTGGACTGTGTTTTGTTTCGGGTCACAAAATATTTATCTGGTAGTTGTGTTCATCCATAAACCTACCTTAACCGGTAGATTACCTAATATATGTCGTGTGTGTATATATATATATATATATATATATATATATATATATATATATATATATATATATATATATTGGGTCGCGGTGGTCTAGCGGGTAGAGCGTTGGACTGCTGACCGGAGGGTCCCGGGTTCGATTCCCGGGCAAGGCACTCTGGGCACCTGCAGCTTCACCCAAGCTATTGATTTTTCGGGTACCAGATCTTCCTGGGAAACCATAACCGGCACAGGGAAAGGAACTGGCCCCCCTACCCTGATGTGTGAATATTCACACGCCGTATAGGGCTTGGTACATGGGTGAGCTCTACCATCACCTACTAAACCGACCTTCGGGTTGATTACTGTGTTTATGGTTTATATATATATATATATATATATATATATATATATATATATATATATATATATATATATATATATATATACACTTTTTTGGAAAACCCACAAACGTGTAATGTAAATTCACTGATAAGTCATAACAAACACAGAAACCAAAACACAAAAGAGGAAAAACTCACTGGTTCTCGAATTTTCGGTGGTCCAACCACCTTTCTCAAGAGGAATTGGGAACAGAACTGTTCTTCTTCTTCTGTTATTCTGTTCCTAATTCCTCTTGAGAAAGGTGGTTGGACCACCGAAAATTCGAGAACCAGTGAGTTTTTCCTCTTTTGTGTTTTGGTTTCTGTGTTTGTTATGACTTATCAGTGAATTTATATGTATATATATATATATATATATATATATATATATATATATATATATATATATACACATTCAAACATATACATATATTTGTGTATGTAATATACGTTTATAGAATAAATTTTGGAATAATTCGTAGGCGTTCTCGCAAATTCAATTAATGGCAAAGTTTGGTAGCGAAAATAAGAAATTTCATTTTGTTTCCTTTCATATGACTCCTCTGGAGTTCGTACGAGCATTATTTCCAATGAGATTTTGCGGGAGAAATGAAGCTTCCCAGCGACAAAAATGACTTTCGCATGCTATTCTCCAGGTAGTTGAGGTGAATGATTAGTATTCGAACCTAAGCGCTTTATTTGTGTTCAAAAGGAAGCATGTTATCTGCCGAGTGGCGACATTAAATAACGTGAAGGGTTTCAAAATTGCGCAATATCTGGTTCCTGAAAGAAACTAAGCCTTGTGGAAAATCGTTGAATTAAAGTTTGACATTTTCCGACCTACCTATGATAGGATATATCTCTCTATGCCGTCGTGGTGGTTTTTTATATCTTATAGAGGATAGGATAAAGCATATTCGCGCGCACTAGCGTCATGTCGAACCGAATCCATTTCCATCGTTTATTGAATACTATATTCACCTTAAAACGGTCACGTACCGTTCGTCAACTTTGCTTGGGATCCTCTCCTCACCGTATGGCCTGATGCATCTGGCGGGAGAATGTAAAGGCTATAAAAATGAAGACGACGATGATGTGGCTGCAGGAGAGAGAGAATGACCCTTAATTGCGTCGCCCTTAATCTTTTCACTCTGAAGGAGGACGCGCGCTAATTCGCCCCATTGGGTTTCCAATGGGGCTGCCTCCTTAATGAAGGAACTAAGGGAGGGAGGAAATTAAAGGCGCCGGTGCAGTTCCTTTGGAGACTACGATCCGTTTCGTAGGGATGCAGCGGTCCGTTGCCAGGCACGGGCGTCATGGGAATACAGTGGGTTTCCATGGCTACCACCCCAACGCAAAGGGTATTCGTATTACGTAGGGTTTCAAAATAAAATATGGTTGTTTTACGGTCGTGAATCGTTGACGATATGAAGGCGATGGTGCCAAAGAATTGCAACGTTGGTGCGCATTTTAAATTGGATGCAATCGATCTTATTTTGAGCTTCCTGTCGATTTATTTCGCCCGCATTTGCGTTTTCTTTCCAAATACCTGCACTTGTTCAGAGTAATTATCAAAACAAAGCAGTTACAACAGGGCGTATGTGCTCTAAATATGTTCTATGTGTCTTAGAAAATGCCAGTAACAAGGTAATCCTCAATTTTAATTGTAACAAATTACTAGGATGTTTTATAACTATGTTTATATGTATATATATATATATATATATATATATATATATATATATATATATATATATATATATATATATATATATATATACAAATACGAAATCCCGGCAAATCTCAGTGTAAATTAGATTTCCTTAGTGGCGTAATTGGTAGCGCATCCGCCCGGCAAGTGGAAGGTCCAGTGTTCAAATCCCGGTTAAGGAAATATTTTTACATTTGTGATCTGCTCAAAATCCGCCTTCCCCACATGTCCGGTGTTCGCCTTTTATGTGTTTTCCTATCCCCTTTCCTTATACCTATTTCTATGTTTGAAAAAAATAGATATATATATATATATATATATTGGCTTGAATATATATGTATATATATATATATATATATATATATACATAGGAAAGCCTCGGAGTAGGCCGAAAGCTCAAATAATCTACAACGTGAGTGTTCTTTTACGTTTTATCTGTTTTATTCTGCGTTCTATTGTGCCGTCCAAAAGATTGCTCTCGTGGGTACTTCTGCATCATCGAGATATATATATAAATAAACCATAAACACAGTAATCAACCCGAAGGTCGGTTTAGTAGGTGATGGTAGAGCTCACCCATGTACCAAGCCCGACGGCGTGTGAATAACCACACATCTGGGTAGGGGGGCCAGTTCCTTTCCCTGTGCCGGTTATGGTTTCCCAGGAAGATCTGGTACCCGAAAAATCAACTAGCTTGGGTGGAGCTGCAGGTGCCCAAAGTGCCTTGCCCGGGAATCGAACCCGGGACCCTCTGGTCAGCAGTCCAACGCTCTACCCGCTAGACCACCGCGATATATATATATATATATATATATATATATATATATATATATATATATATATATATATATATATATATATATAACGTTTTATTCGCATCGGATAAGTTAAAATTAAAAAAGACTCCTTCAATTAAATTCTCCATCCAAAAGAGTTTATTACTTGAGATTAACGTTATTGTACTGTGCTCCTTTTAGATGCAATGCAAAAATTCCTTAATGCCTTCGACGTTCGCAATTGAGACACAAATAATTGTTTTTTATAATGTATTTACATTGACATGATCCGGATTTGGACATAAAACGTCTATTGCACGCGCGTTCTCTCCTTAAAACTAAATATCTTTACCTAAATATGAGTACATTCCACAACGTTACATCTCAGACCACGAAAAGACGATCGTTTACGGAACGCAATAAAAAGGCCTTCGGAACATAACGTTTTCACCTTTTACAGAGATACGAATCTCAAACTGTGATGTGAAAATTCGTTTCGGTTATTACTATTGGAGCGAATTAATTACTGTTCAGAAAATAAACTTCATTCATTCACGTCTGTCCATAATTATACTCTCAGCAAAACGATTCGAGTGTTGCCGAGAGACATGACACAGCCGAGCGTGACAAAAAATTGCGATGATTTTATGCGTGCTAGGCAACCATTAGTAGAGCAGACATTAAAAAGTGACCGTGACATTTCGTGGCTAAACCGGAAGTTTAGCGACTAATCTAATTGGTTTTGCATGGTGATAGCTGTTGAGATAGAGGGAGAGAAAAAAGTTTGCCTTCGTACACAATTTTTTTTGTAACCCTTTAGTCCGCGCTCTCATGATTTTACGAGGCCACGAGAAAACCTCTCCAAAAAATGTTTGTTTCTTGGTGATGAATTGGACGAACCAATTTCTAATCTGTGGGTCCATTACAAAGGTGTGTCGGTACCAATTTTAATACTGTAAGTGATCAAGCAATATTGAGTTAGATACGAGAAAGTACCAAGGGGTGTAGTAAAGAGGTCATTGTGTTGGAGATATTAGGAGAGAATTGTGTTAGCGAAAGACACATTTGCAACAAGAGAATTGATAACGGGTACGCAGGGTAAGGAAATGAATGAAAGACTTGGAAGGGCTCTGGATATGGAGAGTTGTGCTTAATTGGTTTGAGACCTGGTCTCTGAGGCAAGAGGATGAGGATAGGAGACCTTTGAGATGGGATTGAGGCGGAGAAGAATGAAGAAAAGAGCAGGACAGAAAGGAAGACAAAACTCTGAATTTTTAAATAGGATGATCGAAAGAGGAAGTCGCTGTCGAGAAAATCCGAATAATGCAGGGAAAGCGGATAGGAAAAATATTGAAAGGCAATGGTGTGTTGATTGGGCAGAGACAGAAGGGAGGACGTTTAGTAAGAGGTCAAGAGTTGGCAAGAAATTAAGAAAGAAGTAATGTAAGGAAAACAAAGAGGAAGTTCTTTTAATGCTTAAGAAGTAAATAGTCGTTATGGACCGCCAGAAACATGCTTTTCACATGGATATAACACCTTCATTGACTGACCATAAGACCTGGGGCTAGCCGCGTATTTTCCCCGGGCGAAACTGAGAGGGGAAAGCAAATACAGCCAATGTCGGAAAATATTGTACACTCACATCGAGACTGTTTTGAATTATAATTAATAGTAAATTTAATCTTTTTAGTTTATTTTTAAGATTTTCTTTGACCACGAGACCATGATATCGAGACTGTCATGTCGGAAGTCCGTAAACACCGTAGAATTATTTTATTTCAGAAGTGCAGTTTAGTTAGGCTGATTTTTGTAATGCATTTGCCATTATGTTGGTTGCATCCACCTACGATTGAAATTTTTTAGTTCTCCAATTGCCGCATTTTAATGGTGATTGTTAGATTTACTGTATGATATAAATATTAAATGCAACAATCTTAGAGAGTGTAAAAATCGTTCGCTTTGACCAAGGCGAATGATTTTTACACTCTGAGATTGTTGCATTGTAAGCGGATTTCTCCGTTAAAAGTTACTGTCGCGGCATCTCCCGCAGTTTCCTGGAATTTAAATATTATATGTAAAAATCAATTTGAACGTAATTACTCAAGTTTGACATTTTGGCGGATATTTTATTTCTTCATAAAGCATCTCACACGATTTCGATAAAATTTGAATTTAACTGAAATATTGTATAGCATTCAGAGAACTTAAATTGACACTTTTGGGATTAGCTGTGATGATTTAAAAATATTTGACCTTTCGCCCTTCTTATTGCGAGCAGCTCAAAAAAGTAAAAGGAGGGAAACGTCTACGTATTTGTTGTTTTAAACCGATTAAACAGCTAATTCCGTAATGGCGTAAATACGCAATAAAATAGATGAAAAAATCTTATAAAATCTTTTTTTTTTCATATTTTATAATAGAAACTCTTTATTAAAATCACCTTATACGGGATAATCTATTTATAAACCATTGAAAATATATACTGAAAACTACATGAAATCCTAATCTGTCATCTACGCCATCTGTCGTATTTCTTGAACTCCAAGGGCCCAAAATTAGAATAATTCACCGTGTATTTCACCTCATAAATTTTTTTACCAATTCCCCTGGACCTCTAGACAAAAGCAATTCTACCCTAATTCCTGGAAAACATCGCCTTTCCTCGCTGAAAGTAATGGTAAAATTCTAGAGGTCGAGTGTATAATCGGAGGTATTAATTATGGTTTACACATATGGTAATATCTCTATTAAATTCCATCGATTCTGATAAACCCGTTTTCTCTCCGGTCTGTAATTTATATAGACAAAAACTGTTAGATCTAGACGGATATTAAGGAATGCCGTTCGAAGTCTTTTTGTAGGAAAGTGAAACCGATTAATATGGGGGAATTTTAAAAGGTGTCTTCTCTAAGATGTTTGGTTAATATATAAGGACCGTCATCAGAAGTAATCTACTTATCAAAGTAGATTTTCGACGATCCCTCACGACTTTTATGCGTCACCTATGGTGTGAAATTTCTCTACAGTGCATCACATCATTTTTCTGTTTACCCTCATGCAATCCAAGAATCTCTACCATTCTCATTGGGAGCTGCTCAATATAACGTTTTCCCTTCTATCACGACCTTATCAAAACTTAAACTACTTCAATATAGTATCTGCATCGCATATTTTCTGCTTTCCTACAATTTTGCATGGCAAATTCCTCGCTTCGTCTTCCAACTTTTAAAATTTCATCGTTTTTTGCAAAGCTTTTTGTCCACCTTACTTTCTCAATCATTCTCCTTGCACCCCACGTCTCAAAAGTCTCTTAATCTACGGTTATTCTCTTGAATCAAAGTCGGAAGTCTCAGATATTTCAAAAAATTGCAGCTAATCCGGAAATTTTACTATAGAATAGATATACTAGGTGAGGTCTTAGGTGAGCTGCCAAATCCTCACTTAAATATTATTTATTATTCTTCACATTGAGTAAACTTTAGGTTAGTTAGTTCATCATCAGTTAGCCATAAAACATGCATGAAAAACTTCGTAAAATAAACTGTGAGTCGCTGAATTTCGCCGTTAAACCAAAATGAGATAGTCAAATTGTACTGCCTGCCTATTAAGGCAAATTTGAGAACATTACATTTTTCGTTATTCCAGTTTCAGTTAGTTTAAATAATTGTCTGAGGTCGTTCAACCATGGTATACGAATTCTAAAATGGGATTCTTGCAATAATTATCCTTAAACCCTTAAAACCACCAGCAAATACCAAAATATTGGAATGCGACCAAGTCATATCCATGAAAGCCATATGAAATCAACCCAGGAGGACTAGCCCAAAAAGAATTGAAAATCCGCGCACGTCCGCGGTGGTCCCATACACTCGGAGCCTGTTAACATTTTACCACCGATGACAGGGGTTTGGTGGGGGGCGGCAAATTCCAATTAGATTCCATAGCCTTCGGCTTATCCTAGGACCAATTATAAGTTCTAAAGGAATGGGCGCGTGAAAGTGAAAACCTTTTTTTAATTCTTTTTGTTTCCTGTAGGTAGTGACGATTCGGAATGAATGATGCATGAAATACGTGAAATGCTTTGATCTCATGACAAGTCGCCATTGGTAACACGGCATTGTCGGATTGAAGAAAAAGGAGTGTGTGTCTGTCCGTAGTGTTACGCCAGCGTCCTGTCTGTCATCTTCAGTTTACATGTGTCATTCTGAAGACATGTCTTCGCGCCATGACTCTTCTTCGTCTTGCTACGCAATGCCGAAATCTTAAGGTTCACATTCGCGTGTTTTCTTCACTATTTTGTATCGAATTGAGTGCCAAGTCGACTCGACTGGGAAGACGAAGCGTTCGAGATTAAAGTCAGCGTTGTCGCTGTGTTGTGGAAACGCTGAAATCAGGTTAAACGAGATTCGTACAATTTTTGAAGTAATTTATCAGCAATAAACAATTTTAATGATACTTTTATTGGTAGCTTTCCATAATTTGATCTACGGGCTAAGTATTAAGTGACTAATAAAAAATAAAACATTTTTAAGGGATCTTACATCTTACGCGTATTTAGTTTCGATGTTAAAGAAAGATAATATTTACTAAAAGACAGTCGACAGTCAAGATTCTCCTTTAAGCCATTAACCCCAAAAGCCATTTATTCTCATCTGATCTTGTCTGATTCTCGTTCTTTTGGATTGCTGTACCACTACGAGTCGATTCTGGAGCCTCGGTTGTGTCTGTACATATATGTGCTTCTGTTTCCCAGAAAATTTAGCTTCGTCGATTTCTATTGGTTTTGCTGCGAGGACAAGCATTTGACCTTTGCTGTAAATTATTTTGGTACGTATTCCTCGGCACGTTATTTCAGCTTATTTAGGAGAAGTTTCACCTGAGAGAAAAAATAAACAGCGTCCAAAATCTAGCGCAGTGAAAGTTCTCTAGTTCTTCGCTTTAGAGACTTGCGAGAGGCGTATCACATATCGGGATGAAAAGGGCGTGCTAGATGACATTTTGGAAGAATACTCTTATGTCAATTAATAATAATAATAATTACAACTCAAGAGTACGCCTTATTTCGTCTTGCTTTATCCGACCGACGAGTTAATAGGTCTGTTTTTTTCCGGAGAATGAACCATGCAAGTTGTGTAGGAGTATCAATCGGAAAATAAATGCTCAAATATTTAGAAATTTTTCAAATACCTTAGTTGAAGGAACATTTGGCACATCATCGACAGTGACGAGGTGAGAGATTAGGTCCAATTCTTCCGCATCGACGCGGGGGCGAGCTGGAATGACACGGGCTCACAAAAACTGCTCCAGCACCTGGAAAAATGTATCGATCGAAATTGTGATTATGTATTAAAATAAAGGAATGTTCAAGATTCAAAGTGATGTATCGTGTATTGAAGGTAAACCTTTCTATCTGTTTCTAAAAACTTGGAGTCATTAATTTTGGGATTACCCTCCTACAACATAGATTGGCTCATTCTATAGCTGTGAATAGCTCCTACCTCCCTTAATTCCATCCAAAATGCCTCCTTTTCCCCGCCCCTTTCTTAGTATTTTGCCCTCCACATCGCAAATAGATATGGGATGAGAATGAATATTGATAAAAAAATACTTATGCGATTTTCCAGAAAGAAACAGGCTAAGCTAAACATTAAAATAGGAGGGGAAGCAATAGAGCAGGTAGAACAGTTTACGTATCTCGGAAGTGTGTTGGACCAACCCGGTCAAAGTAGTAGGGACGTAAGGAGAATAATTGCGTTAGGCAAGATTTTGGAATTTATGACGGGGACGTTGAGTAGGGAGGTTAAGAAAAGACTCGTCAAAACTCTGATGTGGAGCGTAGCTATGTACGGCACGGAAACGTGGTCGCTGAAGCCGGAGGACAGACATAGATTGGAGGCTTTTGAAATGTGGGTGTGGAGAAGAATGGAGAAGGTGAAATGGACCGAAAGGAAAACACATGACGAAGTACTGGAGATGGTGGGTGAGGAGAGGGGTTTGTTGAGAGAAATCCTATGGAGGCAGGAAAAATGGATGAAGGGTGTACTGAGTGGCAGTGGGATGTTGAAGAAGGTAATAGAGGGGAGAATGTTGGGCAAGCGAGGTAAGGGCAGGAACAGGATAGGGATGTTGGACGGGATGAAGGGAGGAAAGAAGTACACAGAGATGAAGAGGGACCTGATGTAGATTAGGTTGCTAAATTGGGTTTTGTTAGGAGTCACCAAATAATTATGTGATAGTTGTGTCCATCCAAAAACCTACCATAACCGGTAGATTACCGAATAATAATAATCGCAGTGTTCAATATCCCATTGCTTTTCTCAGACGTCTGAAACGCCTCCAATCTACACTCATCCTCCTGCCTCAAAGACCAAGTTTCCGAGCTATACAAAACCACGCTCCGTTTTTCTAGTCTTACGTCTTTAATTAACGTGCCTGTTACCAACTCTCACCTCTTAGTAAACGCTTCTGTATCGAACGCCATACTCCTTGTGATGTCCTTATTACTTTGCCCAGCATCTTCAAGATCATTTCCTAGATGCAATTCTTCTACCTTTTCTTGGAAATGCCATTATCGTCGTTTTCCTTCGATTAATTTTCATTTGATAACTATTATACTTATTTTGCATGCTCATATTAATAACTGTAACCCATTGACTGACTGGCTAATTAACGCTTGATCATCCACAAATCCGTTTTGAAGAGATCCCCACCTACTTTCACTCCAACATCCATGCCTCACCAATATCTCCGAATATACACTGGTGGTAACCAAAAATTGTCTAATTCCCATGTCTAGAGGTAGCTATCCTGTCTCTCCATTTGCTATCCGCACATGTGCAGTGTGAGACATGTAAATGTTCCGGTTCAATTAACAAATAATTATTACTTTCATTTCTATGGTGATAGAAATAATTTTAAACCTAGAATAATATTTTTTCTCCAATCCATAGTCCTGAAATGTTATTCCTAAGGTCCTTCCTGATTAACCGACTACTGATTATCCGGTCAGGTGTTCAGACTTTCGAAGGGCGCATAAGAGGGAGCCAATACCGGAATTTTGATTACAGCAATCGAGAAACGGAAGAAAGCCATTAATAAGGAGTGCACTGTTTCCTGTCTTGTTTAAGTTTTGGTCAAAACGATCCAACTAACTCGAGTAGCGCAAGGGACCAACGGCAAATGCGATAAAATATCGAATACTCCGCCTATCGATAGTGAACCTATGCAAAAATCTACCTTAAAAAATCGACTCCTCAAGTTAAATCAATCCAATTTACAGAGTCTTTAAATTGGAATTCTCTATTATCGTTTGATACCGAAAAAACTTCGATGTCGACTATCGACTAAAACCCTTTGTGTCGCCGAACTCATCGAATCACCGGAATGATTTAAAATTCGAAACTGCGGTACCATTTAATCGAATCATCTGCATAATTGATAATGTAGTAACATTGGAACCTCAATGAATTAGGATAAATTCTCGAAATTCGAAGAATATGATAGTCGAATAGACCTGTTTGGAGGTCATATTTTATAATTCCCTCCAGTTTTTCAGAGCTGTACTTACAGGGCATTATGTATAAATAATACAAATTATTCCGAAGAAGACCGCGGAAAATAAATAATAAACTGTTATCCTTATTCCATTCACTCTTTCGTGTATGAAAACCTGAAAATATCAATTTTTTCTCTTTATTGGCGTTCAATTCATGTTCCACGAAATTCATTACATTCCTCAATCTGTAGCGCTCATGCATTTTGATCCACTGAATCAATCAGGGCTGTACGTTTTTACTACCTTGAACAAAAAGTTCCCGGAATAACCACCGTGTGGCGCTCCCATCGTTCCGATTTGAGTTCTGTTTTTTTTTGTTAAATTGGTACATCTGTTGTTGATATTCCCTTTAAATCTTAGTGTCATAACTTGACATTTGCAAAAGTTACGTAGCCAAGAGTACATCTATCTCTGTGTGTGTTGGCGATTTTTTACAATTGCAGAAATGGATTTAAATTTGCAACAACGAACTTGTATTAAATTTTGCGTAAAAAACGGATTTAGTGGCGCACGGACGTTGGAAATGTTGGAAAAGTGTTTCGGCAACGATTCTCTAAAAAAACGGTCGTTTACCAGTGGCATGAGCGGTTCAGAAGTGGTCGTGAGTCAATCGAAGATGATGAACACAGTGGCAGACCATCGACATCGAAAGTCGGTGAAAAAATTGATTAAGTAAAAGAAATGTTGGTCAATAACCGCAAATTAACCATCAGAGAAATAGCGGAGGAATTGAACATTGCCTATGGATCCGCCCAAGACATTGTGGTTAATGATTTGGGTTTCCGTCGTGTAGCAGCAAAGTTTGTGCCAAAAGACCTCAATTTCATGCAAAAAAGAGACCGTGTTGACGTCGCAAAAGACATGATTTGCGAGGCTGAATCCGATCCCACATTCATCAAAAGGATCATTACTGGAGACGAGACGTGGGTTAATGAGTACGACACACAATCCAGACATCAGGCAAGTGAATGGTGTTCACCAAATGAGCCGAGACCCAAAAAACCACGTCGTTTTCAGTCAAAAAAGAAGGCAATGCTGACGGTTTTCATGGATTACAACGGTGTAGTGCATCATGAATTTTTGCCAGAAGGCCAGACAGTAAACAAAGAGTATTATTTGGGCGTTATGAGACGTTTGCGTGAAGCAATTCGCCGAAAGAGACCAGAAATCGTCGCACAGTGCGTCGAGACCGTCGCACAGTGCTATAATTATTCGTAATTTTTTGACGAAAAATGCAACAAATACCACCCAACAGCCACCGAATTCACCTGATTTGGCTCCCTGTGACTTCTTTCTGTTCAATCGAGTTAAAAAACCATTACGGGGAACGCGTTTTAGCAGCCGAGAGGAAGTAATGGAAAAATCGCAGGAAGCACTGATGGACATACCGAAAACCGAATATAAAAAATGTTTCGAGGATTGGATCAAGCGCTGGCATAAGTGTGTTGCAGTCGATGGGGATTACTTTGAAGGGGACAATATAGATTTAGATGAATAAACTTGTATTTTTAATTTTCTGAATAAATTCCGGGAACTTTTTGATCAAGGTAGTATTCCCTTCTCGGTGCTGACTAGTACCTTTGTGTGGTCTTCTTTCTTCGCTGACAGTATAGCTTTGTCGTCCATTTATTGCAGCACACTTACTCCATCTTTGTTTTTATGCACGTACCATAATTTAAGACAGTTTTGAAACACATGTTTATTTTGTAATATCTGAGAAACATCTGCTTTTGAAATTCATATCGAATTGGCAAAAGTAATGTCCCTTTCTAAATTGTAAGCATTTTTCATTGATTACGAGAGTTCTTTTTGATCCTAACTGTTCACTATATTCACATTCGCAACATATAAATTGATGAATATTAACTTCATTCGTAATTCGAACCATGCACATGGCATATGTTTCTAAATAGATAAATAATGTTGGGCAGATTTTACGGCTTGTGTGACCTCATGCATGGTTGAACGTTTGCAAACGTTAATTTTAACTTGAAGTCTGATGTTAAATCATTTAAGTGGCACTGTTTATACAATTTTCTCAAACTGATGTATTTCTTTCCTTATTCATTAGGTAGTCTACAATTTGAGGTACCCTTTTGGATGGACACAAACTTAACCCCCCTACATGTATCAGATGCGTCTAACAAGACACCCCGACACTATACACTACAATTTATCCCTCTACAATTCCGCATACTACATTCTTCCCTTCATTCCGCCCAACATCCCTATCCTATGCTTACCCCTTCCTCGTTTGCCTAACATTCTCCCCTCTGTACGTGTATATCAGTCTTCTCCATCCCATTGCCAATTAAAATGCTCTGCATCCACTTCCCTGCCTCCTTCAGATCTTTCCCAACAAACCCCTCTCCTCTCCCACCATTCCTGGCACCTCTTCATTTGTTTTCCTTTCTGTCCATTTTACCTTTTCCACACCCACATTTCAAAAGCGTCCAATCTATGCTTATCATCTTGATTATGTGACCATGTGTCCACGCAGTACATAACTACGCTCGATATCAAAGTTTTAAGGAGCCTTGTCTTAACATCTTAATCCAACTTCCCTGTCATCGATTCCCTCCTTCTTGTGCCGATCGCATTTTTTCTTTATTATTATTTGTTATTATTAATCGACATGTGCTGATAGACAGTGTCAGATGGCACACAAGTCCCAAATAATCACAAAGGTAAAATCAGTCATTAAACAAAAGTACACTTAAAGGGAACTTCAAAACACAAAGCAAGAAAATCCACATTTCATAATTAAGCTGTTCCATACAACTTTACGCTACACATGAATCAAATTATTACATAAATTGTAAAATCTTTTCTTGAAAGTATTCACTCTGTCAGGAAAGGGCTCAAATGTTTTTGCAGGTAAGGCGTTCCAATCAACAATTGTTTTAATTGAAAAAGAAAATCTTTTTATTCTTTCTTTGTGTCGGGCATTTTACCTTAAAATTGTTGTCATTCCTCCCTATAAAATTTGGATTACCCGCCTTTTTCCTTAGTTCTTCCCAAGCTTTCTCCCCATTCAGAATGCGGAACATTCCACAAAGTCTGCTTACTTTCCTTCTAATTTGTAAAGGTTCCCAGCCCAGCGTTTTTAGCAAGTCAGACACACTCTCCATCCTCCTATGCTTCCCCAGTACATATCGGGCAGCCTTTCTTTGTACCTTTTCCAGTTTTTTGATTTGTCCTTCTTCCTTAGGGTCCCATACTAGAGATGCGTGCTCTAAAATTGTTCTTACCAGGGTCTGATACCCCTTCTCCTTAGTTGCTCTAACGCTCCCTTTGAGGTTTCTCATTACCTAATGAAGAGTTTTCAAAGCTTTCTTAAAAATGTACTCCACATTTAGCCCCCACCCTAAATCCTTAGTTGAATATACACCTAAGTAATTTAAACTGCTCAACATGCTCTAGTTTATTGGTTCCCATTTCAACTTTTTACTTCGCCTTCCTCTCTCTCTCTCGAAAAAACCTCGTGTAACTTTTGTTTCGTGACGAGACAACGTGATACCATGCACTAGAACGAACCCTTATTCGATTCCGCCTACCTTCCTCCCTCTTTTATTCCGTACCACAAGCCTATCCTTATCCAACCACTAGCCCACTTACCGATGAAATAAGTCGTCTGCACTCTTTCTTCATCATTGCGTTAGTTCCCTCCTGCGCGAATGGAATAAATTTCGACGGTTTCGTGGCCCCCTGGATACTTAATTCGTGATTCAAAGCGCGAGCGATGTCCTTGGAAAGTTTCAACCTGTGGTATATGCCCTCACAAACAAAGTCTGTGATGGGGGGGGGGGGGTAGCGACACCGTGTTGACCACCGGAAGTTGCGTCCACGACTGTTCTGGAGGACAAAGGAATATATTGAGTGGGCAACATCGATCTTCGTTTAAGGTGTCGGGAACCAATGAGAGCTTACAGGAAGTATATTTAAACCGATTAAATCTCCGTCCGCATAATCCTTATGCCCTGCCTACCCCCGGCGCTTGAATGGGAATTTAGGTGCAGCCTGTATTTGATTAAACCCCTTTAGCTGTCCACTCTACATAGAGAGTTCGCCTATTATTATTCGCATTTGAGTGTATTTCGATTGTGTTTTGTCTTTGTTATCACTGTCGCTTTTCAGCTATCAATCCGAAGTTTTAAGATTTAGCATTTTACTGGATTTGATGAAGTAATTTCCTCCTTTTAATTTTTTTCGAATATTATCCTTGCTGTGGTGATTATGAAAACGATCAATAAGAGAAGGAAATGATTCCATGTATATAATTTTTTTAATCGGGTGATGTGACGGGAATCAACGGGGGTTTAATTTTTAGCGGCGAAAACAGATCATAGACACCTGAAACCCAATTGGTATCACAAATTGCAGCTAACCAAGTACCGACATCCAAATATTCAATTAAAAATCAGTGCTAAATGTACGGCAGTTTGCAGTTTTGAAAGTAATTTTGCGCCGATGTTTAAAGTCCTACATACACTCGAAAGTGATTCCGGGAAGACAAGCCAATCAAGTAGAAACTTTCCTTTTTAAGTATAATCGATAACCTACCCTGAGTTTAACATGTAATATTGAATGTTTTGAGCTATCCAATACTGTAAAAGTATTTTTAGGTCTTGGACCAAAGTTGTTGGTCCAAGACCAAAGACAAAACCACTATTACCAAAGACATTTAGTTAGAAAAAGACCTAATTACATTTTCCGTAATACATGTACGAGAACGAGTACCTCCCTCCGCGTACATATTTTTGTCACGAAAAAGCTTGCTATAAATACTAATATTGATGATGTTAAATGTTAAAATATAAAATATATATTCATCACGCTAAGAGTTCGATATTATTGCTGAGATAATTAAGTTTAATGAACACATTCCTCGTCTCCATCGAGTTTCAGCGCCACCTCTATGCGATAAACATAGCGACATTGGCAACAGATAACTTCTTGGTGGGATGTTACAGTATGAGGTTCTACATAGCCCTCGGTTCGAATACATTTATTTAAATTGCCATGTTCCTTTCGAGTCTTGATTTTTTAAAATGGATAATTCAATAATATTGCATCGAAGTACATATTTTTCAATGCAGCCACAGCTCCTGTATCGGTAATAAATATTACGCGATCGCCTTTATGAGCAGCTAGGTAATGTTGCGATGTTTACCATATGTTCACTTCCATTCCAGAATGTACTCAAGTAAGAGCGAATGGAATGAATGAAAGATGATGAAAATAATTCTCTAGGGGTGTAAGATATTTTTTTTTTAATAATACGGCTGGCGACTGGCGAAACGTAGTAGAATATTGCAGAACACCTTAGTTGCTTTCTTTTGTTCGTTTCCGCAACTTTGTTGCCTAGCGTTTTCTCATAACTTTGAGCCTTGTCATAATTATAAACATAGACATTCACTCTATGCTTTTGTGCGTTTTAAACGTGCAAATTCAAAACTCATTCACCAGTACTTAATAACACACACATATATATATATATATATATATATATATATATATATATATATATATATATATATATATATATATATATATATATAACTTTTGGACGGCACAATAGAACACAGAATAAAACAGATAACACGTAAAAGGACACTCACACTGTAGATGATTTAAGCTTTCGGCCTACTCCGAGGCCTTCTTCAGGTCAGACTGAAAGGTTTTGAGGGAAGAGAGCCTGGGGAAGCAAGAAGGGGGGCGGAAGGTTTAGGGACTGTTGGGAAAGAAATTAAAGATGGCGGTTAAGGGTGGGAATTTTAAAGGATCGGAAATATAGGATGTATGCGGATTCGCGAGTTCTCACCTCTATGTTGGTGGCTGAATCGGGTAGGGATTCAAGAACTGTTAAGGAAAAGCATTCGTCAAATGATAGGTTGTGTGAACTTGCGTGTAAAGGGATAGGAAGAGAAGAGAGTGAAGCAGAATTACATGAGTAACGGTGATTGTTCATTCGGATGGATAATGGGGTAATGCATTCGCCTATGTAGAATGAGGTGCATTGTTTGCACGACAAGAGATAGATAATATTTTTTGAGAGGCAATTAGCGTGGGAACGGGGTGAAGGGACAATGAGGGGATGTGGGGAGAGGGGAGCAGATCTGATTAGGAGACATGTTTTACATCGGGGGCGATTGCAGGTAGGGGAAATATGTGGAAATTTGTCAGGGCGGGGTGTCAAAGGGTTGGTGGATCTCAGAAGGTTTCTGAGGTTGGCTGGTCGTCTGTAAGCGACAGAGGGGCATTGGGGCAGTAAGGATGTGGTCCACGTCATAACAGTTCTAGAATCCCTACCCGATTCAGCCACCAACATAGAGGTGAGAACTCGCGAATCCGCATACATCCTATATTTCCGATCCTTTAAAATTCCCACCTTTAACCGCCATCATTAATTTCTTTCCCAACAGTCCCTAAACCTTCCGCCCCCCTTCTTGCTTCCCCAGGCTCTCTTCCCTCAAAACCTTTCAGTCTGACCTGAAGAAGGCCTCGGAGTAGGCCGAAAGCTTAAATCATCTACAGTGTGAGTGTCCTTTTACGTGTTATCTGTTTTATTCTGTGTTCTATTGTGCTGTCCAAAAGTTATATTGCTCTCGTGAGTACTTCCGCATCATTATATATATATATATATATATATATATATATATATATATATATATATATATATATATATAGATGATTTCTTCGAAGTAACACGGAAGTGTTGAATAAAAAACTTAGACAGTAACACACAGCACGAGAACACATAAAAAGAACACTCACAATAATATCTTGATAATTTCGACGGACTTGAGCTCCGTCTTCTTCGGAAGATAAGATATGAGTCATATCTTATCTTCCGAAGAAGACGGAGCTCAAGTCCGTCGAAATTATCAAGATATTATTGTGAGTGTTCTTTTTATGTGTTCTCGTACTGTGTTACTGTCTAAGTTTTATATATATATATATATATATAGATGATGCGGAAGTACTCACGAGAGCAATATAACTTTTGGACGGCAGAATAGAACACAGAATAAAACAGATAACAAATCCCGCCATACGGCGAACAAATATGTTTTTCACACATAGAAATAGATATATAAGGAAAGGGGATAGGAAAACACATAGAAGAACAATATACACTGTTCGTCTTTTATGTGTTTTCCTATCCTCTTTCCTTATATCTATTTCTATGTGTGAAATAATATTTGTTCACCGTATGGCGGGATTTCGTGTTTGAATGTGATATGGCCAATATGGCTCGTCTCTTCTTCTGGCTATGCGTGCCATGAAACGCACCGTCCCTATCCTTTATGATATCGTATGAATGCTTTTCGACTATCTTACCCCTTCTTGTGTGTCGTCTATTTCTCCTTTGGTGGGTGAAACAGCTCTCTAACGCCATATCTGGACACAAAGCAATCGGAGCATTTGGGCGCTTTATAAGATCGCAGATCTCAGTGCAAATTGGGTTTCCTTATTAGCTTAAGTGGTAGAGCATCCGCCCGGCAAGTGGAAGGTCCGGCGTTCAAATCCCGGATAAGGAAATATTTTTAAATTTGTGATCTGCTCAAGTCCGCCTTCCCCACCTTTCCTGTGTTCGTCTTTTATGTGTTTTCCTATCCCCTTTCCTTATATCTATTTCTATGTGTGAAATAATATGCATATTATTATTAGGTAATCTACCGATTTGGGTAGGTTTTTGGATGGACACAACTATCAAATAAATATTTTGTAACTCCAAACAAAACCCAATCCAGCAACCTAAACTACGTGAGGTCCCTCTTCATCTCTGTGTACCTCTTTCCACCCTTCATCCCATCTAACATCCCTATCCTGCTCCTACCCTTTCCTCGCTTGCCCAACATTCTCCCCTCTATTACCTTCTTCAACATTCCACCACCGCTCAGCACGCCCTTCATCCATTTTTCCTGCCTCCATAGGATTTCTCTCAACAAACCCCTCTCCTCTTACCCACCATCTCTAGTACTTCCTCATTTGTTTTCCTTTCGGTCCATTTCACCTTCTCCATTCTTCTCCACACCCACATTTCAAAAGCCTCCAATCTACGTCTATCCTCCTGCTTCAGCGACCACGTTTCCGCGCCTACGCTCCATATTAGAGTTTTTACGAGTCTTGTCTTAACATTCCTACTCAACGTCCCCGTCATCAACTCCCTCCTCCTTGAGAAAGCCTCCTTGCCTAGCGCAATTCTTCTCCTTACGTCCCTACCACTTTGACCGTGTTGGTCCAAAACACTTCCGAGATATGTAAACTGTTCTACCTGCTCTATTTTTTCCCCGCCTATTTTAATATTTAGCTTAACCTTTTTCTTTCTGGAGAATCGCATAACCTTTGTTTTACTAATATTGATTCTCATCCCATATTTATCGCACTGAACCTCCAATTCAATCAACAATGCTTGCAACCCCTTGGCTGACTGAGCAACTAATGCTTGGTCATCAGCAAACCTAACCGATTTTACGAATTCCCCTCCGACTTTCATTCCTACCTCCAGTTCTTCCCATGCCTCTTTAATCATTTCCTCCACATATACGTTGAACAGTACCGGTGACAATGGGCAACCCTGCCTTACACCTCTTCCTAACACTGCCCATCCGGACTCTCCGTTCCCCACTCGCACCTGAGCAGTCTGAGACATGTACAGGTTGCGGATCAGTCTCCTGTCCCTCCAATCCATTCCTATTTTCTGCAATACACGCATTAATTTTTCCCAATTCACTCTATCAAACGCTTTTACGAAATCTACAAAACAGGCAAAAACGTCCTGATTATATTCTATATTCCTCTCGATTAGTGATCTCATTACTGCAATGGCATCACGCGTACCTCTTCCTTTCCTAAACCCAAACTGATCATCCCCTAAGTAATCATTTGCCTTACTCTCTATCCTTTTGTTGATGATCCTGAGAATAACTTTAGCTGCGTGGGATATCAAACTTATTTTTCTGTAATCCTCACATGACGTAGACTTTACCTTTTTTGGAATAGGAACTAACACCGATCTCACAATATCTTCCGGCCAGATTCCTTCCTCATAGATACTACGAATCAGTCCATATATGGCCTTCTTCCCACCTTTTCCTAACCATTTCAACAAATATGCATATATATATTATATACATATATATATATATATATATATATATATATATATTCCTTACAAACTAATGCGCTTATTTCCATCCATATTATTATTCTTGTGAATTTTGTACCTCAGAGTGCAGGTTCCACCACCCTAAGGATTCAGTCTTCAGTTCCTGATAGTTTTCACTTCCTGTTCAGAATTAATTATATTCTGTTGAAAAGAATTACTTTGTTTCTTATGCTGCTGTGGTCTAGATACTATTCGAGAGAAGTTTAGAATTGCCATCATTTCCCATTCCCCGTGATTAAACCGCAGCTTTTTCTTTCTGTTGTTTCGATGATACCGTTTTTCGTCCTTGCTAGATAGTCTAGCTAGGTACAGAGGCTTTTCGCACATCCGTTCCTCGGGTTCCCACTAGATCTCGTTATTCTTAAGAAAAGAATATCGCTCTCCCTTTCCATTCCTTTGTTTTCAGTTCCCCACAAGAAATTGGGAGAGAATTCTTCCCATCATTTTCCGTCGAGTGCCCCTCTCGTGCTTTTCCGCCTTCGCTGTTTTGTTGCTCAACCGTCCATTCATCCTTTCTGGGGACACTTATCTCACCCCAGATGGGTTGAGTCACTTGCGGATTTCAGTTTCCGCGGATTCAAGCGTACCCCCGCGGTTGTTTCTCTCATCCCAAGGACCATCGCGATGCGCAATATTTAAGTATCAACGTCCACTATCTTTCAATACGGCCTGCTGTGAAATTCCACCTAATTATTTTCAAACTGTCGCATCCTCTGTAAGATATCTCTTGGGAAATACATACTTCATGTATCTACAGGCACACATTAACCACGTTACAAACTTGATATATATACAACTATACCAAGGACACACGCACACTATATTATTATTAGGTAATCTACCGGATAAGGTAAGTTTTTCCGATGGACATAACTATCAAATAAATATTTTGTGACTCCTAAGAAAACCTAATCTACATCAGGTCCCTCTTCATCTCTGTGTACTTCCTTCCTCCCTTCATCCCGTCCAACATCCCTATGTATTTCACACACACACATATATGTATATAGCACTTTTGTGAAATTCTCACGGACGTGAATAATAATATGTGTGAAATTAGCGCCAGTAGTCAAAGACGTAAACACAGAAACACAAAAAAACTCCTGTTTCAGAGTTATGTCCTTCTCTTCCTTGAGAAAGGTGGTGTGAACCACCGAAAATTCGAAACCCTGTGAGGTTCTTTTCTTTGTTTTTTTTTCTTTGTCCGCTAGTGCTAACTTCATATACATTATATATTTATATTTTTGTATATATATATATATATATTATATATATTATTATTATTAGGTAATCTACCGGTTAAGGTAGGTTTTTGGATGGACACAACTATCAAATAAACATTTTGTGACTCCCCACCTAGCAAACTAATCTATATCAGGTCCCTCTTCATCTCGGTGTACTTCTACCCTCCCTTCATCCCGTCCAACATCCCTATCCTGTTCCTACCCTTACCTCGCTTGCCCAACATTCTTCCCTCTATTACCCTCTCCAACATTCCACTACCGCTCAATACGCCTTTATATATATATATATATTCCAGGGAAACCTTAACCGGCA
Source organism: Hetaerina titia (assembly GCA_037158775.1). Taxonomy (NCBI): domain Eukaryota; kingdom Metazoa; phylum Arthropoda; class Insecta; order Odonata; family Calopterygidae; genus Hetaerina; species Hetaerina titia. The sequence goes on along the minus strand of CM073776.1, from coordinate 63,994,636 downwards.
CAGGGAAAGGAACTGGCCCCCCTACCCTGATGTGTGAATTTCACATGCCGTCGGGTATACATGCACACAACGAAGTTCTTTTTTAACGAATTTATTCTTTATGGCCCAACGGACGTAACTTGATGACAAATAACACTCGCTCATATTTTCTTTTCTTGATTTACCTTTGTTTTTTTTTTAATTTGCCAATCATTTGAAATGATCACGTGCGAACCAATACAATTTATATTTCTTCCCACCGAACAAATGTTCTTCTTGACTGGATTCTTTTTGATTAATTCTCGTCGATAATCTCCCCCAAAGGTATAATAACAAACGTTAATAGGTAAACAATCGTTCCTGCGTGAGGTTATAAAAATCGTCGCCCGTTAGTGAGTGGCATCAGTTTCGCATTTGTTTGGAAGACGATGCCTCCGTCATCAATTTTTTATGACTTTACACTTAAACATTGCAATTGCAGGAGAATCGATCTTTTATGGTCTCGCGTCAGAAACCTTATCCAGTCTCCAATTCTACAGTGTCCAAAATGAATCACCTTGATATTGTAATAAATTAAACGCTTCTTAATACCAAGGTTCTTCTAGATTAAAATGCCCTGAGAAAGAAAATGGGGTCATGCCTTATATCAGCTCGGAAAGTAGGCCGGCATAAAAACAAGGAGTACGTCATTAAGATTATTTATCATGCTCTAGTTTAAAAGTAAAAAAAAAATGTGCTCGCGTTGTGGAAACTTTGCTTTGGGTATCGCAATATAAAAGACAATGAGTACATGAGAATGATACAGTATCTTGTGTCGAGGGGAATCGTATATACTTTATGAAGAACTATACTAACAGAATGTCTATAAATTTTTTAATGATACCTATGACAAGACCTCATACGCGTGAGCAATTCAATTTTTATAAATAAGAGGGTTGCTATTTATATTTTGAGCCTTGACAACACTAAGTGCTTTAGGCGCCATCTGACGTTTCCATCTGAAAGTTTGACACTTTTAACGATTAAATTTCTTCAGTACATTTTGCCGTTTCATCATAACTTGTGTTGTTTACACTGACTTGAAAATTTTGTCTCAGCGACAAAATGGAGTCAGCTCGTGAACACGTACGTGCGATGATCTCTTACGACTTTCGACATGGATTATCAAGACAGAAGTGCATCGATCAACTTACTTCCACTTTTGGCAATGAATGCCTTCCTCCTATATCCTTTTCCACTGTAAAAAGCTGGTATAACGAATTACATCATGGCCGCCGTTTCCTCAGCGACGAAAGTCGTGAAGATTGTCCAAAATCTGATGTTGTGCCCGAAAACATTGATGCTGTGCAAGACCTAGTGAAGGAAGATCGTCATGTGACTTATCGTGAGATTGAGGCATCCTTGGGGATTAGTATGACGAGCATCAATAAGATATTGCATGAACATTTAGCTGTGAAAAAAATTGTTTGCGTTGGATCCCGCATAATTTGATAAATTCTCAAAAATATTCTCTCGTCAATTGGTGTGAAGTAATGCTCAACAAACACAATCGCGGTGCATCAAAAGCTGTGTATACGTACGTAACATCTACACAGGTGACGAATCTTGGATCTATGCGTAAGAGCCCAAAACAAAACAGCAATCCACTGATCCACTGTATGGGTCTTCAAAGACGAGCCAAATCCAACAGAAGTGATTCGTGAAAGCACATCGAGGCAAATGATTGCCTGTGTACTATATTCGGAATAACTGGGTATGTGGCAACCGTACCGTCAGAGCAACGTAGAACCGTGAATTCTGAATGGTACACGAGTATTTGTTTGCCAGAAGTGCTTGGTGAAAAACGGAAAAAAGTGGCATCGAAGAATCATTCTTCACTATGACAATGCAAGCTCTCGCAGATCGGCTGAAACAACTACTTATTTGACTGGCCACAACGTCGAATTGATGGATCATCCTCCGTACAGCCCTGATGTAGCACCAAATTGTTTCTGTCTACTCCTGTTTAATGAAGAAAAAAATGCGTGGCCAACTTTTTTCGGCATCTGAAGAAGCCGTTGATGCATTCAAAAACCATGTTTTGGAAGTACCTCAATCGGAGTGGAAAAAGTGTTACGAAAATTGGTTCGAGCGCATGCAAAAGTGCATTGTTTATCGTGGAGAATACTTCGTAAAACAATGAAGCCATTTTCAAACAATAAACTATTGTCCCTTCATTATTAGGCTAAAACTATAAATAGCAACCCTCGTATATGTGTATATATATATATATATATATATATATATATACTCCGAGGCTTTCTTCAGGTCAGACTCTAGTCTCTCTGAGTCTGACCTGAAGAAGGCCTCGGAGTAGGCCGAAAGCTTAAATCATCTACAGTGTGAGTGTCCTTTTACGTGTTATCTGTTTTATCCTGTGTTCTATTGTGCCGTCCAAAAGTTATATTGCTCTCGTGAGTACTTCCGCATCATCGATATATATATATATATATATATATATATATATATATATATATATATATATATGACTATTTAGTGAATTTTATTGTGCACGTTCGTGGCTAAAGTGACTATATATATATATATATATATATATATATATATATATATATATATATATATATATAATATATATGAGATTTGTGTAATAGCAACTCGCAAGATTCATTTCCGTCAACTTTAAGACATACTGTATTTGCTTTTACTTCTTCAATAATGCGACGAATATTTTGATTTAATTTTGAATTTTAAAAATTAATTGCACGAATAAGATTTGTCAAATAATCATTAAGCGGAACCGGAATTTACGCAAGCTAAGAGTAAACAACATCTAACAACAAACATTGAATGTTTATATACATTGAACGACAGGTGTGTACATCTTATGGTGTAAGACCTTATACTTTTTAACTATACACCACCTTGGGTGTCTCTTTATGAGAAAAGGAAACACTGAATCTTAAATTTAAAACTGAATTTGAATAGTTTTCAGATGCTCACTTCAAATAAAAAAAACAATAATTAAACTCTCCGTCTTTTCAATGTACCCTGAAGTTTGCGTAATAAAGTTACGAAAAGAATCGAACAGCATCGGCGTTCATCTATTTTTTTTAATCTTCGGGAGTATACGACGTTAGGTAGAATGTAACGGAATCTGAGGACGTTAATGTGACAAACTTTCGCATTAGTCTGCTGCCATAGCGATATAATCTTACAGGAAAGTTTTGCTGAAACAAACTTGCTTGAACTTTGACACGTGACTCTCGCCATGTCATCGACTCTATAAAAAAAAAGACGAATGCGATATCTTATCTTAAAAATCAATTTTATTCCTCGTAATAAATTCAAAACAAATTTATCCTAATAAAATGGACGTCATTTGTGTCAAGATTTTTAATACCGCATCTCATTAAATATTCATAATATGGAAAATTCAGATTTCCTTTTGACTTCATAAGTACGACAACGAATTGAATTATGGCGCGTGCCGATTATAAAAAAATATAAGTTAATTACCCAACTGATATAAATTATTCTTAAAATAACGCTCAAGTTTGAGGAAAACTCCGTTATTTATACATACTCAATAACAATGGAGAGGTAAATAAAAAGCGTAGCAACACTTATCTAAATGAACTGAACGGTATTTCAATACTTGTATTTTTCCGTGATCTATTATTGATCAAATATTCTCCTTCGAGATAGCTTTGAATTACAAATGAAAAGATTCAAGTACGAATTTATAACTCAATATAAATGCGCATCAAATTATTGGCTGTGCTAATTATCCGCCTATCATACAGAATTCATCTTCACAGTGTTGCCGGGTCTCCTGGATGGAATGACGTCATCTACATAGTTTAGAAAAGAATCGCAATCCTGAGATTAATAACCAAATTATTCATGTTGTGTTGTCATCACGGGCTTCTTAAATATTCAATTTATTTGCTAATATTTTCCGCATATTGTATTATTTCATGAGCATCATTATGCTTTCCGATTGTTAGAAAATAATTGAATGATGAAATAATGACGCCGTTGCCCAGTAAGAGCAATTTAATTTGTATCCGAAATAAGGAGTGATGGCTTTCATCGTTAAAATTTCAGACCCCTAGATAGTGTGGTTGTAATTGCAAATAATGGTTGCGAGCAAAAGTTGGCTGAAATAGGATATAACCCCCAAGATATTCCCCATTTCTGGCAGTCTCCCTGCTTCAAAAATTCATTCGCAATTTTTTTTGGCTTTTATGTTTCCTAAAAAACTCATCATAAGAGCTGCGGTACGGATATTAACATTCCTACCCTTAATGCCTTTCCCTTTCAGGGTACAACACACGGAAAACTGTATTTTTTTGTTACGCGGTGAAATTAATAAAAAAAAATTTGAAAATTACTCAAACCATTCTATCTTAAATGTCTTTTCGTGCTTATTCCTCGTCATTATTTTCACATTAATTTAATACGCAGTCATCCATCTGCATCTACGACGGGGGTCCCATTAAGTACCCGGCCTTACCTAGAGATGGCGGTAGTTGTTTGAAAAATATCACTGTATTAGGAGGTACGCAATCTATAAAGCATAAGTTTCAAGTTTTAAGACGCCACGTTGTTTAATCTTTGTTTGGTAGCCATCAATAGTGAACGTTTCCAGTGAATTTTGTGAAAATGGAGAAAATTGGTCATCGTTATTTGACACAACACTTTTATTTGAAAGGCCTAAGCCCATCTAATATAAAAGCTGAACTGAATTGTACTCTGGGTGAGTCTGTTCCTTCGTTTACAACAGTAAAATATCGTGTAACAGAGTTTAAACCAGGCTTTATGGGCTGTCAAGACGAGGGTCGCGTTGGTCGACCAAATGAGGTGACGACTCCAGAAACGGTGAAGAAAATCCACAAAGTGATACTTGATGATCGTCAACTGAAAGTACGCGAGCTAGCGGACATAGTAGGCATTTCAAAAAGTTCAGTACATCGAATATTAACTGAAAAGTTGGCCTTGATAAAGCTGTGTGCAATATGGGTGCCGCGTTTGCTCACACTCGAGCAAAACCAGTGTCGTGAAGATGTTTCAGTGTCTGGCAAAGTTTCACCGCGACAAAGCAGAATTTTCGTGCAGCATCCAAACCATGGATGAAACATGGGTCCGTTACTTCACACTCGAGACGAAAGAACAATCCAAAATTTTTGCGTTTTCTTTGTTGGGTCTGGTACATCTGGGACCACCCTTGTACATCTTAGCCTGCAAGCCGCGACGTGGGTGTGGGGTTCTGCTCTACTATACGGCTAATTACCGAGATTAATGGGAAACTAAAGAACATTGTTGTCTGGGTGAATTCTCCGTAATACCTGCCCTTGGTCCAAATTATTTCCGTATGAAACGTAGGTTTAAGTTTCTGTAAATGTAAAATTGGAAACAGATGGGAAAACAGGATACTTTAAGGATTTGTTTAGGATGTACTCGAAATTGTGGAACCTCGCCATAGCTATCACTTACTCGAGTATAAATTGAATTATCAAGCAATTTTAGCTTGTAAAATAGTTAAATGCTTCCGTTGGGATGTGCCATTTGTAGGATAAAGGTCGAAAACCATTGGATTGATTTTTTTTTGTAATTTTCTCTTCAAAAAAACATCTGCGACCTCTTGGGTCAACTGGTCGATTCCTGACCCAATATTGCTTCTGTTGAAATTGGCGCGATTTCTTTGGGCACCGACTCTGGGATCTCGTTTTCCTGACCTTTATCGTCGCAAATGAGAAGTGGGGAAAGAGTAGTATCCTCCATGAGCTACTGTTACTTTAAGGAAAATCCGTGAATCCAGATGGCGAACGAACATGTTTGGGAGGGGGTGGGGGTGGAGGGGGTTTAGAAGACTGTTTTATGACGCTCAGCGACGAGAAATCGGAAGTCGACCGAAATAAAGCGCAGTTCGTCGGAAAAGGAGGGGGAGATCGCGGATGGTATGAATCACTCGCGTGAGCTATCCCGGATTTGTAGCGTTTGAAATGTGCGAGAGGAACGAATAGAAGCTGGAACTGAACTGGAGGCGGTCTTGCCCATGTCTCGCTCGGACGAGGCGAATTGAGAAATGGCGGACTAGTGGATGATTTCTCAAAGACATTCCTTTCTCGTTAGAGATAATCACTCACTGTAAAATCCGCGACCGCGTTTGTACAGTCTTCGTTCAAAGAAAATCCCGTTTATTTTTCCTATGACGCCAGAGCCTGTTATTGCTGCCATCTCTGTTATTATTATTACTAGGTAATCTACCGGTTAAGGTAGGTTTTTGGATGGACACAACTACCAAATAAATATTTTTTTACTCCTTACAAAACCCAATCCAGTAACCTAATGTACATCAGGTCCCTCTTCATCTCTGTGTACTTCTTTCCTCCCTTCATCCCATCCAACATCCCTATCCTGTTCCTACCCTTACCTCGCTTGCCCAACATTCTCCCCTCTATTACCCTCTTCAACATTCCACTACCGCTCAATACGCCTTTCATCCATTTTTCCTGCCTCCATAGGATTTCTCTCAACAAACCCCTCTCCTCACCCACCATCTCCAGTACTTCCTCATTTGTTTTCCTTTCGGTCCATTTCACCTTCTCCATTCTTCTCCACACCCACATTTCAAGAGCCTCCAATCTACGTCCATCCTCCTGCTTCAGTGACCACGTTTCCGCTACGTTCCATATCAGAGTTTTTACTAGTCTTGCCTTAACATCTCTACTCAACGTCCCCGTCATCAACTCCCTCCTCCTTGAGAAAGCCTCCTTGCCTAGCGCAATTCTTCTCCTTACGTCCCTACCACTTTGACCGTATTGGTCCAAAACACTTCCGAGATACGCAAACTGTTCTACCTGCTCTATTTTTTCCCCGCCTATTTTAATATTTAGCTTAGCCTTTTTCTTTCTGGAAAATCGCATAACCTTTCTTATTAAAATTGTTATGATAAACTGATTAACGTATCAAAATTGTTACAGGAGCTAGGTTGGTAATCACTCATGGAGCTGAGATTAAATTACAGATTAAATCTCTTGCGTAAATTGGAAGGATGTCTCTTTAGCAATGATGGTGAAAATGTATTATTACCCCCGTCGTACGACAGTAGGAGATATCGTGTCAATAAAATCAGAAAGATTAAGTGTAAAACTGATGTCATTTTTTCCACGAACATTAAGGGATCGTAAAAAAAATTGTCCGACCGCAGTAGGGTTAGGTTCAGGTAAAAATTAGTCTGGTATGTATTCATTCCCTGCCACACACCCTGGCGGTGGCTTACAGAGTACAAAAATAAATAAACATGCAATTTTGAGTGGATTTTAGAGGACGAATCAAGATTTAGATAAATATTTCATCAAATTAAAATTTCATATCTACATACTGACAGGATTCATGATCAAAAACGTATAAAACTAGCAACACGAGCAACTAGCAATTAGAGAGATTAAGTGCTGAACAGACAGATTTAAGATGTCATTATTTCCACGGACGAAAAGGCATTAGAATAACACTATCTTGCCACGCTTTGGATTACAAGTATTTTTTGTTAAAACTTGCCTGGTGTGCGTGATCACCCCCTGCTACACACCCTAGCGGCGGCTTGAAGGTTACCATATATATAATATATAAAATACTATATTAAACTACCAATTAGGATATTGTTCAAAGCGATGTAAGGCTGGCGCACACGGAATCGACGCGTCATTTTTGTTTACTTGATGCATATTATTATCGACTATGACGCGTTTAGTGGCAGCGTCACTCAAACTTTCGTCAATTGTTTCCTGCGTTGCCAACATGGCGGATTGCGTGCTTCTCTCTAGCGATTTAGATCAGATATCCATATCGGACTGGTGGGTTAGGTTTTGGTATCAGAAAATGCACATCACTGAAGTTTTGAAATAAATAAAAATGTATAGAAAAACGTGAACCGTCAACTACATTGGATCGAGTTAAGAATTTCTGAATAGGTCAAAATAGTTAGACATTAAAATCTTTCATAAGGAAATGCACGTTGGAAGAAAATACGGGTCAATTTCAAAGAAGCCAAATGTTATAAGACGAGTTGTAGGAAAATTCATTGACAAGGTGATTGTTACTTTGCTTTATTTAGGCCACGTTTGAAATAACGCGTTATCTGGTGTCCGAGATAAAAAATATTTATCAAAGATTCAGACAAGGGTCAAAGAAAATCCGCAAAACTTATCAAACAAAATAAACTTCTAGAAGGGAGTAAGCGTGACTAATTGGGTGGTTTGAGGGAACACGTGGGATCTGAATCATACTAAGAAAAAATATACTTAGTTCTTTTACATACATTTTGTTAAAACCGACCAAGGTTTCGATTTTAACCAAGTTATAATCAAGAGAAATGCAGAAGACGTAAATTCCTTTATCCCAATCGTAATTATATATCCTATAATATGTATATGTGGGTCGCAGTAGGCCAGGGGGTAGGGCGTTGAACTACTGATCGGAGGGCCCGGGTTCGATTCCCGGGCGAGGCACTCTGGGCACCTGCAGCTCCACTCAAGCTATGTGATTTTTCGGGTACCTACCCTGATGTGAATTGGCAAAGTTATTTCATTCATCTTTGAGAGAATTTTGTCAGGAATTTCAATTGGGACAATATTGAGGCATTAATTGGTGGACACAACCATATTAAGTGAAGGAGATGTTTCAGTCACTGTCTCGTACAGCTTGGTAAGCCTAACATCTATCCGAAATGACTTCACCTTCGCCCATCGTTAGTGGTTAAGATTAGTCAGAGGCTGTCCTTGTCTGACTCTTTTATATATCCCTTCCTTTTTAAGATGTGGAAGAATTTGTTTGTCGCCATGACTCACTTCCTTTTGTCTCCCCTGTCTAGCTATGGACGTCCAGTCTCAACCTCAGTTTGTTTGTTTATATCCGCCGTCGCGCGACTAGCGATATTCCATGTCCTATTTTCTGTATCTGTATATGGTTGAGTCCGTCGGATTAAATCGACGGTGTAAAATCTGCTTTGGAAAACGTACTCTGTCAATTGTTGTCAATTTGAACGGCCTTTTCACCGCGCGCATTGATATCGTAAAGTTAAGTATCTTCATTGTTCACTAGCATTTAACTTATCCAGGTTCCTTTACGGGGCTGTTCAGCCAATCGAGGATAGGAAGTTTCGGACGGTGTTAGTCGCGAATCTCTTCCGCCCAGATTGGGCGGACTGACCTTTGCACCGTGCTTTCAAAAGCTTAAATATTTCGCTGCCATCTTTCATTCTATTAAGTACCACGCTGCCTTGGTTGTTATTCTACCAGCGTACCCGAATAAATTATTCGCATTTTCTTACACGGGAAGGGAAAATGTTAGGCATGTTGAATGAAAAGCATGGTGTGGTCTAAACCATAATGTGTTTTAAGAATGGTTGCACACGTAAATTGTTTTCAAATGATATGCTATATGCGACTTTTAAAAAAATTACTTGTTAAAAAACGTCGTGTGTGACGGTATTTAATGGCGTTTTATGCCGGGTATAGAAGTGTTTGTACGACTTTGCAGAATATTTACCTAAACTTGATAATTAAATGAAAAAACATTTAAGATGTGTGTATTAATCCTGTCTTCTCTTCAAATTTCAGGAGGTGATTCTGCGTTCTTCCGAGGATTGAGAAACATCGCAACAGGTAAAGGACTTTGAGATTTCCAACTTCTTTAGAATTCTTATCAACGACTCTCTTCGTGTTTGTTTCTGCGAGAGATTAAGAGTGATGATAGATAATGTTTCATTTATATATCACAGTGGTTTTATGATTCCTACAGATACTAGGTACGTGATTTCTGGTTTGGATTCCTCCTTAAACCGAAGTAAATAGGAAAAGGCTTAAAGTTGAAAGCTTTCCAGGAAACTGCGAACAGCTTTCTCTCGGGAAGCGTATTCGTTAAGGTTTATTCGTATTCGGTACCGTGTGACGCAGACTGAGGTTTTCTACAAAATTTAGTCTCAGAAAACCTACGATCTGTCGCGTGAATAACTTACGTATATTGTGGAACCCTTTGACACATAACAAGTTCTTGGAAATGGGACACGACAACTTGGTAGGACATACTGTGGAAATTCCTACTTCTTTTGCATTAAAAGATTCGCTGGTTAAATTATTTAAACTTCTATTTACATCTCTGTTATTTTTTCATACATTTCCGCATTGTTTGTAAGTCATGCTGCAGCACTTCTTTGCTTATTGGAGTGTGATAATTTTACGTTAATAGCTGATTAAAATCATTATTTTAGTCGGTATTTAAATTTGGCATTCGCCATTAAAAATTGCGTGAATACAGGCCGGTGGCAACAATCGATGAACGATTTTTGTTTTGGAGACGTCCTGACGTAAACAAACAGCGAAATGATTTGAATTTAACCGACATCCAATGCCATTCCAACGGTTGCGGAACGCGGCGCGTGTTGTCCGAATGCGAGTTTTGATTAGTTGATTCCCTTCAATTGATTTATATGTCCAAGTATCCTCGAGCGGGGTTCAGAACGATAAATTTGATGTAGGTGAAAGCATGCAATCAGAGTTTCAAGTTCAAAATGGTTGTCGTTACGTTTTGGTTTCTTGCTCCATATTTCTTGAACTAAATTTAGAGGAAAACTTGACCTTGTGGGTTTTTAGGGGATGTTTACAAAGTCTTAAAGTTGATGAATTTCTTGTGGTAATCGCGGCTGGACTAAGACATATACGTATATGTATGGCAATTTGTTTCTCGGGTTAAAATCACGCAGCGACATTTTGATGTGCAATTTCCACAACACTACAGTGTATTATTTGTGATTGCAAAAAGGTTAAAATTATTGCTTTATGATCAACTTAAGGCATATAATACTGTATTGGTGGTAGCACCTGAATCAGAATTCGTATTACCCCTATTCCTCATCGTCGTATCTTATTAAACATCTTTCGTTACATCGTTAATCTCGGGCGTAATAAGCGTACTACTAAATACTTTGTAATGATTTATCTACTTTTTGGGTATTCATTTGATAAAACCTCAAGTAAGATTAAAGCTGAGGCAATGGTCTTCCGTCGAAGTAGGGAAGATAATCTCCATGTAAGACCACGTAAAGATACTCTGGAAGAAAGAAGAGGGATCTACAGGCCAATCTAGAAGGCCTGTACATCTACGCTGATAGTATGAGATGTAGTAAACAGAATAGTAATAGCGAAGGATTTCTTTCAGAGGGTTGCTAATATTTCAGGCATAGGGAATAAGTTTAATTAAACGTAGTTACGAAGTTTTTATTTTCTATGAGTGCTAACTCCGTCGATTGGAGGAGCCGACAAAAGAATAATGGAGGTCGTAGAAATTTGGAGATTAAAAGAGTAGTTTTAACAATTGACCCACACTTCATGAAACCTAAGCCACGTAATGGGACGCAATGTCGTAACAATTATATCATGAGTGACGTCATGGTGTATAGCAGTTTTCCCGAGTCTTGGATTTAATGTACACCCAATACGCCGCATGGACGTGTGGCAGTGGGTGTTAGCACACCAGCCATTTGACTATTAGCACATGCAGTCATAATAATGTTATATGTGTTAGCGGGTGTGTAAAAGCAGTCGTATACATACATGCTTTACAACTTAATGCATGTAATTGTTGTCTGATCACTAATTCATTGAATTTTGCTCATAGAGTTAACTTAATGGGCACTTTCATTCTCTTACAAAGGTGATCTCATAAGTACCCGGCCTGACCTATGGGTGTAGTTGTTTGAAAATCATCACTGTATTAGAAAGTAGACAATCTATAAAAGATACGTTTCAAGTTTGAAGACGCCACGTTGTTTAGTATTTGTTTGACAGCCATCAATATTAAAAGTTTTCAGTGAATTTGTGAAAATGGAGAAAATTGATCATCGCAATGTGATACTATACTTTTATTTGAAAGGCCTTAGCCAAATCAATGTAAAAGCTTAACTGAATTCTACTCTGAGTGAATCTGCTTCTTCGTTTACAAGAGTAAAATACTGGTTAGCAGAGTTTAAACGAGGTCGTACGACTCCAGAAACGGTGAAGAAAATCCACAAAGTGATATTGGATGATCGTCGACTGAAAGTGCGCGAGCTAGCGGACATAGTGGGAATTTCAAAAAGTGCGGTACATCGCATATTAACTGAAAATTTGGACATGAGAAAGATCGTACAATTTGGACAGGGAAGAAAGAGTATTTGAATCTATCTGTGACGTTGTCTCCCTTATTATATCCGAGTGATGGAGTCTACCAATGATACATGGCGCTATGACCATTCACTCGTTGTCGCCAGATAACTCAGGTGTTGCCCATATTTCTAAAATCAATTCTCTTCGTGAACCAAAGGGGTTCCCAACCTTTTTCTTCCAGTATACCCTTGAGCTTCATATGCCGTTATTCGGGATATTTCGACTCCCTCATCATTCGCGAATTAAATATTCCTCTCCGTCTTTTTTTATTGGTGACCCATGTCTGTCGATGTGTCTGTAAGCTGGGAAATCTCTTCTCCCTCTCGTGATTATCGCCGGAAAATGCACAACAAGGGCGTGAGTCATGGGAGAGTGCACGCTTGGACGCAGATAAGGCATAAGCCGCCGCCCCGTTGACGTTTAGTCACGGATCACGAGAAGTTTAAAAGAGAGAGAGAAGTCTCTCAATGATTGTTGTTTTTTTGAGGAAGTGTTCGCCGGAGTGCGCATGCGCTGGCTTTAATCACTAAACGCCCTTCCTAGTGGCCCTCCTTATCTCCTTATCCATCACCAAGCGACCATCCCCCCAAGAAGCAGTTCCTAACCCTTCGTTCCCTTTCTCTCCCCTTCTCCACATCTGATGTGAGTGAAACGGGTGACTAACGACACCCGTCTGCGAGGAACGGGACTGAGCGGGGGGGGGAGGAGAAATAATGGGTGAGAGGGTAACCTAATGACTCTTCGGGGAAGAGAGGGAAGATCAACGGAAAACTAGAGATTAGGAGCGATAAACCGTGGCGCCGGGCCGATCTCTCGGACGCCGTGGTTTATGGAGAGGAAGACAGCTAGTACCTACGTACTTAAAACTTTCTTATCTCTGGCAAAATCTATTGGATGTTGCATCATAGTGTACTTACGCACCGACTCCATGTTTTATTTTTGGTCACGATCACTCGCCGTCTTATTGGCGTGAGAACATTCTTAGCCCGTTAAATATTATATTTCTCCAAATCTCATCCAAAAAGTCTCTCGTACAAGATAGTTTAAATGCAACTAAATGGCCTCTGCCATTTTCTATTGGAATCGGCGATTATTCGTCTCCCGTCAAAGTTCATAATAAAACTCGAAAATTAATTGCGTGCCTTGAGCAATTGAATTGAATCAACCAATCAGAACTCACATTCGGGCAGCACGTAGTTCGGTACGCTACTGTTGTGACGACAATACATAATGATTCCATCGGTTTTATTTCAAATCGCTGCGTTGTTTATTTACCTCAGGACAGCAAAATAATAAACAAACTGTGTGTCAATTGTTTCCACCACGTCACGACATAGAACATACTATGCTAATTTCAACGATTTATTAGTCACAATTTCTGGCCGGAAATAACGTGTGCATGTCGTGATTATTTTCCTAGAGCAAGTACGTATTGAAGTCTCTTTTTTAATCAATTTTCTTCCCTTGCCACTTTGACCTCTACCCTTACTGCGCTTAATTAATTAAGTTAATAAATGCCTTCTTGCTTCAGCTTGCTTTTCATGAATGAAATATCGAATAATTCAATGGGAAGAAGTTATGATAAAAAAAGAATGGGACGTAAACCTTTTTTTTCAATGCGTGACCGTCTCGTGGCTTTCGGCGATTTTTTTTTTTAAGAATGTCGGTCGATCAAATTAAATCTTCTTTACGCTCATTCGCGGAAAGGATAATTCCTCTCATAGTTCCGCGCAAGTTCGTTAACGTGAAAGAACAAGGACCACCTTATGTATGCTGGATTCGGGATGCGGTGCAAAAGTGAACCTCTCCTTCAGTTTTTATGGGGGAATTTAACGACGACCATCTTGGTTCCCATGTAATGAATGTGTGTGAGGAGTTAATAATTGACGATAAATAGGTCATTAAAACCCTCCCCAACACTTCGGATGTTGCCATCCGCCATCTTAAACATTTCCTGGAAAATCTCCAGTCTTTTCGTTAAGAGTGCAGAGGTTCACATCTCAAGAGTTACGTATGCTAACGGTTCAGTCCGTCACAAATACTGTTACTTGCCTCTACTGTTGTTCTCTCCCGTACTCCATGGAATTGTTGTTTATTCCCGGCACGATTGTTTACCGAGTTTATATAGCGGAATATGACCCCGAAAATTCATGTATGTTGAAATGGTGTTTGGTGGTATGATACGATGGTGAAGTAATTGTATTCGGTACAGTATGAGATGGATATAGGTGACGGTGAGTGCATGCAGTGCAAAGAATGATTTTATTCTTCGCCATGTACAAATTATCTTTTGCCCATCTCCTTTGATTATTTATCTTTAATTTTTTACTATGATCCTTTAGGAAATTTAAAAATCTTTATTGCTTCTTGGTGTAATGAATTATTTGTTTGACAGTAATGTATATATACTCATGTGTATGTTTATTTATACATATATATATATACATGTGTATGTATATATATATATATGTGTGTGTGTATATACATATTTTTATACGTAAACAAGGGTGGTCTGAAAAGTTTCTGGCATAACAAAGAGACAAGACATTTTTTTCTGAAATTTTCTGAGTCGGAAATTTTTCAGACCACCCACGTATATATATATATATATATATATATATATATATATATATATATATATATATATAACTTTTGGACGGCACAATAGAACACAGAATAAAACAGATAACAAGTAAAAGGACACTCACACTGTAGATGATTTAAGCTTTCGGCCTACTCCGAGGCCTTCTTCAGTTTTTTACGTATCTCGGAAGTGTTTTGGACCAACACGGCCAAAGTAGTAGGGACGTAAGGAGAAGAATTGCGCTAGGCAAGGAGGCTTTCACAAGGAGGGAGTTGATGACAGGGAAGGTGAGTAAGGATGCGAAGAAAACACTCATCACAATTTTGATATGGAGCGTAGAAACTGCGTGGAAACGTGGTCATTGAAGCATGAGGATAGAAGGAGATTGAGGCCTTTGAAATGTGGGGATGGAGAAGATGAAATGGACGGAAAGGAAAACAAATGAGTAAGTAAGCTATGGTGGGCGAGGACAGGGTATTGGGAGAAATCATAAGGGCAAATGTTACTTAAAAATCAAATTTGTTAGAGCAAATGGATGATGGGCGTATTAATCGGCAGTGGGACGTTGAAGAATTATTATACATAGAGGGGGGAATGTTAGGAAAACGAAGAAAAACCGGGAATAGGATAGGGATGTTGGACGGGAGGAAGGAAGTACACAGAGAATAAGAGGGACTTGTAGAGTAGGTTGGTTTGTGTTTTGTAAGGAGTCACAAAATATTTATTTGGTACTTGTGCCCATCCAAAACCTACCTTAACGAGTAGATTACTTAATTATATATATATATATATATAAATAATAATTTCATATTCGTTATGTAAACAATTTACAAATCTGGGCATTATCGTCATGCAATCATTGTTGGCAAACGAGAATCACTGGTTGATATTCGACAATGAATATTTGATTTTTGATAATCTGGGCCAAAGTTGCTATTTCATGCCTTAGCCATGCTTTCGACGTCATTGGAATGCCTAAAGTTAGCCCTTGTACTTTGCCTGGTGATTACAGTTTCCTTGGAATCAATTAGCGGCTATGTGCATCTCAGAACACGGTGCTGGAAGGGGCACTTCACCTCCCATCTTCTTACGTCCGCGTTCGTTCCAAGAAGGCACTCTCATCACACACCCCCCCCCCCGCGTGTTTCATCCAGGAATACGTTGTTTGGACCCATTCACTCTGTTGATAGTTCAATTATCCGTAAGGTCACGAGGCGTGCGGTGCTCTGTGACGTTCAACTCGTGATCGTGAGTGGACTCTAGGTTGCACAAGTAGTTGCGGTTGAACACAAGGAAGAGACTAGGAAGCATCAATGGAATCTATCTTGGGTTGCAGTCAGGTGGATAAACCCGATACACAACCGGTTTTTCTTGAAGGTCGCGGGTTCGATCCTCTCGTTGGAGGATGTTTATTGTTTGTCATCACGTGATGGAGTGACGTTCGTTTCGCAAAGTGACGTGGTAGAGAAGGTAGCTGAGCTGTTCGCCTTCTCGATAGGAGGTCTTGCGGTCAATTCCGTGTGGTGCTTCCATGCATTCGGAGCTTCTAAATTCTATATGATTTTTCCGGTACAGAAAATGGACCGAAAGGATAGCAAACGAAGAATTTCAAGGTGTATTAGGGAAAGGGAGACGGTTGTTGCAGAAATTCATAGAAGATAGTACAAATAGATGCAGGAGATAGTATGGGATACTCAAGATTGTTACATTATGGGAGAATTCTGGGAAAGCGAGGAAGAAGGAGGAAAGGGGTAGGGAGTTAGGATAAAATTAAGAAAGGTAGCAAGTATTAAGAGTTAAATAATGAGGCAATTGTATAGAATGGTAGCAATGGATAATTTGTCTCTCGTTAGTCGGAGTAGAGTACGTACGTAAAGTACGGAGTACTGAATTAAAGATTGCATACTTTCTAATACAGTGATATTTTTCAAACAACTACCGCCATCTCTAGGTCAGGCCGGGTATTTATGGGACCACCCTCGTATTAGACGAACTAACCCTTGTGTTGAATGAAGTCTTCCTCCAGCATATACACACATTTGCACGTTTTATGATAATATTTTAACTAATATTTACCCCTTCCTCTCCCATATCCTCCCTTATCTCTAAACCCTTTTAACCTGGTGCTTGCACCCCCTGCCGCACACATATTTGTTGGATCGCGGAGTATTATGTCGATCCGATTTTTCGTCGTACTCCACGCACACCCCTTCATGTAAAGGACCGTAACTAATCAACGTAACAAGATGTCAACAAAGTGTTTGAAGGCGGTCGTTCGGGAAG
Source organism: Hetaerina titia (assembly GCA_037158775.1). Classification (NCBI taxonomy): domain Eukaryota; kingdom Metazoa; phylum Arthropoda; class Insecta; order Odonata; family Calopterygidae; genus Hetaerina; species Hetaerina titia. Next base: position 63,977,584 of record CM073776.1, on the reverse strand, counting down.
ATGCCGTTGACACTTCTACAAGCGGATTGAAAAACGAGCAACTGGAGGCGCGATGTAAAAAAGTTGGGGAACTTTTTTTGAACAGACCGCGTAATTTGTAATGCCAGGATCTATTGAAAGTCCATCCTTGCCCTGTAGACTACTGCTTATAAAAACTGGAACATTCTTGAAAGACCTATGCTAAACCGGGACGGAAAACTACCGTCTTTTGTCCTGAACGTGTGAATTTCTCATACCACATAAAGAGTTCAATATGGCCAACCACTTGAGATCTGATTCCCGGGGTGGATTTTATTAGTTCAGGTACGAAATGTCACTTGGACGTGGAGCCTAATACAAGAACGAATCGCCCTAAAAGTCCTGTCTTATGGACATAAAATTACATCTACTTCAAGCCGCCGCAAAGGTGTTTGGCGGGGGGTGTTAGGGCACCACCCGTAATTAAGAAAAAAAACGCATGCAAAAGCCCCCAAATTTATACAGTCCACAGGCATAAGATGGCATAAATTCATGCAAGAACCCTTACAACCCACCCACATGTAAACACACAAACTACCAACTAATATAACATGCACCTACAGATACACCTGATATCTTTGCAATGTTTAATTTTGTTCCGACTTGTAACTTAAATGTTTTTAATATTTCCAAGTGAGCTTCGGTTTCTTGCTATTATGATTTCTGATTGTTCGGGGAAAGAATGAGTATTTGATTCTATCTGTATTGGAACCTATCTCCCTTATTTTATCTTTGTGGTCTGATGGTGGTCTAAGTAGTGTGTGGCCATTATAATTCCTTTAGTGTCGTCGTTAAACTCGTTGGTTCTGAATCTTTCTAAAAGTCTAAGTCTCGCTTGTTATCTTCGTATTTCAAGTGGCTCCCAGCCTAAATTCCCTAAGATACCTGTCACACTTGTGTTCGGTATCAAAGTGGTGGTTATTCGTAAAGTATTGTACGTATGTCGAAGTGCAGTTGGTATATACGGTCGATAAAACAGGCTTGCGGTCGCCACAGGAAGATTTTGATGCGAGGGCGATATCCTGATCGTGACCCAACCCAGTCATGGGTCAAGGAAACTGCCAATAGCGCCCAGCCCAGCACCGCAACCCGTTAATAAAAAAGTGTTTCCACTGCCGTTCGTGCACCCTCAAGAGCCATGAGGACTCATCGATCTCACACCCCTTCAATCCATCCCCTCTCCGGCGGATCTCTTTTAAAGGGCTGACGAAGGACGAAATCTTCCGAATGGGGGATGGAAGAAAGGAAACGAGGGAAGATTATAGGGTGGGGGTGTGCTTGAGACATGAAGGAATTCAGAAGACAGTCTTGGTAGCCTGTGGAAAGAGGCGTGGTAGAGGAGAGAGGGGAGCTCGGAAAGACGGGAGGAGGCAAGATGCTGACTGCGCTTCAACAACCACGACCTCGAATCGATCTTAAGTCAATCCGGCTTTAGAGCACGTGCCGAATCAGAACGCCGCGAAATGTTTATCCAGAAAGAATTTAAACATATTGAAGATCGATTAGGACTTTGTGGCACGACTATATCGAAATCGTATCGACTTTTTTCTTATCCACCGGAGCGACGTGAGTGATTTTAAGGAACCGAGTTATCGAAGTCATCGGTATCGATGAAAATCATCGATATGGCAATACGGATGTTATTAGGAATGTCACTATTTGAAAGATAAAATCGATATGACTATATGGACTGGTATGGAACCACCGCCTATGGCATGCAGGGTGCCAACTAGGCTTAAGTAATAACTCTCTTTTTTCCGAAACATAATCCCGTATAGTTTTACAAGGTTCAAACCCTTTGTTGGCGTAAGAAAAATATTTTGTTTTCATATTGCTATTTGGCTGTCGGTCGTCTGCTCTCATAGCTACCATTTCTTCAGATAGCTATTCCACAGTAATCAATCGGTTTGATAGGTAGGGGTAGAGCTCGCCCAATACTGAGCACTATGACGTGTTGAAATTCACACATTAGCCTAGAAGGGGACCAGTTCATTTCCCTGCGTCGACTTAGGTTTTCCCAGAAGCATTTAATTACCAAAAAATTACACAGTTTAAAGGAAACTGAAGGTGCCCATAGGCGTCACCGGTAATCAAACCTGGGCCCTCCGGTTAGTAGCCTAGCGCTCTAACCGCTGGACTACTGTTTCCCCCCTCCCATATGCCGTTGAGACTACAATAACCTGTCATAATATGGATCCCCAATTGTTGATGTAAATTTCTAACAGTCGAAGTTCAACTTTTTCGTTCGCTTCGCTTATCATTGCCGGTCGGAGCTGCACGGTTCGGTCAGTGCATAGATATGTTACGGCATTTCAGTCTCATGAATCGGCTCGCTTCAGAAAAAAACTATCTGCCTAGACCTTATATTTGGCTAAATCGCCAAATAAACCACATCGGACCACCAGAACGATTGAGTTTGTTTGGTAAGCGTACTCATTGTTAAATTTATATAATAGCTTGTTGAGTCGTGAATTGTTTGTCACGTGAGAGAGTGAGAGAAAGCTGAGGTGGGAAAACGTGCAGAGAAGGGCGAAGGACAAATGCAAGGCGCGATCCGTCGCATATCAATGGGACAGCGGGGGCGTTGGGCAGTTTCGAACGGTCTATGTGTTGCGACGGCAGTGAAAATAGTGACCTTGTTGAGTGCGACGTGAATTTCTACATGGAAACCCTCGCGAAATGACTTGTCCAACTTATTTATTTTTCCGATAAGGATGAAGTGCAGTACCCTTTCGAGTTAATAAATAAAAACGCAGCAGTGATCCCGAAATGTAAACCCATTTTCGTTTCCTGTTTTCGAAAATATGGAGAGGAACGATGAGTGCATGTGTCATGGAGATACGAAAATGTTGCGCGATTTCGATCGTACACGGACGTCTAGGGATCACCACGATAATAGTAGTGGTCAAAGTGTGCATCCATTTTGATAGCATCAAGTTTAGTCACTAGTTGACCCATCCTTTCGGCAGATTTCTTCATGGAACGCTAGTTTAGTCATCAGCACTAGTTCAAGTGTGGCTTGTTGAGGTAGTGTTTGGATTTTGAGTTAACTCTCACCGCTGAGATCGTGTCTTAAGATGGATTTGAGTGGTGGCCTACTGAAGAGTGCAGACGATCTGTAAATGCAACCCAACGTCATCTCTCCAGGTGAGTTTATATTTGAAGAAATAGAAATTATCCTCGGAATAGCATATACATATGTGAACATTTATTTCTCACATTTATAGCATAGCAGTTAAAGGTAAACATGTCCATATATGGGCACATGTGGCGTCGAAGGGAATAGAAAACTGGCTACATGGCACAACAAAATGTACAGCGGGTGTTATACTACATCGAAGCTCAGAATTGGGTAACAATTAAAATAGTACGTCGACAAAAAAGCGTTGATTAATGGAGTCTTTCCACGAATTGTACATGAATGAGTCAGTCGTAATAGGAAAAATAGTAGTTCGCACGTGCGCATTGACGTAATTAAATAGTGCAGAGCGTTTCGCCACAACAGCGATCGAATTGTGACAACGCAGTCCGCCAACAACGGTCAAATCAGCATTGACGACTTATTTCTAAATGGAGGTTGGAGTCCAACTGCTGAAGAGCGCGTGCATCGTGGATGTTTGAAAGTTATACGTACCGCGTTACCTTACTGCTTATAATCCAACAGTGACATCAAATAAGTAGCGGAGTAAGAACAAAGACGTTTTACCTTGTTTCAGAAGGAAAATGGTCTAAGCTAACTTCGATAAAACTGGTTTTTCGGCAAAGAGATTTAATTGGGACGTTGTAGGCGTTGCTAGACATGAGGGAATGTTGGATAGTCGTGGTGGAGTTAGGTGAAGATTGCACATGCTTGAAGCGAATGGACAAAGATAGAAAATATGTAGGGTCAACTCAAGGCTGATTTTAATATGTGAGATGTTTTAGGGCATTAAGTGTGGTGTTAGTCGGGACTTAGAAGAATGGCCGTTGTTAGTCCATATGTACTTCTAACATCATCATCTTGACCGGTAGGCTATTGCCAATAAAGAAATGCAGTATTTTCTTAAAACCATATTTTGCCTGTTCGATGAGTAAGAAAAGTAGTGCATGTACTTATTAATGTGCCGTTCGGAAGTACCTTTCTCCGTCGTTGAGGAATACCATTTTTTGTTCCATAAAAATAGGTATTTATTTGATATTCAACGATTTAATGTAAGTGCATATCACCAGCTTGGAGTGAATTCTTTAAATGGTACTTTTTAACGCGGAAACTGCATCCGATTTGTAATTTTTTAGATGCAGAAAACTCCCATGTGTTGTGCCATGCTGGAGAAAATTGTTTGTAACATGGTCTAATAGGACGAAAAACTTAAATTCATATGCATTCGGAAGCATTGACCAAGTTTCTAACCTTGCGGTGAAAACACATATTAACTATTCGCGAGTCAGAATTTAAGTGAAGATGATTTCGGAAGCCTTCCGAAATGCCAACTCTCCCGATTTAAGCGGGAGACTCCCGATTTTTCCTTCTTACGTTCTTGATGAACTGTTCAAATTGTGTACTTAGCTTAACATGTTAATAAAGTGTGACATTCATTAAAAATTGGCGAAGTGTCATAAAGGGATTAAGGTGCCATGCAAATATTGTGGTAATTAAAAGTGATTACTTCGTGATACACTTCTAAAAATCTCCCGATTTTTCATTTTTGAAAGTTGGCATGTCCTCCCGATTTTTCATTTTTGAAAGTTGGCATGTCTGGGTGTACCATAGGTCTATTTTCGCACATTTATTACTTGGGCATCGGGATTATTATATTAACAAAAATAATTAATAAAAAATTATAACAACAAAACATATTAATTTAATGTATTATTACCTAGTAGTCTACCGTTCTATGTTGGATCAGGATACAACAAAATCTAACACCACTACCTTTTTTAGCCTCGTCTAACAAGGCCTACCCTGACATCCGATACGGCAATAAACACTTCTTCAATTCTGCACACGTTCTACATCATATCGTTCCGCCCAATATGGCTATACTTTTCCTCTCCCTACATCACTGGCCTAAGATCCTCCCCTCCATCTCAGCCTTCAACATTCCATTCTCAAGTGAAATTCTATTCATCCATCTTTCTCGCTTACTTTTGATTTCTCCCAACAATTCTACTCTCCTCCAACACTGAGTCTAAAACTCTTAAAAGTCTTTTTTATTTGTTTTCATTTCCATCCATTTCACATATTTCATCCTTAACCTATGTTAAAAAGATCTCCCAATCTGCGCTTACCATTTTACTTCAACAACCACGTTTCCGAGCAATGCCAAATCATGCCCCACATCGAGAGTTTTCCCTGATCTTTTCTTAACATACTTGACTATCCTGTCATCAATTCTATCCTTCGGAAGGTGTTAAACACCCTTGGCGCGTAACACTGCTAGCAACAATTAATAATAAATCAACAAACACTCTATTGTTTGTCATGACGCGAAGCTTTCCGGTGGAGAGAGATGGGGAGGTTATCTTATTAACATTTGTCCGGGTGGATTTGAGGTTAGGCTGGTTTTAAATCGCATCACTTGCTCGTGTCCTGTCTTACGAGCCAAACACGCTCGTCTTGCTTCTGAAGGCGAATTCCTCCGCTCCTCGGCAGTATTTA